>JAINUG010000003.1:13716946-13861946 GCA_029706075.1 Aldrovandia affinis
GGTCAGAATGGCAGCTCCCTCGGCACACAGGCGTGTGGTCAGAATGCGGTCAGAATGGCAGCTACCTTGGCATACGGGCATGCTGCTGACACCTTCCTGTTAAATCCGCTTCATCTCACAGCTGCTTCAGCTTTCCTGGACAGAGGCCTTGCCCTCTGATTATTGATCATAAAGAAAATTAAAAGGTAAAAGTGATTGATGAAAATAGACAACCACTCCCTCTAATGCCAGACCTCAAACACATGTCTGGGATGAAAGTCACATTTAAAATTCATGGCTGACTTACAAATTGCAATGAAGAAATATCGAAACATAATAGACATTGTCATACAAACATCAAAGTCCCAATATTCAGGGATATTGGGTGACTTATCCTGCTAAAGCACTGTTTATCAGTGTAGTGACATGCCCTATAGTCTGGAGTGGAATCCTGACTGTGGCCAATAGGCTTACAGTGACATGTCTTAGCACTTCCTTATCAACAGCCCTAGCAACAGGAATTTCTGGGATGGCACTCTGGACTTGAAGCCATTCATTTCCAATGAGATGGAAACTTTCCTTCATTGGATTGAAGAAGACAGTGATTAAAATTGTGTAAAAATGTCTAGTGGTTGTTCCCGTAATTATTTGCTGATAAGCAAACCCTTTTATTAAGGAATCTAACAGCAAATAACTAAATTAAACTACAACTGCATGTCCCACCAGTCGCTATGAAACGCTGTGCTCTCGAGGGAGTTGTAGTTCCATATTATTTTACTTTGACGGTTTATCCCCCAATTCCTTAATAAGGTGTTTTGCCTATCTCCAAATAATTCAAGGAAAAACACCCACGCACTTTTAAAATGTTTTAATTGTTGATCTGATGAAGAGAAATTTGCATTCCATTGAAAATGAATGGCTTTGAAACAGAGGTCCATCCCAGAAGTTGCTTGACTTCAGTTTCTACTTTCCCAATGTGGCCATTGACCAAGTTTTCAGTTGGCATAAATATACAGCTGCAAGCGCAGTAACAGGGTCCAACTAATAGACGCAAGCACATTCATCAGCGATTCCCTCGGTGCTCGCGACCCACCATGTATGCTGATTTTTTTTTGGTCACCATCCCTGAAATGGCAGTTTCCTCAGCACACCGAGAATGCAGTCAGAATGGCAGCTACCTCAGTACACGAGCGTGCAGTGAAGTAAATGGAGAGTGATCGTCCACTCTGACCTCTGAAACACCTCGCAAATTACAATCAATAAATGTGATGTTTTATAGGCGTGTTCAAATATAATTATTTACACACAATGTTGGTCACCATACATGTTTTCTGTTCTATTATTATTATTATTGAAATGTAAAAGAAAGGGGGGGAGCATGGCTCCGAGAGATGCAATGTGATATTTGAAAAATGACATGTCTGAATAGCTCCTCTAGAGGGCGATGTTGGGTTTGATATGAAGGGTTGAAAAATCTGAATCAAGTTTTTTATGATGGCCAGACAATCATAGAGGATTGTGGGGAAGGGCTGAAGTGGGGAATACTCTCTCTTTGCATGAGCTTGTGTCTAATGATGAGGACAAGGCTTCCCAGAACCCATAGTTATATCTTATTTTCCTTACTGCAGGTGATTCTGCTTTGCTACTTTTATAGTAATCAGAATATTGTGTGTGAAGCTGCTGATCAAACCTCAATCACGAGTGTCCCGTTTCAACAGTGCAAAAGCAAATGTCAAAAACTAAGGCAAGCAAAAGTGCTAATCAAAATAAGTCGGCCTGATTAATTTTAGTGGTGCATTGCAGTGGACCAGTGTGAGCAGCTTAACTTGAATTATCGCAGTACATCAAATCAATCAATATATGAATTGATTATATAATTTATATAATATATCATGCATTACTATATGGCGGCACAGTGGTGCAGTGGATAGCACTGTCGCCTCACAGCAAGAAGGTCTCTGGTTCGAATCCAGGCCGGGGCCTTTCTGTGTGGAGTTTGCATGTTCTCCCTGTGTCCGCGTGGGTTTCCTCCGGGTACTCCGGTTTCCTCCCACAGTCCAAAGACATGCATGTTAGCCTAATTGGAGAGTCTAAATTACCTGTAGGTATGAGTGTGTGAGTGAATGGTGTGTGTGCCCTGCGATGGATTGGCGACCTGTCCAGGGTTTATTCCTGCCTCTCGCCCCTATGCATGCTGGGATAGGCTCCAGCACCCCCGCGACCCTGACCAGGAATAAGCGGCTTAGACAATGAGATGAGATGAGATGAGCATTACTATATGTAACTGTAGGTCACTCCTCTTCTGCTGGCTAAGGAAAATGGTTATATTCACTATCACTTACACTGTTCCTATGAAGCGGGGTTATATTCACTATCACTTACACTGTTCCTATGAATCATGGTTATATTCATCTATTCCCATCACATTTCACACAGCTTCCATGGAGTTTAGTGTGGTCTGGATGAATTGCTAGTGTGATGGACTATTGAGTAGCTCAGCCTTGTCATTGATGCTGAGCAAGGGGATTACTGTCCTTTAAAATGTCTCTAACAATATATGATTAATAATAAATTAATATAATAATATAAATAATAATACTATAATTCCATGTCTTCACTCAGCAAACAACCTAATCCAGGACAACATATACATCACACATCCACTAATACAAGACACACACACACATCCACTAATACACACGACACACACACACACACACACACATATAAATACACCACCCATACACATCCATTATTACATCACATATACAATATACACAAACACACATCACACACCCATTGATACACGACACACACAAACATTAATACATCACACACACACATACACACATTAATACATCACACACACACACACATCCATTATTACATCACATATACAGAACACACACATACATTACATACACATACACTATTACATGACACACCCCCACACATTAATACAGCTGGTTATTTATTGAAGGCATCATGTGAAGTGCCTTCTTCCAGAGCACAACAGCAGTGTCCCCCCCCCCGGGGGACTGAACCCTTGACCTGGGTGTTACAGCATAGCTCCTTAAACCCTGCGGCGTCCTGCCTCTATTCATCACCTTCTCCAGGTTTACTCGGCCCTCCATCACTCTGCATGTGGGAATGGTTATGCCTGCAGGCGGGGTCCAGTGCAGATTCCAGGGATGTCTGCACTGCAGAGTATAGGGCCAAGGGGAGCCGTGCCTCCATATTTCATTAAATATAAGCGCTGAACCCCCACATGCAGGCAGCCTGGAGACCAAAGCATTCCTGCCATCACAGTGTGATTCCCCTCGAACACACACACACCCATACACACGTACACACACCACATTAGCATTGATGGCGTCCCAGAGTACAAAGGTGAGAAATGGGTGGAGTACGAGAAGTTTAGAAAAATGATCTCAGACAAATTGAATGTTGCTGGATCGAACTTAATCGGGTACATCGCTCTGGCAATTGAAAATGGACACATGCTCATTCTCTCATTACATACTCACATACACATGCACATGCACACACACACACAAACGCGTTCACATACTTACACATACTCACACATACAGTACAAACACATACACACAGGCTCACACATGCAAACACACTTACACACACATACATACAAGCTCACACAAACACACACACAAACACGTTCACATACTCGCACACATATCCTCACACATACAATACATACGCATGCACACATACATACAGGCTCACACATGCAAACACACGTACACAGGCATATGCTCACACACACACACAAACGTGCTTAGAGACTAAGGCTGTCAGTGGATGAAAACAATAATTGATTAATCAATTTATTTTTATGAATTAATCATATGTTGTCATTTTTCTCAATCACCTGTACTTAGTCTGTTATTACCAATGTACAGGTGTTCCTGTGGTATAGTAGTTAATACCCAGGTACAGGTGTTCCTGTGGTATAGTAGTTAATACCCAGGTACAGGTGTTCCTGTGGTACAGTAGTTAATACCCAGGTACAGGTGTTCCTGGTGCAGTAGTTAATACCCAGGTACAGGTGTTCCTGTGGTACGGCAGTGTGATAGAAGTCGTACAGACAGGTACAAACAGGTAGAGGCACCGAGGCCATCGTCCTGCTTTGCTGGAGCAGCACAGGGTAAATTAATCAAAAGGTCAGAGGTCAGTCAAGATCTAATGCAGAGGCATTTAATTTAATGTTACACTGAGAAAATACCTCATAATAAATGTGTATGCAGTGTGTGTGTATGCAGTGGTGTAATGACTGCTGGTACAGCAAAGGGTAATCCATGACTTTACAGCTATGTGTACTGGATATGTGTGAAAAATGTATGTAGTTTATCAAACTCCTCTGTTTATAGCTCAGTCCATCCATTGACATTAGAACAGGAAACCCTTTTATCTGTGCTGGGACAGTGCTTCGGGAAAGTGAGAGGGATGCTGTTTTTAGAAACAGGGATATCTGCCTCCTTCAGACGGAAGGCAGAGAGCATAACCACCCACTGGGACCGTGGTGATTCAATTAAACCTTTTAGCTGCCGACCCCTTCATTTATAAAGGGAAATCCACTCTTTTCAGAACAATGTGACAGGGATGTCAGAGGATGTTACATTAACAACTGCGAAATCATTAGTTCTTCAAACAAAAACACACGTTTGAGTGCCTCGCCTATGGCAGGGTTTTTAGAGGCATAATTTGCAACCCTAGAGCTTGTTTGCACCCCAAGGTAAATCCCACAATGCACCTCCCTTCAGCGCCCTCCTATTAGGGTGACCCCCAGGTCTGAGCACCAATCCACCCTGCTGTTGAGCATTGCATTCCTGCGTGCCAAAGGTTGTGCTCACGGGGCAAAAGGGCCATGACCAAGCCAGTAACTCTTCCCCTATAAAGATCTCCCCAGGGCACGCAGCTCTGGGGCACAAGGAACATGATACGGGGAACATGCTACATGACACATCCATGGTAATAAGCTACTGTTTTTGGATTGGACTTACGGGGCTCATGACAGAATCCTGGAGCATCTGCTCACATCCTGCGACGGTCGATGCAGTGCGGGTGTGCTGCCCTATCTACGTAGCGGGTGGCTGGACAGACATTCCTGCGACGGAGATGGACCATGAGTGTGCCACTGTGCTGGAAGGCAGGGGGGGGCGCCTGAACCAACGACAAGTGAGGCATAGCACATTCCAAACTTAATGGCCTGTAGAACTGCAGAGTGTTATTTTGTTAAAATACATAATGTGCAGCAATACAAGGGCTACAGTTCTATTAACACTGCATCAGACTCACCTGTGCTGTCAATTATTTACCTGTTGAGTCCACACTACTCAATGATATAGTAATAATAATAATAATAATAGTAATTGTAGTAATACTACTACTAATAATACATATAGCTGCAAGCAGCAATTATGGCAGTGGTGTCAGACTCCAGTCCTGGAGGGCTGCAGTGTCTGCTGGTTTTTGGAACAGTTCAGTACTTTATTCATTTAAGTCATTGATTGGCTACAGTGTCCACACACCTTGTTCCCGTGGCCGAAATTGGCTGCTGACTAGTGATGGGAAGTTCGATTCTTTTTCCTAACTCTTTCACGAACGATTCGTTCAGTGAAAAGAACAAATCTTTTGAATCATTCACTTGATTCAGTAATCACCACTTCCCCAGAGTGCATAGGAACCCCCCTACCGGCGAACGAAGCCTCGAAAATGTTGTGATTCTCATACAGAATCAACGAGAGCATAGCCTTTCCATTTGTTTCGCCACACGGTTTCTTCCTCCCAGACCGTTCAGATGTAAACGATAAACTTAAACATGTACCCTCAGCTCAAGCAATCACTCCCAGTGCATGTCTGAGCAGCAGCATGGAGCTGAGGGTCTGACCAACCATTCAAAATGTAGTCAGCAAAACGTATTTATTTATTTATTTATTTAAACACCTTTTTTAACTGGTGTTTGATGAATGTTTTACTTTCGTGTTCCATTTTTTTTATTTTGGGTCATACCACAGCCTGTATAAATACTCGATTCTGATTGGGTGATGACCGTGCTTCTATATCATGATCTCTAAGGCAGGTTTCATCATATATATAAATACGTATATGCCGCATTGGCTGCTGTGCTATGGTTGTATGTTGCAGCGATAGCTACATCTGCACGGCCACCACAACATTGGGGCGGGCAAGATTCGCGTTTAAACACGTATGTGTACTGAGAGATGCAGACTTCCCCTCATCAAATCTACTGTAACTTAACCTGTATTTCTCAACCAATTTTCGTGACATTTGGCTTGTTATAAATGCAGAGAATTTCTGCATAACGTGCAGGTTACTTGATTTCCAAATTTCACAATTGTTGAGTTTCCTCAACAATTTTCCTCAGAACCTGGCTGTGAATATCGCCATGATGATAACAAAACATATAAAGTTAGCTACCACTGCATGAAGTGACTGAAAGTGATATTTACTTGATAGTCATATAATTCATTCTTATTGGTATATTGTAATTGACAATACAATGTGTGTGTTGGGGGGACGATGAGATTATAATAAATGGATAAATCCACACCTTACGTGGCTTCCGCAATAATGAATTAGTTGACTATCAAGTAAATATCACTTTATTTACTTGTTAAAAAAGTGGGGGGACTTTGAGCACCCCTATGTCCTGAATGATTGGCCATTCAGGTCCAGAAATCACAGTCTAACAATTTCTCCCATGGACAAACATTTATGGAAAATTTTGTTCAGAGCAAAAGGGGTGAGGTCAACAGGAGAATGACCTGATGTGGAACTTAGCACAAAAACACTAACAACCATTCTTCTCATTCAGTGCCTTTCCTGTTGATAGGTTCAGTAAGTGTCCTAATTCACATGTTGCATAAGCTCCAACAAAACAAATACGACTCCAAAAAGCGGTCTGTAATTTAGCACAAAGTTGGTTGTCTGTATGAAGATAATGCACTGTGATGTTGTGCCATTGAATAAGGTACCCGTAAATCGTACAATCCCCCCAAAATTTGCAAATTAGACCAAGGGAGGATATTTCCCAAAATAGCTATGCCTTTTCAGCCCTCTGCAGAATGCATTAAACACTACAGGCTCAGCATCCCTGTACCCCACCCCCTCCCCTCCTCTCCTCTCCTGCACTGCCCCGACATGCTGCTCTGACAGAGGCCACTGCTGCATCACCTGTTTCTGATGCCCAGAAGCCTACTGCATAGAATACATTTTGTGTGTGATTTAACGACATTCATCTCTCTCTCTCTGAGTTTCAGTTTTCTCTTACACTTCCTCTTCATTTGAATCCTTTGTTACTAGAATCAGGCCTTTGGTTTGATGTGGTTTTTATAGGCTCATGTCCTCACTAATAGCAACCAGCAATATTAATGTTTTGGCAGGTTGTGTAAATAGTTGTTTAAAATAGCATGCATCTGAGTGGTAATTTGTGGGAGGGGGGATTTGCGTGTTATTATTATATTTTTACCTTAGCTATTCCTTCATCATTATTACATACAGACAAACCTACCTCTGTACTCCACAGTTCAATAGTTTTGAATAACATACACATAACAGACAGTGGGCAAAAAAATGTTAGGGCAAAAATTATCCCCAATTTGTAATTCCCAGTTGCAATTTATGGTCCATCCCATTGCAGCAATGGTCCCCTGTCCATTCGGGAGGGTTCAGGCTCCACGTCCTTCAAACATGTGCAGCTAGCCTACCACCTTAACTATGCAGCTAAGGGCCGCTGCTTGCTTGTATATGTCTGTATTTATGGCGCGGTTTTGTTTCTCTGCGAAGACTGCAACGCTGTATTTTTAAGCCCCTTGGCCAGGATGTCATTGCAAATGAGAGCTGGTTCTTGGGTTACCTTTCCGGTTAAAGAACACTTAAATACAATTAAAATTGAGCTGGCGCAGACACGTCACAGGAGCGATGTGGTGGGGGTTACCCTGCTCATGGAAACCCTCCCCGAGTGTCGGTCAATTTGCTGTCTCTCTTTGGAGAGGAAAGTTAATTTTTGAGATTAGGTTCCTTCTGATTGGTTTTACCAAGTTTCCCCCAGTGTTATAATAATAATTATAATAATTTGATCTATACAGCACTTTTCTTGCATGGTGTACAAAGGGCTCTCCAAAATATGAAATAACATGAAAGGGAATGAATAGGAGCAGGTTGCAATATGAACTAAAGAATAAATAATGAAAGATTGTATATGATGTATTGCAAAAGCATTTCAAACACAAAGCATTTAAAGTGGCTATTCACCAGAAAAAAGGCTCCACATTGTTAAAAGCAAGTTTAAAAAAAAAAAGAGTCTTTAAAAAAGTTTTAAAAGATGTGACAGATTTTGCAGGCCTAATCTCATCAGGGAGACTATCCCACAGCCTGGGAGACTATCCCACAGCCAATGTACGATCACTTAGTTAGTTTATAATCTATAGTGGCTGGGATATAAATAAGGCCTTTATGCGCTGATCTGAGGGGACGGCTTTGGTATGTGGGGATTTAAAATATCTGCAATGTATTCCGGTGCCACACTGTTAATTGCTTTAAAATTAATTAATAACATTTTTAAATTATTCAAAAAACAACAGGAAGCTGGTGTAGAGAGGCCAGGATGGGGGTAATATGAGTTCTCCTGTTAGTCTTGGTTAAGACCCTAGCCGCTGACTCTGGTGCCAGCTGGAGACGAGAAAAGGGTTGTCGACTAAGACAAGCGTACAAGGAATGTTATAGGTCAGTTGTTCAGTTGGCTTGAATTGGTACGACCAATTGAAGCCGCACCTACACAAAATCATGATTGGTCTATTTTTCAACAGGGCACATTCCCGGACGTTTGGTGGTATAGGTCAGCCTCATAGTGCCATGGGTAATATTAATAGTATTAATGATCATATAGAGGGGCTAGGTGGCCCTGTGGGAGCCGCATTAGAGTTAGCGCTGGCCTGATTTCAAACTGAACCACAGCTTCCAGGATTCCCCACTCAGCATGCCCAACTCAGGATACCCCACTCAGGATACCCCACTCAGGATACCCCACTGAGCATGCCCCACTCAGCATCCCCACTCAGGATACCCCACTGAGCATGCCCCACTCAGCATCCCCCACTCAGCATGCCCCACTCAGCATCCCCACTCAGCATGCCCCACTCAGCATGCCCCACTCAGCATCCCCCACTCAGCATCCCCCACTCAGGATCCCCCACTCAGTATACCCCACTCAGGATGCCCCACTCAGCATGCCCCACTCAGGATACCCCACTCAGGATCCCCCACTCAGGATACCCCACTCAGCATGCTCCACTCAGCATGCCCCACTCAGCAGCCTATGGATGGATTACTGTTTATGGAAATGCACAGGTATTTTATTATGGTAGAACATCTGAGATGGGCATTGGGAATTGAGGTTGTTCGTAACTTTGAAAGCGATGCGAAAATACAAGAATTTGAATCCTTTCTTGATTGGAATTGTATAATTACATTACTGTATTCTTGTTTTTAAAAAATGGCTACTCTCATTTTGTTGCCACAAACCAACAATCAAACCAACAGTAATTGTGATCTCATGAAAATATTATTTGTCTCCGTCAGAATTCCGCACGATATATCTTCCTTTCAGTGACCCACCGCAGTTTGAGTTCTTTTGCACCCCACCCCCCAAAGCTGTGTTAAAATGTCCATTTTGTTTTGAAACAGCGATTTGTAAACATACACTTATTCTCTTGAAATACATCTATTGTAAATATGATTATGAAATTCAACAGCTGTAAATCACTTCTTGAAGAATATTGTTTTCTCAGAAATTGTTTCGAAAACAATGAACTTTTTTTTGGTAACTAAAAAAATGCATCCTTGACAGCAGAATATAGCTATATAACAGAATATAGTTATATATGTATATATAACAGTGTAATTGTGCCTATATTGCAATACAAAACAATGGAACTCATGCCTATGTACCAAACTGCTTATTGGAGACAACCAAAACTTTCATCTTAACGACTTTGTAAACTAAGAGTCACAGAAGTAGTGCTTTGTGACTGTCTTGCTTCTGGGGGTATGCCAGAGGAGTGTGTTTTTGGGGGAGGCGGGGAGGTGGGGACCCGTGGGGGGAGAGGTGGCGCGTGTGCGTTTTTTGGGGGAGGTGTAGGGGGTGGAGACCCGTGTTTTGGGGGAGGGCTGGAGGGCGTGGCTGTGTGCTCTGACGAGAGGCAGCTGAAGAGGGGAGCAGTCCCGCCTGAAGGCTGTGCCGTGCATGGACTGCCCTGGAGGATGAGGTCCTGCTGCTTCGTCCTGTGTGCCTTGCTGCCGCTGCTCTCTCTGCCCACGCCTGCTCACTCCGGTAAGTGCAGTGGCTCAACACCCTCCGCACCCAGGACCGGGCCATGGCGTCACCTCCAGCACTAACGCTCGTGCGCAGGCCAGTCGCACCTCAGCTTACTGGACTTTTTCAGCTTGAGGGGGGATGTTATAGCCATTATCTCCAGTTATGTTCCAGCTGATTATTACTGAAGATGAAACTTTTCTAATATGTGGAAAACACATGTCTACAGCAGGGGAACGCATCAGGACTTTTAACGCTGGATTGAAATTCAGTAGCACTGCGTTTTGTGTGTGTTAGATAGAGAGATTGTGTGTGTGTGTGTGTATGTGTGTGAAAGAGACAGAGAGAGAGATTGTGTGAGTGAAAGAGTGTGTGTATGTGGGAGAGAGGGTGTGCGTGTATCTCTGTGTGTGTGTGTGTGTGTGTGTGTGTGTGTGTGTTTTGTGTGCATTGTGCGAGTTGTGCCTGTTCTACTCCTCTCAGTGAAAGGCTCTTTCATTGAAGCTGGCCGTAAGATCCTGGCAGGTCAAACCCGGCCCTCTGCAGCCCCCCTGTAAGCCCGGCAGCTCCATCTCCTCCTGGGGAAGAGCAGAGACACACTCAGCCCTGCACAAAAGGACATGCAGTTTCATATACTATCATGTAGATAAAGATTATGGTGATTATGGCATGGGTATGGCGTTTATGGTATTGGTATGGTGATTATAGTATGTCGAATATCTTCCTTATAGACAAGGTTCAGGTCATGCGTCGCTCTGGAAATTGTGGCTATAAAATCTGAGTTCTCAGTTTAGTGTCTCTTGTAGGTATATACTTTAAATGAAATGAATATAGATGCTGAGCAGAGATGTGAGGTGATTGGGCAGGACACCTTTCCTTACAGTGAAGAGTATTGTTTTTTACATTTAACATTTTATGTTGATATTATACAATTTTAACAACAAATATCAGTATATGAAAAATGTAAACATCTTGAACAACATCATTGGAAACAACATTGGAGCTATGATGATGCCTCTCAATTCTGGTTAATTTTTGACAGATTCACAGCAGCTATGATATAGCATGGTATTATTGGTAGTATTGGTAGTATTGGGCTTATAACAGAAGTATGATGTGAGGTTCAGTATTGTGCTAATAACAAGTACAATATGAGGGTTAGTATTGGGCTTATAACAGAAGTATCATGTGAGAGCCACCCATCTGTGTGCTGCAACAGACAGGCGTATTCACACTTTTAAAATAGCAAATTAAATAATGTGACCCAAACTATTAGTGGGCCAAACTGATCTATAAATTGCTTTTAATCGTGGATATATTTTAAAAAGCATGTCTCTTCGCGTAAAAGTGTGAAGTCCGAGGGCCGTCACCATGTGACAGGCGGTAGTGGCAGAAAATTAACATGGGAGTACTCAAAATGTTACAAGCGCGCCAAATGGAGGGCGGGTGCTAGTCATTGTAAGTCCAGTCTCGTTGCAAAACAGACCCAACAGATGGTTTAAAACATCTTTACATCTTTACAGATGGCTCTAGCCAACCGATAAGAGGCATTGGCTGAAGCTGATTATCTTTGGCCTTGAAATCCCACCTCAAAGTCTTCAGTCGCCAATCCTGCTCAATTTTAAGTAAAATATCCACCCGCTTTACTCACCCTGATGTGCCTTTTTAATTTGCGAGAGATTGTAATTCATGCAGTAAAATTGAAAACCTCCTGTGGTAAATGAGGCTAAAGATGGGCAGGGCTACATTGCTGTTGTCAGTACCGCAGTGGATGAATGGGTGATGGAGATTATTACTCAGAGCACAGACAGTGTTGCTCACGGCAGTGCTCACGAGTCAGACTCCAGAATGGCCCATGCTTCTCCCCTTTAGCTGTCCCTCTATCCCCTATATATCTGTCTCTCTCTACCCCCCTCTATTTCCCTCCCTTTCTCTGCTGTGGTAACATGAGACACACAGATATTACAGGGCAGCACACATGGACTCCATATGTTGGTGAGAGGCAGACCAGAGGCCAGTGCAGTGTGTGTGTGTGTGTGTGTGTGTGTGTGTGTGTGTGTGTGTGGGAGGCCTCTGCTCAGCAGTCAGAATGAATAACCTCAGCGTTTACATCATTCTTTTAGTCCTGTCTCTCAGCACCTTCCCTCTGAAAACAATGCCAGGCCTTCAACTGTAAATACAACTGTCATTAACTGCAAATATTTATGTAACACCAGCCTGCATTGTGGACGTAATCTCTGAACTCTTTTATCCTTGATTAGAGGCAGCCCTGTACATGTGTGTGTATATATATGTATATATATATATATATATATATATATATATATATATATATATATATATATATATATATGTGTGCGTGTATATGTATATGCCCCCAGTCATCTACTTCTGTTTAGTTCTTCTGAACTTGTCATAATGGATCAAAAACGGCAGCACCAGTCTACAAATACAAGTTGCATCTCTTTTGATACACTCTTTCTTGACGTTCATTGTTTTCTATCAAACATCACTGGAGGCCATCAGGTTTAACCAATCAGTGTTAATTTCCAACATATTTATGTCATAATGACCTCTGTTTCCCCCTGTTGGGTAGTACACTTGGGGCCAGATTTACTAAGGAAATAGTTGCAGCGCAAAAACAGTCACTACAAATCGTCTCTTTTGCGGTCAGAGACACCTCCACATTAACGACCAATTTACTAAGACAGGTTCTAGTTACGCAATAAATTTTGCAATAGAAGACACCCATAAAAATGGGGCGAAACAATATGGCACGCTTACACACCCAGATCACAATACGTCAAGATATTTATAGGTTACGGTAGTAACCAGGCGCAAGTAGCGAGGGAACCACGAAGAAAAACAACACCAACGATGAGAAGAAACATTTGGAGTGACATCACAAAAACAATTATTCATTAGGCAACAAAACTAACTGTACATGATGTAAAGAAAAGACGGCACAAAGTTGTACATTGTAAAATAGCACCTCAGAGAGTGCCATACAAAACGCGGACTGTGAAATTCCTGCTACCCGCAAATAGTTTATTTGATCATCTAATTGTGCCTTTTAGGATTTATTTTATCCTTATTGGACCGTTGACTAATTGATCTAGATGTAGATTTGTTTGTGATAAACCTTTTTTTATTTTCATACTTAAAAATCACCCATAACAATTTGCTCCTTATTGTGGTCACATTCTTTGAAGGATTTATAGATTGTGGGCTAAGCTATATCAGTCTGTATCAAAATACTGCCTGCTTTCAGGTATTCTTAAAATTCTCATGCAAAGAGGAGAGTCGCAATTAAGGCTTGCTTTAGTAAATACATAATCGGCATAATTTACAAAATCTCCACCCTGTTTTAGTGTGTTCACCTGAGTGACGTAACCCCCACAAATTACACCCTAATACAAATTTGACCCTTTTGCAACCATTTAGTCAATCTTTTAAAAATCTTTTTAAAAATAAATGTTGTTTCTGATTTAATCAAATTTTTTCCCCCAATTTTGGTAGCCAATTACACCCGCTATTTTCAGGTCAATCCCTCCCTCATAGTTCGCTGCCGTAGCCCTGTGACCGGTGGTGAGGAAGGAAAAGTATCGTCCCCTCCGAGACGGCACTCGCCAAGCTGACGACCGTAAATCCGGCACCCCAGAGCCACTCCTGTGCACAGTGAATGTCTTGTCGGCTTCCCTCCCCTCTCCCTGGGGCGGACAACCAATTTCTGCCCCCGGTGGCACTCCCAGCCAGAGCCAACTCTGGCGCGGCAGGGTAATCGAATCCTGGTCGCTGTGGCTGGCGTCGGACGTTGAAACCACTAGACCATGCGGGAGGCCACCATTTAGTAAATCTGACGTAAATATTGCAATCTGCAGTGTGAGTGTGTGTTTGGCCATACACAGTGTGAGTGTGTCTGTTGGGTCATATACGCAGTGTGAATGTGTCTGTTGGGTAATACGCAGTGTGAGTGTGTGTTTGGTCATATATGCAGTGTGGGTGTGTATTTGGTCATATACGCAGTGTGAGTGTGTGTCTGTTTGGTCATATACGCAGTATGAGTGTGTGTTTGGTCATATACACAATGTGAGTGTGTCTGTTGGGTCATATACGCAGTGTGAGTGTATGTTTGGTCATATACGCAGTGTGAGTGTATGTGTGGTCATATACGCAGTGTGAGTGTGTGTCTGCTCAAATGCACAGTATGAGTGTGTGTTTGGTCATATACACAATGTGAGTGTGTCTATAGGGTCATATACGCAGTGTGAGTGTGTCTGTTTGGTCATATACGCAGTGTGAGTGTATGTGTGGTCATATACGCAGTGTGAGTGTGTGTGTGTTTGGTCATATATGCAGTATGAGTGTGTGTTTGGTCATATACGCAGTGTGAGTGTGTCTGTTTGGTCATATACGCAGTGTGATTGTGTCTGTTGGGTCATATACGCAGTGTGAGTGTGTCTGTTTGGTCATATACGCAGTGTGAGTGTGTTTGTTTGGTCAAATACGCAGTATGGGTGTGTGTTTGGTCATATACGCAGTATGAGTGTGTGTTTGGTCATATACACAATGTGAATGTGTCTGTTGGGTCATATACGCAGTGTGAGTGTGTGTTTGGTCACATATGCAGTGTGAGTGTGTGTTTGCTCATATACGCAGTGTGAGTGTGTCTGTTTGGCTCATATACGCAGTATTGTAGTGAGTGTGTTTGTTGGGTCATATACGCAGTGTGAGTGTGTGTTTGGTCATATACGCAGTGTGAGTGTATATGTGGTCATATACACAATGTGAGTGTGTCTGTTGGGTCATATTCGCAGTGTGAGTGTGTGTTGGGTCATATACGCAGTGTGAGTGTGTCTGTTGGGTCATATACGCAGTGTGAGTGTGTTTGTTTGGTCATATACGCAGTATGAGTGTGTTTGTTGGGTCATATACGCAGTGTGAGTGTGTCTGTTTGGTCACATATGCTGTGAGTGTGTGTTTGCTCATATACGCAGTGTGAGTGTGTCTGTTTGCTCATATACGCAGTATGAGTGTGTTTGTTTGCTCATATACGCAGTGTGAGTGTGTGTTTGGTCATATACGCAGAGTGAGTGTGTGTGTTTGGTCATATATGTAGCATTTCTCTTGGGTCGTAGTGTAACATTAATAATCAGGCAAGGCTGGTTGATTGCTGCCCATTGTCCCATGAAACTGTGTGTTCACATACCTCACTGGATCCCAGAGGGATACACACCTCTATACCTTCAGGGGCTATTAACCGTTACGCCATAGGTAGTGTGAGCGTTTCTGTTGGGTTATAATCGCAGTGTGAGCGGTTCTGTTGGGTTATACTAGCAGTGCGAGTGTTTCTGTCTGAAACAGAGCTACATTATCCTCAGAGGGGATCCCTGTGGAATAACACAGTACAGAAAGACAGAATAAAGAGTTTCAGATGCTGGCTGTATTGATGTGACCTCACTGTCTGTACCCACAGACAGACTTCCTCTCATAATTTAGGTTCTCACACTGCATTCTTACATTCTCACAGTGTCAGTAGCTGTCTGTGTGTCTGTAGTGTCTGTGCTGCAGTGAAGCTGGTGGATACAGGCGGTCTTAAAGTATGTTCCCTCATTCTCAGAGAGGCCTCTGTGTTTGTGCACTGTCACCATGGTTCATGGTATATTTATGTCTGTGAGTTTTCACAAAGTGAGCAGCTACTGTATATTTCACACGACCCTCTGTATGTTACACGCAACACACTCTGTATGTTACAAAACAAACTCTCTATGTTACCCACAATCCACTCCGTATGTTACACGCAACACACACATGTTACACAATACATTCTCTGTGTGTAACACAATACACACTCTCTATGTTACACACAATACATGCTCTGTTTGTTGCACTAAACACTCTGTACCCCAAACACACAGAGAGAGGCCCTGAGCTCAGGGGTACACTCTGGTATTTTTGAGTTTTTAAAGGGGATCGGTCTGCTACTAATTCCAGACAGGAAATGAGTCCAGTGAGGTTAATACACATCAGACCGTCCTCTGCCAACTCACACATCCCACCTAACTTGGCTTAGTCAGGCAACTCACGCATCCACACTAAAAGTAGCCTTATTTAGTGCGTCATGAAAATGTTTCGTAACTAAATAGTTACCTAGGGACAAAGAACCATAGTGGTAAGGTTTTAACCCCTCTCCCACCTCCCCATTCCCACCCCCACCGGTTGGCAACAAAAATAAACTATTTAAATTTACACTGATTTTTAGCAATGGTTATATTTTTAATTTTCCAACCAAATATATTTACATAATGCCAATGACCATTGATGATTTGTGTGAAGTATGGAAAATAATATGATGCTGGTGAAATTCATCACGTCACTCAGCACTATAGCGTTTGACGGAAAACCCCCAAAATTTGATATGTAGGATGTCATGCCTAAAGCAGTACAAAATGTCCTTACCACTGTTTCTGATTGGTTAAACTAATGAGCCATTAAACGGCCAGATTCATACAGCTGTGTTCACAGGAGCTTTGCAGTGAGAGTTCAGATTCATGTTTTCATAATTACTGTATGAAAAGGGCTGTGCTGAGCAGAGGAAAAACACGGAGTGGAAACAGGAGCTGATACATGGCATGACTCATTCTACCCACACACTCAATGTCCACTGAAACACACACACATGCACACACAGACAACCACACATACATACGCACACACACACATGCATACGCACATACACTCACACACACATACGCATACACACAAACACATGCACACACAGACAACCACACACATATACGTGCATACACTCACACAGACACACACATATTACGCATACACACAAACACATGCACACACATATACGCAAACACACACACACACACACACGCACACACACACAATCACACTTTAATTAAATGCTAGCTTCTCATACTCCTAGCTAGCAGGTTAGCTAGCTAACGAGGTAGTGTTTATTACAGGCTATGTTCCCCTACTGGGACGTTTTGTACATAAACAAAATGTATTGAGTGCTCATGTGTGAGCCCACTCAATAGAGTGAGGCAGAATAGCAATACCGTACAGACCCAGCAAACTATTTCTCTCACAAAAACTTTCAAGATGCGTTTGTGGAAGGAAATTAAGATAGGCTTGCATCCCCCCTATAATGCCAATTTCAGGATTCATAGGATGATAATAACAGACCACAAAATAACTTCTCAAATGTAGATGTACCTCAGTAGAGGGACGTACTTTTTAGTTTTTCTCATTCACAGCAGATGCCGTTTTCTGTGCTCCAATCTAGCCTCATTACCAGATTTGGCAAGCCGTATTATGCTACTAAAAAACCAATTTAATTTGCTTAATACTACAAATATGTGTTGAATTTGTTATTGTATACTGTATATATTGTTTTGAGGTGAAAGATCAACAAGATTTCCTGAATGCGGTTTTAAATCAAGTATTATAACCAGTGGCTGATGGGAAGTGAAGTCTAAGACAAATGGGTGAAGTGTGTGTCAATGGTCCCCTTACTGGTTTTAAAGGATATAAACTGCATTTCCCATTATTAATGACATTGAAAACAGTGTCTTGCAATGCACCATGGGTTTCTGAGTACATTTTTTCCTGTGTTCTACCTTGCTGCACTGCTGAGGGAAATGCAATCACATGTATGGGTTTAGATGGTTAAGAATAAATATTTTATGACTTTAGTTGTATTAAAGAAATGTACTATGTAGTATAAACCATTCATCATTGACTGAGGTTTTCTGATCAGGAAACTGTGGACTTCAAGCTGTATTTGGCAAACAACTACCATTCAAGCTTCTCGCCCAATGTTTTGTACCCTGATGCCGAATGGATACTTTGTTAAAAAAGCAACCTCTTTGACTTTTCTGTATTTTAATAAGCCTTAATGTATTTATTTGTGATGTTGTAATGAATCATTTTTATGAAAAACATGTACATTTCATTGTAGCATTTACTTTTACTGCACTGGTGATACCTGGTGGTAATGTATAGCATGAAAGAGCAGAAATTTACACTCTGCATAAATTACGTTACGTGCATGTATATCATGTGTTATATACTGAACTAATTCAGGTTTGGAGAAGCTAAATGGATTGGCACTCTCTTTTACATGTTAATTATACATAAGCAAATATTTCACATCAAGTAAATCTCTGCCTGTAGTATCAGTATCATCGTTTTTTCTTTCAAAGACAGCTTTCTGTAGCAGTGAATTTTTTTACATATAAACGAATGGTGTTGTGACAGACTAGCAGAGACTCAGGGACAGGAGAACATGAGGCAGCTCGAGGTGCTGTACATGGGCCAGCTGAGCTGGAGGTGCTGCACCTGGATGAACATTTACGTCACAAAATATCACCTGGGTCTACAGCCAGGGCTTCTCCACTCTGGCTAACAGAAAATCAACACACCTCACACTTACACGTGCATCACACATACACACTCACACACCTTACACTTACACACTAACATGCCTCATACTTGCATACTCACGCGCCTTACACTTACACACTCACATGCCTCACACTTCCACGTCTCACACTTACACACTCACATGCCTCACACTTCCACGTCTCACACTTACACACTCACAAGCCTCACACTTACACACTAACATGCCTCACGGTTATAGAGAATAGAGTGTGGGAGGAGCTCTGGGGAAAATGGGAGAGTGCGTGTAAATTTAGCTGTGAAGGAGAAAACAGAAGTGCACGCTCAGGATTGGTGGGGTGTGGCTCCTGCGCACACAGGCTCCTTTATTCAGGGACATGTCATCATGTCCCGCCCGAGACGGCTTTAAATAGCTCTCTCCCATGATGTAAGGCAGCAGGAAACACTCTGTTTGCCTGAGGCGTCACTGAACGGAGCCAGGGAACCCCCGCGAGAATTGCTACCTGTGAACATGTGCTGGTTGGCTGCACTGATGCCCGTTGCCATTCTGGTGAATGTGTGGAGGTGACTGGGCTGCTGGAACCAGAAGGATACATTTCCATTCTGATTTCTGCTGAAGGCATGCCATTTAATGGGTCATTTTGACTCAAAATGTATTTTCAATATAATAGCAGCTGTATCTTACTTTAAAAAAATATTAATTTCACCAGTCAAAATCTTCTGGTGCTAACCAGTATCACAGCTTCTATAGACTAATCAGATTATCAGCTCCTGAGTTCCTTCCATCCTCTCTGTTTCCAAACTACAAGTGGTTCTGGTTGGTAACAGGAGTTTCTGGTGCTGTATTAACAGTGCTCAACATCCATTCCCACACTGTTGTACTTGGACACGGCCCTTCATGAATATTCATACAGTGCATCAAATTTGAATGTTTTGGCTTCAACGGAACAGTGCCTATAGAATCCGTGCCAGTTGTCACTGCACTGCTGGAAACTGGCCTTGCAGTCACATGTTCCTTGTGTTTTATGTGGCATTATGCTGAGCTATGATCACACATTTATTACCAGCTACTTTATTTCATGGATCCACACAAGATGTCTGTGCCTGGTTTACATTAGACTTTAGGGTTCTTCACGTCCTTACTGGGAATAACTGCTACTTTCACTCTGCCAGGGTTGCTTTTGTATCAGATAACCAAGCCGATAATAAAGCCAAAACAATTCAATTAAAGTAAAACTCTATTGAAGTGATTCAGCAGCTGTGGGTCAAGACAGTCTCAGACCACTTCTCCAGACAAACAATCCAACTGCATCGCAAAAATGAGGGTAGAGAACTTCTGGAAAGGTCTCTCAGCCACTTCTTCTAACGTCGTTCGTAAGCGTCTCTGGCCTCGTCTCCAGCTGCAGGCCTCCCGGCCTGGCGTGGGCCAGAACAGGGGCTCCATTCATCACGGTGCTGAGAAATCACATTTTGTTTTCTTTTCCCCCAAAAAATCTTCCCTTCTGCCCGAGCCACCCTCCACCTCATTAACGTACAAAAATAACCGTCTGCTGGAGCTCAGCCCGCCCCTCTAGGCCGATTCTGCAGCTCTGCTGTCGGACTGCTACGACATCGTCTGCAAAGCAGACAGGGCTCTGTGCTGGCGGACTGCTGCACATTCTATTGAGAGAAACGGGATTGGAGGAATCTTTGCCTAACACATCAGATTTAAGTTTCAGTTTGCTGCCATATAGTAGTTATTGAGTGGCCTATATCTGAGATGGTGGTGCTTTTTGATAATCCGTGTCTAACTCTAACTTATGTTTTTGAAGCAGATGTGTAATGTTTTATTTCCTGAATATGGAGGGTGATGTAATTTTTACAGTGACTGCAGATCTGCAAAGTTTTGCTTTGGGAAGATGGCTGTTTTGTGGAGTTTCTTCACATTGTTGTACATCACCTCAATCAGTAATTAAATGATTCAGTAATTATGTGCACGTGTACATGCTTGCATAGATTTTTTATTTATTGATTGAGATTATAGTAATTAGTAAAGTTTCATGAATTTGATTATAGGTTTTAAGAGTTCCACTGAGCGGTATAGCGCTATACTGATTATGCGTTCTTTTTTGCACGCTTCTGTAATTAGTCATCTCTCAATCAAAGCCAATTGCCTTGTTATGTGGTAAACTAGAGATAATATAGAGACGTGTATTAGAGTTGACCTGAATTTCAGGCTACAAAATCAGTTTTCCAAAAGACCTAGGGCCACACTTATAATATATCCTATTACATATCCAAACTGGCTAGCAAAGTTAGCATGCACAGTTTTCTTTATGAAAATCAGTTTAGCTGGGAAGCAGATTTTGTTTATTTGGCGCTAGCTAGATAATGAAGTTGAATGAACTGCTTGTGCTGAGAGCAGTGCGCTTATTTCAGGCTGACGGTGAGCTGGGGTGAGAGGGTGGTTTGCTGGCGGGAGTGTGACCGGTCGGTTTATGGGATACCTCGCTTATCTCGTGAAGGATAAAAGCCTGTGGTCAGTCTCCTGTGGTCATTATTCCTCATTTAAAATAGATTGATTAACCACTGAAAAATATTCCCATTTCAGTTAGGAATGTGCTTTTAGAATGCCCCTCTCCTCTCTTAAAAAGATTCATTTTGACCTGAGTACTTGAGTCAGGTTAGATACACAGGCCCAAAGGAAAAGGGGAACAATTCTTCTCCTCTCCTCCCCCATCCCCCCTGTCCCTCCATCCCTTACCCCTCTATCCCCAAGGAACAAAGGAATGCCATTAATTTAAGTGTGCTGAGCTCTGGGATCAGTAACAGTTCACAGTAATTGTTTGTTATTGAAGCCATGCTGGAGGCTGGAGATGTGTCGCTGATGGAGGCTATAAGCTGACAGCACACATTGCCGACAATAAAAGGTAAAGGTATCAGCTTTATTAAGCGGTCCCAAAGGGGAAAATCTCTATTAGGATGTATTTTACAGGGGTTAAGTCACTTTGCGACTTTCCTTTAGATGGATAGTTAACTCTGTTCATGCATATGTATACCTGGGGTGAACGTGCTAAAACAGGATGGATATTTAGCAAATTAGGTTGATTAAGTATTCCATCTGATTTACTAAAGCATGCCTTAATTGTGACTGCATGAGAGTTTTAATAACTCTTGAAACCAGGTGGTATTTTATGAGTGCTGATATTGCCTATGTATTTCATAATTCCCGCTTTGTATTGTGCTTTCCAAGGTGCTAGACACCGTCCCAGCGATGGAAAACAAATAATCACAAATCTTGTTGCAAAGTACCCTGGTTCATGTCACGACAGCTTTATTTTCAGGAGTACCTGTATCTACAGACAGCCAAGTCAGATTTTTTCCCACATTATGTTGTAGGAAAGTTTTCCTTTTGGACGCTGCCTAAAGTCCTATCATATTTTCTTTACGTCATTGGTTGTTTGTTTTCTTTACATCATCTACTGTACATTTTGTTATGCCAAATGAATGAATGAATTTTTTCTTCTTCATTGGTGTTGTTTTCCTATGCTGTACTATGCCGTTGTGACGCTGTACCTTGTTGACTAATACCTCTATTTCCTGATGTAATTTTAAGTTATCTTTTTCTCATTGTTCCCTAGCTACTTGTGCCTGGTTGCTGCGTATCCATTTCTTGGCGTGATCTGGATGTGTGAATGTGGCATATTGTTTTGGACCCTTTTTATGGGTGTATCCTACCGCAAATTGTGAATGAGGGCGTTTACTTTCTTTGATTGCGTAATTAGAACCAGTCTTAGTAAATTGGTCGTTAATGTGTTGATATTTGCGACCACAAAGTAACCGCAACAAAATAGCGACCATCTTTGCGCTGCTACTGTCTTAGTAAACCTGGCCCTGAGTGTTTAGTTTTTAGTTTTTTGATGTATTGCTATATTGTAAAGCACTTAAAGCTGCAATCCATGCTTGAAAGGTGCTTTATAAAAAACGGTTTATAATTATTATGAGTGGGGTGTGGAGTCCGCACTCCCGCAGAGTGCGGTCCAGGACAGGAGAGTGAGAGGTGTAAACAGGGTTCGCGGGACGCATGTTGACTACATACCTCTGGGTCCCATGTGCTGGATCCCATGCAGAGCGGAGAGGAACCCAAGATGAGTAATGACCCGAGGGCTAGCATGTTCCCCCGTGGGGAGAGAGGCACATGTTTAAGCCATTAGACAGAACACAGAGCTCTCTCTTTCAGCCGCACTGTGAGAACAGCCTCTCTGAAACCCTACCATTAAGCCAGAGACCACAGCAGATCTTTCCACTGTGAGCCACAGCGCCACAATAAAAAGGCCTCTTTTTTTTTTACGGCTGCTCTCTGATTTGACTAGTCATTATACTTACTCTACAGCTACTCTCTGATTTGGCCCATGATTTTGTCATTTTGTTTTGTTTGGTTCTGATTTTATGAAGTTTAACAATAGAAAGCACTCTGTGCTAAATGTCTCTGTAAGTGTCTAACATCAAGGGAATAAATAAACTGCAGGTTCAGAAAATCCCTGAATGCTTGTGGATATTTAAGTGCATTTTCAGAGCATCTCCTGAATGTGAATTGGGCAGAGCAGGAGGACAGGTAGCAGGGGCACAGAGAGCAGGCTCACAGAGTGAGCAGGAGCCCAGGGAGCAGGTGCAGAGACCAGGCAAACAGGTTGTGGAAGCTGGTTGATGAGGACAGATGCTCAGGATGCAGAGACAGAACACAGCAGGAGCACATCCATCATCATCCAGAGTGGCGTCTGGATGAGCGTGCGCACAGCTGCTGTGGATTAGGGGACACTGAACACTGTCTGAGCCATCTCAGCGTAAACATTGTCTGTAAGCCATCTCGACGTAAACCTTGTCTGTGAGCCATCTCAGCGTAAACACTGTCTGTGAGCCATCTCGACGTAAACACTGTCTGTAAGCCATCTCGACGTAAAGCCTGTCTGTGAGCCATCTCAGTGTAAACACTGTCTGTGAGCCATCTCGACGTAAACACTGTCTGTGAGCCATCTCAGTGTAAACACTGTCTGTGAGCCATCTCGACATAAACACTGTCTGTGAGCCATCTCGACGTAAACACTGTCTGTGAGCCATCTCAGCGTAAACACTGACACCCCCAGCCAGTACACTGCATTCACTCATAAATACTACACTACACACATATTACAGCAGAGCCAACACTGATCAGAGGAGACCAACATCTCTAGTAACATGGACTCCAGACCATGGGGTTCACATGGACTCAGGGTGTATGGGCTCCAGGGCATATGGGGTTCAGGGCGTATGGACTCCAGGGTGTATGGGCTCCAGGGCATATGGGGTTCAGGGCGTATGGGCTCCAGGGTGTATGGGCTCCAGGGCATATGGGGTTCAGGGCGTATGGGCTCCAGGGTGTATGGGGCTCCAGGGCATATGGGGTTCAGGGCGTATGGGCTCCAGGGTGTATGGGCTCCAGGGTATATGGGGTTCAGGGGCATATGGGGGTGGGGTTCAGGGCGTATGGGCTCCATGGGGCTCAGGGGATATGGGGGCTCAGGATCCAGGGTATGGACTCCAGGGCGTATGGGATGTTTTGTAAACTATCTCTGTCTGGAATAAACATTCTCCTGTATTTCATGCACAGTTCTTCCCACGTGTGTTTTTACAATGTTTTTCCACTTTCTGTGAAATATGACATGCAGATATAAAATAAAGGAAACGCCAACATAAAATGTCTTAATAGAGCATTGGGACACCAAGAGCTGCCATAACAGCTTCTGTGTGCCTTGGCATAGATTCTACAAGTGTCTCTATTGAATGGATGCAATTTTTCCATTTTTCCATCTGGCTGTCTCGGGCACTGCTTTAGAATCTCCCAGAAGTGTTCAATTGGGTTGAGATCTGGTGCCTGAGACAGCCATGGCATATGGTTTACATCGTTTTCATGTTCATAAAACTATTCAGTGACTTCTTGTGCCCTGTGGCTGGGATGTTGTCATCCTGGAAGAGACCATTCCCATCAGGATTGAAATGCCTCACCAGAGGATGAAGGCAATCACCCAGAATGGCTTTGTATTTATTGGTGTTTACCTTGCCCTCTCATGGGTTAAGTGGACCTAAACCATGCCAGGAAAATACACCCCACACCATAACAGAGCTGCCAGACCCCTTCAGCATGGGAAACAAGCACTCAGGCCTGTAGGTTTATTTTGGCGTTCATCACATATGCACTTGTTTAGGTGCAGGGTGAAGGATGACTCATCTGACCATATTACTTTTTTCACTGCTCAGTAGACCACTGCCTGTGTTCTTTGCACCACTTTACTCGCGAACGTGCATTTTTAGTTATTTCGCTGCAACCTGACCATAGCATCCCTCTCTGCAAAGTTATTGATGGCCTGTTCTTGGTGGAGCTGCCGGCACACACCCTATATTGACATTTGCAGTCAGCTGAAACAGAGTTGTTTGTCTGTTTTGCCTTGCATCTCAAACCAATGCACGGACATCACGATTGAATATACGCTTTTAACCACAGTTACCCATAATTTATGTATTTTCTCTCAGACTTCCATGCCAACATCTCCTTAGCCAGCATTCCCCCTGTTATCCTGTGCCTTTAAATGGTACTCTGTATGTTCAGGAGAATGGAATACAATAATACAATAATAACCAGTAGTGTGAACTCCACCTGTTTGTGCCACCTGTATGAAGGGTGTAAGAGGCTTTAATTACAGGCAGAGACTGGGCCGTGTTTACATGCTGGCCATGACTGTGTCTCAGGCCCGTCCCCTGCTGCCTTGCAAAATCTCCCCAGAATCCGGCAGATCAAAATTAAAAAGCAGAAGAAATTACCTTTCCTGCCAGGTGTTGAATGTCTTCTGTTGAGTTATCTGAAGAGACATCAGTGTTGTGTGAACAGGACATAATCCATTCATACAAACAGCACCGAAGCGGGTCCAAGATCTAGATTGTACTGTGTCTGTCTGCATCTATCACCGTCCTAGCAAGCGAGACACTGGTTTGGTTGTTACACATGAGAGGTAATTGGATAACTTACAAACGTTTTAAAGATATCTACTCCTCAAAATTAACATAGCAAATTGTATTCATAGTGCACAGTTTTTCCACATTTTGCAAGGTTTTCCATTTAAATGATGCTTTATTGTTAATTTTCCATATGCTTTATTCATGGCCATAGTCATTCCTGTACTCTCCTGGCTTCCACCTGTTATGTTGTGTGTAATGGCTGTCTAGAGCAGCATGGGTTCTCCCAACAGTTTACCATCTGTGTGCTCAATAGAAAACATTTACTCACAAGAGGCTCCATTTCCTTGGTCCTCAGGCCCGCTAGCAGGTTTAGCAGATCTGTAATCATCAGCACAAGTTGCTATGGGAGTGATGTAATCTTATTCTTGCAGTCCATATGGAAAAGATTTTGCTGGGAGTGGTTGATGAGGGTAGAATTCAGAGAGTGGAAAGACTGGAAGAGAGACGATAAGCCATTCGTTTCAGTCTGAGGAACAGCAGTAAGGCAAAACGCTGTTACTTGCAAATCTGCGCTCCAGCTCAGGAAGCATGGCATGTGATCTGTCACAGTGCGCAACCAGAACCAGCCAGAAGCTTTAGAGCTTCCTGTGTTTCTATCATGTCTGCTCCCTCTGGAGTTCTCCACAATGTGATTGGGCAGTGAAGGACAGGATAGGGAGCAGGAGGGGAAATGAATTTATCACGTGTAGTGAGTGACTTTATCACGGATTGTCCTGATTAATCAGGAGATACAGATCTCAGACCCTAAATGTCTCTGAAGCTGCTATTATGTGGCTTTACTGCCAAACCTTCTCTCCTGCTAGCAGCTGTCAAAGAGTGCAGAAGCTCTTGTTTTGTGTGTTTATGACAGTCCCAAGTCCTCTGCCTCTGGTTGAGACAGGCAGGGTCTGAAATATCAGTATTTCTTGATTAAACATCATCACATCTCCCATCTCTGAGTTGTATATCAGAGAGAGAAGTACAAACACAGAAAAGGATATCTTCAGTGCTTCTGTGGTGTAGGCAGGGCAGGCTCATATCTTTTTGGGGAAATAAAACTTATACCTATAAAAATATATATTACTCGTTCAACAAAATCTTTTTTCTCTGCGCAATTGTATCACTTTGCTCACTTTATCAAGGGTGTGAATAATTTAGGAGGGTCCTGCGTATAATAAGCAAATTTGCACTTTTCTAAAATGAAAAGTATCTGACAAACTGTAGCTGTACAGTTGTAAATTAGGTGTAATAGTGGTCATGTATTAACGTGAACATGATGTTTCCAAACGTGCAAAATTGTACGAGTTTCAGGTCTCCATGTAGAGTGTGCAGACCGGCTGCGTTGGTCCTGTGTTCTCTGTTTAAATCCTTTGCAGTGATAATTAAATGCAGACATGGTAAGCTCCAGAGATGATCAGCTCCAGCTGAATGGGACCCCGAGAGCAGGCCGTTGCGATAAATAGTGTTTAAATGAACTTCCCGAGCACTCTGGTCTCAGACCGGAAGTTCACCCTGTTGTGTCTAAATTACTGCTGATTTCCACAGTGCAGTCTCACTATTGTATTTATTTTTCAGAGACACTTCCAGGGCTATCTAGGCAAGATACAGAAACACAAGGAGTAACAGTAACGCATTACGCCAAACATGCAGTGCAATTGCGTATACAATCGGCATAGGCATACACATAATTGTACACATAAGTGTATTTGTAGCACTGTTTGTTTGTGTAAAGCTGTGTGTGTGTGTGTGTGTGTGTGTAGAGCTGTTTGTGTGTGGAACTCTGTCTGAAATCTCTGAGCTGATGAGCTGAAATTGGTCTCATGTCTGTTTTTGATAGTGTCTTACTTCGGAGACAGTTTCTGCAGGATACAAACAACCCAAGATGTCAGCACGTTCCACCTCTCCCTGCAGTTCAAGACCAGTCGACGGAGTGGGCTGCTTCTCCTGGCAGCGGGGATACAAGACTACCTGATCCTAGAGCTTCATAATGGAAGGCTACAGGTGAGGACATTGGGGTTAGAGGTGAATGAGACTGCAGTTGAGGAGAATAAATGCTCAAAGTGGCTCATTCCTTTATCCTCTAAAAGACCATTTGCTTTCAAAATCAGCTTTACTTGGCTTCACACATTTCTAACGGGGCCTCACCTGTAAGGTCTTATCTAAAGAAAGCAGGTTCTCTGTACCTCTTATTTACCTGCACTCCTCTGCAGTCTCTACCAGAAACACACCCTGCTCACACATCACCTAAATAACACCCCTCAGAGATCAGCTCACTCACACCGCAGTACCTCACCTGGAAATACAGACAGAGGTAGCTGCCCGACTGGGAGGAGAGACCATGTCAGGATGACATTGTGTCATGAGGTGCTGGCCAGTAAGAAATGTTTACTTTATATTTACTTCCTGCATATTCTGGTGTTTTAAATCCTGTGTGTAACTGAGTGAGTACATCGGATGCAGAATGAGAGTTTTTAAAATAAATAATTAATACTCTGGATTAAACTCAAATCTGTCTTTGCTCAAACGATGCGAGAGAGGGTGCTGAGTGGTGATTGATTGTTTTGTTTTGTGCCGCAGGTGCGAATGGACACGGGGTCTGGTGAGTTGGTGGTGTCATCGTCCCTGGGGTTGCAGCTGAGCAACCTGTTGGAGCACAGGGTGGTGATCAACCTCCAGGACTCCACTCTCACCATGGTGATCGACGAGCTCTTCACCAGCTACCTGCCGCTCCCAGATCCCCAGGAACACCTGAGCATTGACCTGGGCTTTTACCTGGGGGGCACGGGGGACCTGCAGCGGTCCTACCTGGACAGCTCCATCCCGCCACTGCGGGGCTGCCTGAGTGACGTGAAGTTTGAGTCGCAACGCTTCGACCTGCTGCAGGCCGAGCCCACGCAATGCCACGACACCAAGGAGGGCTGCAGCTCCGAGTTCCAGGCCGGAGACGGGGAGGCCACCAGTTTCATCAGCCCCGACTCATTTGTCTCCTTCCCCACCTGGAGTGCGGCCAACCCTCGCACCCTCCAGGTGCTGATGAAGACCACCATTGAAGACGCCCTCTTGGTTTTCCACGCCGGACGGAGAAAGGACTTCATAGCTCTCGGTGTCGTGGGGGGCTACCTCAAAGGTGTGGTTGACCTTGGCAGGGGTGCTGTCGCCTTGGATAACCTCATGGTGCAGCTGGATGATGACCAGTGGCACAGGATAAACGTT
Source organism: Aldrovandia affinis (assembly GCA_029706075.1). NCBI lineage: Eukaryota > Metazoa > Chordata > Actinopteri > Notacanthiformes > Halosauridae > Aldrovandia > Aldrovandia affinis. Next base: position 13,745,925 of record JAINUG010000003.1, read on the forward strand.
CAGTTGGACCAGAGCCAGTTTGAGTTGACTGTGGACAGTCAGGCCGTCTCGGTCCCCCTGAGTGGCCGGGACAAATTAGATCTTACTGGGAATCTGTATTTTGGAGGTATGGATGCCAAGATGAAGGACGTGTTTCGCGACAGTGGTTTGTTATCGCGCGTTGAAGAGGAAATGACGTCAGAATCTTTCATTGGCTGCTTGGGGGAAATTAAAGTGAACCAGAAGGACAGAAGCCTGCAGGATGCCGTGGTGACTAAAGACGTTCATTGGAAATGTGAGGGAGAGGACTATGACTATTCTAACTACTATGACGGGTACGAGACCACCGCAACCACCCCTCCTATGAGGATCCAGTATCTTGATCTGAACCCCAATGAAAGGCACTGTTACCCCACTGACGAAACACCACCAATATTCCGCAACCTCACGAAGCTCCTGGAGATCACACCCCTGCTGGTGCCTGAAGGCGGGGAGGCCTTTCTGGACCTGAACAGCCTCAGCCCAACGATTGATCTGAATGCTGTGGGAATCAGCCTGTCACAGGTGGCCTTCACCCTCCAGAGTGACCCATGGTACGGGCTTGTGGACATGAACATCAACAACAAACGGGCAAAGAAATTCAGCCTCCTCGACGTTGTCAGCAAGAAGATCAAGTATCTTCACGATGGCAACGAGAAATACGGGGATCAGATACAGCTGGAGGTGGTCGTTGAGGGAAACCGTGACCTCCCAGACTGTCTGAAAAGTCCGCAGGAGTATGTGCTTCCTGTGGAGGTCATCCCTGTCAATGACATACCCCAGCTGAGTGGGGGAGACATTAAAATCACAGAGTATGGACGCACCCGTTTAAGTCCCAATTTAATCAAAATTCTAGATACGGACACGCGCTGTGATGAACTGAGAGTTGCCGTCGCTTCTGAACCCAGCGTTGAGGAAGGTTACTTAGAAAATGCACAGCAACCTGGGAAGAGAATAGGGGAGTTTACATGTCGGCAGTTGAAAGACGGGAATATTTACTATGTCCACAGAGGTGGAGCGGTGGCGGGACTGACTCTCCAGGTGTCAGACGGACACTCCATCAGTCAGTCCACCACCTTCAGCCTGTCAGTCACGCAGCCACGAATCACCTTCGTGACAAACACTGGCCTCTTGCTGCCACAGGGGGGTGCTGCATCCATCAGCATCCAGAACCTGTCCGTGTCCGTCTCCCCTCGAAATGGAGATATCGTGTACAACGTGACTCAGGCCCTCCGTTTCGGGGAACTGCAGATTCTTACAAGCAAGGGCACGATGGAACAAGTGACATCATTTCAGCAGTCTGATCTGGAACAGGAGCGTCTGTGGTACATGAGCCTGGATTCGCTCGAGCGCGAGGAGCCACTGGAGGAGCGCGTCAGGTTTGATGTGCATCTAGGACAGTTTGCCCTGCGGAATAACACCTTTGTGGTTACCATCACTCCCTCTGAGGTGAGGATGGCCCAGATGGAGCCGCTGCAGGTGGACGGAGGGGTGGAGAAGGTGATTACCCAATCAGAGCTGGAGGCTGCAGTGAAGGGGAAGACTGTAGACCCCGGGGCCATCAGGTACACGCTCGTAAAGCCCCCGACTCTGGGCACACTGCAGTTTAAGGAGACCGAGCTGATGGAGGGGGACGCTTTCACACAGCAGGACCTGTGGAACCGCGATTTGCGCTACAGAGTCCGAGACTTCAGCGCCGTGGACATGGAGGACCAGTTCCAGTTTAGAGTCTCTGCTGAAAACCAGCATTCGCCAGTGTACACCTACGCCATACACATCCTGGCAGATGTGCCAACTCTGACTAATGAGAGGCTGGACGTTGTGGAAAAGGGAGAGAGTACCCTGAATAAGGCCTCTCTCTGGGTGCAGACTCAAAGCTCTTCAGACATTCTGTACCGGGTAAGTGAGGGGCCCAGGCACGGGCAGCTCATTAGGGTGTCCCCAGCTGGACTGCCTCACTTTGAGGCAGCCATCCTTGTGTTCAGCAGCGAAGATTTGCTCCTGGACAGACTGATCTATCAACATGATGGATCACACAGCACCGAGGACCAGTTCTTCTTCCAGGCTTTTCGGCAGAGCAGAGCTGGCCCCTCGGCCCAGATGGAGGGGCCTGAGCTGGTGAGTGGCGTGTTCAGAGTCTCCATTCAGCCCAGGAATGAGCACACACCACTCAGGGTGGTGGATCAGACTTTGGATGTGGTCAGAAACGGGCAGCGCTTGCTGACTACAGATGTCATTATGTTCAAAGACGAGGACTCCAACTTCAATGACTCTCAGCTGCTTTACACACGAGTGGGCGAGATTTCTGGTGACATAGTCTCTGCCGAGGACCCCGGCCGGTCCCTGCTCCATTTCACCCAGGCAGACCTGATTGAGAGAAAGGTTGTTTTTGTGCACCGGGGGGCAGATAGCGAAAGGTTCCAGCTGCAGGTCTCTGATGGCCTGCACAAGACTGCTGCCCTGCTGCAGATCCAAGCCGGTGAGCCGTACCTCCGCGTGACCAACAACACCATGATCGTCATCGACCACGGCAGCACCAGGACCCTCGACACCAGGTTACTAAGCGCAGAGACTAACATGGACATCGGGGACCACAACGAGATCAGGTATGAGGTGGTGTCTCCCCCAAGCAGTGGAACTGTGACTGTCAGTGGAACAGAGGTGTCTTGGTTTACCCAGGAGCATCTGAGGAAGGCTGCGGTGGCGTACCAGCATGATGGACTCAGCCTGCAACCCAAGGACTCCTTCAGCTTCACGCTGCGCTGCAAGGATCTGTCTGAGGACGGCACCTTCAGAATCAAGATATTCAAGCAAGGATACCTGTCACAGCCTGAAATTCTCACCAATGAGGTTATCGTCTCTTATGAAGGAGAACACACCATGATAGACCAAGACCACCTGAAGGTGAGTCACTGTTAACCTTACATTTCTTAAATGTCCGTATTTATGTTATAATCCTAATGCACCACTTTTTTTTTTTACATTCCACTGATGTATAAAAATGCACAGTCAAAAATCTACTTCAATACCTATAAAGTTAATATTTGTGGCATTCAGTTCAGCAGCCTGTTCTAAGACATTCTAACCAGTGGTATAAAGAAATGCATTAAACAAGTATATTATAGTATATTTCCAAAACATCTACTTTAAAATAGCAGTAAGATCATGTTTTAAAAAATTGTCTGAGGCATTACTCGATCACAGGTTTAACAGTGAAAGGTTCCTTAAGACCATATACCGAGTTACACATTTCAGGCTCACATTTTTTAATAAGGTAGTATGTTAATTCAGCGCCATTCTCAGTGCAATGGTGCATTTCCCTGGGTGCCATTACACCTGACAGCTGTAACGAGCGAATAAAACAGAGTAGCCATGGCTTGGATGTAGCTGCTTTCCAATTGGAACAGAAGCAGTCATCAGGCTAAAATACCTCCAGCATCACACATTTTTTCTTATTTTAATAAGCAAACTTTACATTACAAAACTGCTTCAAAATGAAATTGACACACTGAAATGTTAATGCTGTTCAAATGTGAGGAGGTCAAAGGAGCATTGTTGAACGTGTGTGTGTGTGTATGTATATGTGTGTGTGTGTGTGTATTACAGTGTGCAGGAGGACTCCAGAGCTGTGTGTGTGTGTGTGTGTGTGTGTGTGTGTGTGTATTACAGTGTGCAGGAGGACTCCAGAGCTGTGTGTGTGTGTGTGCATGTATATGTGTGTGTGTGTGTGTGTGTGTGTATTACAGTGTGCAGGAGGACTCCAGAGTTGTGTGTATGTGTGTTCCTCAGGTGGGACAGGCCGATATCCTGCCGTCAGAGATGATCTTCACAATTAGAGACCTCCCACAGCTGGGCCACGTGGTCCTGCTGACCAATCACACAGACTCGGGCAGCACAGCCCCGCCCAGCCTGGACTACGTGCACTCCTTTTCCCAGGAGGACGTGAGCCGCGGCCGTGTGCTGTATGTGTCCACCTCCACGACAGGCAGGGACTCCTTCAGTGCCAACGTCACCAACGGCTTCACCACGCTGTGGGGTCTGCGGGTCGCGGTCCAGGTGGTGCCCCGCCTCATCCCGGTCCAGGCCCACAACCTGACCGTGAGTGAGGGGGGCACGGTCGCCCTGTCCCCCCACCTCCTGAGCATCTCGCACCCCTTCTACAGCTCCGTCAACGTCCACTTCATCCTGGAGGCGCCCCCCCAACATGGCCGACTGCGCTACCGGGACGGTGGCGGTGACCAGCTCGACTTCTTTACCTGGGACGAGGTGAGCCTCCGCGCCCAGACACAAACAAGCTAACCATTTTTGAAGATATTAAATATTATACTGTCATATCTTTGGTCATGTGTAAGATATCCTTTAAATGATCACTGGAATATTCAGGCTGGTAAGATTTCTGGTATATAATGTATTAGCGATTATGGCGCTGTTGCCCCTTTCAGTGAGGGGAGGAATTCTACACTCAGAAGCAAAGGATAGACAGCTGGGGCATGCCAACTCTAAATCTCACCAGCATCATAAACTCTTAGTTATTTACAAAACTAATACTGAACATTTTACTTTCTGGTGGTCGGACAACAAGGTGTGAGTGTGTGTTAGTCAGTGGGAGCCTGTTAGTCACTCTACTGCGCAGTGTGTGTCTGTGGGAGCCTGTTAGTCACTCTACTGCACAGTGTGTGTCCGTGGAATTGTTTTGGCTCTCCCTCCTCTGCAGCTTGGTGGAAAATGTGACGCTAATGTACATCCCCCCGGAGCCAAGATAAACTGGCCCCTATATTACCATGATAATGTATGTGCACACAGCATCCACACGCTCTGTCAGTATATTTTCCTAAGGGGTAATCTGCCTCTTCTGGGGGAAAAAAACCGATTATGCTAAAAACCTAACTTGTATGTGACCATCTTCTGTTTGGAAGATTTGATCTAAGCAAGGATGGATGGGTTTCGGTGCACACTTTCTACACAAACATACCGTTCCCTTGCTATTATACTGTTATCATATGATTTTACTGCTCTACTTCTACTGTTTCCATGCTCTCTGTAATTATACTCTGTGATCTGAAAATGCCTTAGGAGAGATTTGGACCCAGCTGGCCTGGTTTGGCACTGGTTTTGCACTGGTTTGGTACTGGTTTGGTACTTGTTTGGCACTTGTTTGGTACTTGTTTTTTGGGCTTTGCTCAGTGATTCTCAGAGCCAGTTGGCCCAGGGGGAATCAGAACCTGGTAACACTTTTATGAATTGGAGTATGCTGAAGGAAGAGCCCGAGCAGATGTTATTATCTTTCTATGTGAACCTGAAAGATGTTTTTGTAAAAGTCTAACTGAAAGACTTCTGTTGTGGTTTTCTCCATATTTTTGAAGTCAGAGTTGGAATGGGGGCCCCATGCTTCGATCTCATAAAACAATATAGGCCTTATGATTGAGTGGTGGATTTTGAACCAAATTGTTATTGGTATTTAACATTTTCTGATTGAAATCTTTTATTGCACAGAGAGCTCCCTGAGCTTTTTCTGTCAGGCTCATGATGTCTGTCATACAGGAACAACCCTGTAACAGAACTGTACCATTTTTCACAGGAGTTATCATTCATTACACTGATATAAATATGTTGTTACAGAGCTACTGAATAATTGATATATTCATAATTCTGAAATTTGTCTAAACAGCACAGTCATCCTTAGAGGTGACTGAAAAACTGAACTGGATCAAATATTAAGGAAAAGCGAACTGAGAGGCAGCAATGTGTGTGTGGTGTATGTGGTGGGAGCAGCCTAAAGGAGCCAGGCATATGTGTGGGAGGGGCTTAAAGGAACCAGGTATATGTGGTGGGAGGGGCCTAAAGAGCCAGGCATATGTGGCGGGAGGGGCTTAAAGGAGCAAGGCGTATGTGGTGGGAGGGGCCTAAGGAGCCCTCTGTGTCTTTGATGTTTGAACTAATGCTGCAGCTTTATCCCAGTTGACTCCATAATTCAGGCCAATTCATGGCTGGAACATTTACACATACAGAACTTAGGCCTAATGTATATAACTATACAGGACCTAGGCCTGATTGTATTACATTTACAGAACTTGGGCCTTGTGCAATTAAATATACAGAACCTAGGCCTTATTTCCTGTCTATAAGCAGAATCTGTATGATCACCTGGTCTTTTAAAGCCCTAATTGTCATAAAGCTCACACTAAAGTCTTTCCTGTTAAAGTAATTCACCCTGTTAGTGTCACTGTATGACATATGTTATATGTATTGTATGAATGTGTTTTGTGTGTTGTATGAATTTTATGTGTTGTATAGAAGTGCTATGCATGTTCTATGAATGTGTTATGAATGTTATATGAATGTGCTATGCATGTTCTATGAATGTGTTATGAATGTTATATGAATGTGCTATGCATGTTGTATGAATGTGTTACATCCGTTGTATCAATGTGTTAAACAGGTTAAACAGGGTCTGGTCCTCTACCAGCACGACGGGACGGAGACGACATCCGACAGTTTCTCTCTCAGCGCATCGGCATTTGAGCTAGAGAGGCGCAGCGTTCCTGTCACCCTGGGGGTCTCTGTCCTGCCCGTCAACGACAACCCCCCAATACTGGAGCTCAACACTGGGGTGGAGGTACAGTATAGCACCCCCACACTGGAGCTCAACACTGGGGTAGAGGTAAAGCACAGAGCCCCCACACTGGAGCTCAACACTGGGGTAGAGGTAATGCAGAGAGCCCCATTCTGCTTCCTCCTCCTCTATAGCTAGGGGCAAGAAAACACTGAAAAAACTGTGTGATTCCCTGTTCTACCACCGCCTGTGGTCCAGGTCGCCACGGTAACACATGGGGCTCCATATTTTTGGAAAACTGTTCTGTGGCAAAACTTCAGAAATGAGAACCAACCAAAGCACTTAACTCACTCCCTCAAAAGAACGTCTCGTTTTACATGGATTGACTGTACTCATATGTGTGTGTGCGTGTGTGAGCATATGTGTGTGTGTGTGTGAGAGAGTCTGTATGTGTGTGTGTGTGAGAGAGTCTCTGTGTGTGTGTGAGCATATGTATGTTTGTGTGTGCATGTTTGTGTGTGTGTGTATGTGTGTGTGTGTGTGTGTGTGTGTGTGTGTGTGTGTGTCAGACAGTGTTTGTGTGCATCACTGTGTGTGTGTGAGAGACTGCCTGTGTGTGGGTGTGCATGTGAGAGAGAGAGAGTCTGTGTGAGTGTGTGTGTTTGTGAGCATATGTGTATGTTTGTGTGTGTGTGTGTGGGTGTCAGACAGTGTTTGTGTGTATCAGTGTGTGTGTGTGTGTGTGTGTGTGTGTGAGAGAGAGAGAGAGAGAGAGAAAGAGGCTGTATGTGTGTGTGTGTGTGTGGATTTGTGTGTGCATTTGTGTGTGTGTGTGTGTATATATATATATATGTGTGTGTGTCCGTGTCCGCGTGTCCACTGTGTGTGTGTGAGCATGCTTGCTGTTTGCGCTTTGGTGCATAGGTTCTCCAAAACAGATTGAGATATAGTGAAGATTAACTGCTTTTATCTCAGTACTGAATTGCATTATGCTTTTATTGCCCCCAGTTGTATGAAATGGATTTAGAGTAAATCACCACTGAACAGAATATCACCTCTTTCCTTGGTGCACGGATTTGAGGTGCTCTCAGTGTGTGATCTCGGGTCAGAGGTGTAAGACAAAATAAGCAGTAAATGATTCATTTTTACTGCTACATAAGTAACTCACAGTGTGCTAAATACACTATGTTCCCTCATAAAAATCATCTCTTGGCTTAAAATTCCAACAAAACCGGGTTCGTGTCACCACCTTGTGGCAGACTGGGGCAGTGCATTGGTGCAACACAATGGAGTGGCCACTGGGGGGCAGCAAACTTGAAGCCCAAGAAAGACTGTCTTTATGTACAGTAATATAATGTAATGGCCAGTGAATGCAAGGACATCTTCCTCGAAACTAATAATTACTGAACATTTCAAGTTTTGAGCCTTACAGTTAAATATTTATGTCATTCAAATTTTGGTTAATATTTTGTAGATATCTGTAAGCATATCTGAGCTCAGTGCTGAATTTCTCCAGCAGATTTCAGAGGTTGAGCACAATGCATCATTCTGCCGACCATGGCATTCTCACTCCAGGTTTAAACAGGGAGACCTACACCAAAACCAACCATCCCTCCAAACATCCATTAAACTGGTCTGCAGGGAGTGAAGTCATTTCCTGTCATTTTATAAGCATCAGCTATAAAGGAACAGCCTCTTGCTGCACCCCTCACTCAATACTGACCACACCCCTCACTCAATACTGACCACACCCCTCACTCAATACTGACCACACCCCTCACTCAATACTGACCACACCCTCACTCAATACTGACCACACCCCTCACTCAATACTGACCACACCCCTCACTCAATACTGACCACACCCCTCACTCAATACTGACCACACCCCTCACTCAATACTGACTGCACCCCTCACTCAATACTGACCACACCCCTCACTCAATACTGACCACACCCCTCACTCAATACTGACTGCACCCCTCACTCAATACTGACTGCACCCCTCACTCAATACTGACTGCACCCCTCACTCAATACTGACTACACTGACTGCACCCCTCACTCAATACTGACTACACTGACTGCACCCCTCACTCAATACTGACCACACCCCTCACTCAATACTGACTACACCCCTCACGCCTCACTCATTACTGACTGCACCCCTCACGCCTCACTCATTACTGACTGCACCCCTCACTCAATACTGACTACACTGACTGCACCCCTCACTCATTACTGACTGCACCCCTCACTCAATACTGACTACACTGACTGCACCCCTCACTCAATACTGACTGCACCCCTCACTCAATACTGACCACACCCCTCACTCAATACTGACTGCACCCCTCACTCAATACTGACTGCACCCCTCACTCATTACTGACTGCACCCCTCACTCAATACTGACTGCACCCCTCACTCAATACTGACCACACCCCTCACGCCTCACTCATTACTGACTGCACCCCTCACTCAATACTGACCACACCCCTCACTCAATACTGACTGCACCCCTCACTCAATACTGACTGCACCCCTCACTCAATACTGACTGCACCCCTCACGCCTCACTCATTACTGACTGCACCCCTCACTCAATACTGACTGCACCCCTCACTCAATACTGACTGCACCCCTCACTCAATACTGACTACACTGACTGCACCCCTCACTCATTACTGACTGCACCCCTCACTCAATACTGACTGCACCCCTCACTCAATACTGACTGCACCCCTCACGCCTCACTCATTACTGACTGCACCCCTCACTCAATACTGACCGTGTGCTTGTTTTGTCTGCAGGTGCTGGCGGGGGAAGATGCTGAAATCACCAGCGACATGCTGAGTGCCGGGGATACAGACACACCTCCTGAGGAGGTTGTGTATTCCGTGGAGTCGTTGTCCAATGGGATCGTGGCACTGAAAGAATTACCCGACAGCAGCATCCAAAACTTCACTCAGGCACAGATTAATGCAGGCCAGCTTTTGTTCCTACACAACGGTGAGCTTCTGTCCTGTTCTGTCCCCTGTGTTGAGCGCTTCCAATTTCTCTCAGAGCTGAAATTCCTGCAAGAATTTCATATGTAATCATTTATAGCATTAAACTTCATCTAACTTTCTGATAAAATGTAAAGTAAACATTTCCATGCTTATTCCTGCTAAAAATAGAGCCCCCCACTTCTGCTACTGATCCAAACCCGGTTCCACTATCCACTATCACCCACCTCTGAGGAGCAATTTCAGACCAGAGTGACATAGAGAAACTGTTATAAACCCCAGCCACTCTGCAGCTCCGCTGTAGAACAGTCCCCGCTTTCGCCACAGCAACAGTCCTGTAGAACAGTCTACTGTTGCCACAGCAACAACTGTCCTGCAGAACAGTCTACTGTTGTCATGACAACAGCTGTTCTTTCTTCTGCTCTGGTAGAGCTTCATTTTATCACCATTTTAATCAGGCTGTCACATAGGGCCTCACAGTGATTGATCATTACAATAAAACAATTTAAAAATGATTTGGAAAAAGTAGAAAATGATTCCCTGCGGACAATGGTGGGATTTAAAGGTAATCAGGTCCGGTATTGGTCACCTCTGCACATAATCTTTAAGAAGGATGCTAAGGAACGCTGTGAAACAGCGCATTGGAGCTACGGCGGCTTGACCAGGGGGAGTGTGGGCCTCAGGACGCTGGTGCAGAGCATGAGCCCCAGAGCATGGGCGGGGGGGGTAAAAGACAGAGCTAAATATCTGCCACCATCACTTATTTATCTGTCCAGTTGGCCTGTTTAGAGCTGGGCTACAGGGGACATATTTTTAAGGGCGTAACTTCGATTTCAATATGTGGGGGGAGGGGGCTAGATAGCTAGCCTAGCTAAGTTATTCACACCCATCTTTTTGTTATTTTTATTTGTTATTGTTTTATTATTCACATAATAAATAATTAAAGAATATGTTTGCAATACAGTGTATCGCTAGCTACGCAAGACCCGATCGCTTGCCGTATGAAAGTTGTAGCTACCTCTAGAGATTCTTTAAAATTTTCCTCTTTCAGAAAATGTCTGGTGCCATATTCCTATTTTGATAACTTTATTCTTATTCTTACCTAAGAAAGCTTGCCAACAAAAACTTAGAATCATGTCTAGCTATAACTAAGCTTGCTAGAAAGCTCATCTCACCGCTCATCTCACAAAGAGGCGGGACGAGAGTTGCTGGACCAATCAGCTGGATACACCTGATATTAAACATACTTGGAGGAGAGGCATTTTTTCCACATGGTCCTAGTGCCGTGCCTATATCCGTGTTGTCTTAGCACAACTACATTTCAGAATATTTTCCATGTTGTTTAAATTGAGAAAAGTGGTGGGGACAAAATCAGTCCCCAACATGTCCCCAGTGTCCCCGGCGGAAATCACGCCCATGCATCAAGACTGCATCCTAATTAATCACTTTATCAAGCTTTATCAAGCTGATTAGCTGCGTGGAGTTCAGCGCTGGAGACAGTGATGTCTGACAGTGTTTTTCTTTCAGGGTCCAAGTCGGGAGGTTTCAGTTTCAGCGTGACAGACGGAGCGCACACCACGCCAGTTTATAACTTCCTCGTCACAATAAGACAGCTCATCATCACCATGGAAACACAGGAGAAGCTCATGGTCTACCCAGGTACACGCACACACGCACATACACGCACTCCTCAAGGTAAATGTACATTGTGGAGAGATATATATATGTTAATGATGTCAAACATGAGCAGGTTACTAACTCTAACACTGGCACACATACACACACACACGCTAACTCTCACAAAAACACATCACAGACGTAACTCTTTTATGCATCTTGCTCTGAGAACTAAACTTAAGAAAGAAACAATTCTTTCATGTCTTAAGGAACAACCCGGGCCGTGACCGAGGAGGTCCTGAAGGCTGTGATCAGTGAGGACGGAGATGAGATCATATACACTGTTCTGAGACCCCCCCTGCTTGGCCGACTCGTTTCCACAAGCCAAAACCAGTCTGAGGACATCTCCGCTTTCACTCAAACACAGGTAAGCACAGAGAACTCTTTCACTCAAACACAGGTAAGCACAGAAAACCTAAATTCAGGCATTTATTAGCTACGCTCCCAGAAATGCTTGCTCTTTAATGTTCCCACTGCTCGTATAGAACTAGGAAAAACTGCTTTTTCCTATTATGCACCATGGGCGTGGAATAATCTACAGAAAGAGCTGAATTTAGTTGATCTCATACCTCTGGGTGATTTTAAAAGTCTTATACAAGATACTGTGACAGAAGAATGTAAAATGTTTTTGAGATGCCATGTTTCTCCACACTGAATAGCTGTCTATGTGTATTGTTGTATGTATTGTTGATTGTTGCATTGTCTGCAACTATTGTGTAGGCCTACTGCTGTTACCCTGGCCAGGTCTCTCTTGAAAAAGAGATTTCAATCTCAAAGAGACTTCCTGGTTAAAATAAACAGTTGTGTGAAATGCTCTCAAAGGAAATGAAAATTGCAAATAAAAAGTATTATATTATATTATTTTAATTTAAAGAATTCTTCCATTTAAACTGTAAAAGTGCACTTAGAATATTGTGGACTGGATGCACCAGAGGATGTGTGTTCTGGGATGTGTGTTAGGATCAGGGTTATCACATCTGAAATCATGTTGATATCCCACTATGCATCTCTCCCAGGTCAGCTGATATCACACATTATATCAGTACAAATATTGCTGATATCACACATAACAGTAACAAATCTTCCTGATATCATACATTATTACATCAGTAAAAATATTGCTGATATCACAAATTATACCAGTAAAAAAATCTTTCTGATATCGAAGATTCCATCTGTAAAACTCTTGCTGATATCGCACATTATAACCATGAGGTTCTTGCTGTGATTGGATCTCTTCTCTCAGCTGGAGTCTGGCTCCATCCTGTATGAGCATCATCTCCCGGCCGAGCCATTTTGGGAGGCCCAGGACTCTACAGAGCTGCTCCTGTCATCCCCCCCGGCCCAAGACATGACGTACAGCCTCCCCATCACGGTGTCCTACCTCAGCCAGCGCCCCAACAACACCTCCCTACTCTGGAGGAACACAGGTACTCAGGCACTGTCTCTGCCCGTTTCTCTGGGTCTAATTTGTCCTCTCCTTTCACTCTCCTCTTTTCTCCTGTCTTCTCTTTCTATCTCCCTCACTCTGCTCTCTCTCTGCTGCTCAAACGCTCCCAGTGTAGTATCCTGAGGTATCTCTGCTGCTGAATTAAGTTTGCTTGCTTCAAACACTCTATTTTGTGACAGCTTCAGAGAGAAGACACACGTGTGATAAAATCGAAAGATCTGGAAAGGAAACAGGCTTGGAAAGATTAATGGCGAATTTATGTTTAGTTTCCTTTATGGAAACATGAAATAAAATGACTTCATCAACAATAATGGCTCAGTGGAGACTCTGGATTTGAAGGATTCCAGAACGTGTCCCACACCGTCAGTTGTCCACAGGATGACCCGGATAAACCAGGGAAAAACATTTGGTACAAATCAAACCACAGTTGAAACTGCAATCATGGATAAATATACTCTCTAATAGTTATACAAAAGCGACAGTTTGTCAAATAAGTTTGATAGCGCTTTTATAGCGGAACAAAAAAGCCCTCGCTGATCTCTGGTCAGTTCTTTGAAATGTGTGTGTTCTGTGCATTATCCCAGGGCTTGATGTTCTGCAAGGTCAGACGAAGGTCATCGACAGCTCCAGCCTGGATGCATCCAACCTGCTGGCCAGCGTGCCGGAGGCCCAGAGGGGCCTGGTGGATGTGCTGTTTGAGGTGCGGCGGTTCCCATCCGAGGGCCGGCTGGCCCTGGGTGGTTTGGACCTGGAGCCAGACACTCCCTACTTCTCGCAGGATGACCTGAACAGAGGAGAGCTCGAGTACGTCCACCAGGACTCCGAGACCTCGTCCGACGCCTTCTCTTTCCGAGTCCGCCTCAACCCGCACGATCGAGAGCTCCTGGCGCTGCTGCGGTCCAGCGCGGTCGTGGAGGAGGCCTTCCACATCTCCGTGCAGCGGCGCGCCTACAGCCCGCCGGAGCTGCTGAGCCTCGACCTGCTGCTGGAGCTTCCGCAGGGCTCCACCGCCCCTCTCACCCAGCAGGTCCTCAACACCGCAGACGAGGACAGCGCACCCAGCAAGGTCCTCTTCACCGTCACCAAAGGCCCCGCCAATGGCCTGCTCGTCGACGCACGCAGCGGGCAGCAGATCGACCACTTCACCCAGCAGGACGTGAATGGCGGGCATGTGGCCTTCGTCAGCAACGGGAGCCTGGCGGACGGGGTGATGGAGTTTGTGGTCTCTGACGAGCGGCACCAGACGCAGCCCTACTCTCTGCAGCTGCGCATCCTGCCCACCAGCCTGCAGCTGCTCGGAGCCCAGCTCGTCCAGGTCATGCAAGGAGACGAGGACACTGTGATCACCGAGTCCACACTGAAGGTCTCCACTGGTGGGCCCAGAGAGGAGGAGATCACCTACACCCTCCCCGACCCCCCCAGATATGCTGTGGTCACGTTGGACCAGCAGCCCACCACGGTCTTCACCCAGACTCAAGTCCGGGAGGGGAGGGTGAGCGTCCACTTCGCCACACCAACGTCCCCGAGGGACAGCGTCACGTTCACAGCCCAGAGTAGGGCAGCGAACATCTCCGCTGTCCTCAACGTCACCGTCACGCCGTTGGTGAACCTGCCCGATGAACCTCTGTTACCCAGAGCCATGTCCATCCTCCTCGACACGCAGCTGTTGGACGCCTCAGCGTTGGCAAACAAGACCAAGGCAGAGCCGACATTTACCATCACCCAGTCACCGCGCTCCGCCAGGGTGGTGAGGCTGGGAGAGGGCGGAGAGGCCGAGGCGGTGGACAGCTTCACCCAGACCGATGTGGCGCAGGGCCGGGTGGCCCTGGAGGTTCTGGATGACACTGCAGCGGGGCAACCAGACGAGCAGGACGAGGTCCACTTCCTGCTGACGGCGCCGGGCGTCCCGCCCGCAGAGGGGGTTCTGGCCTTCAGGACGGCCCCCTACAACTCTTCAGTGGTTTATGGGGTGACCTTGCTCAAAGTTCCCACTGACAGCCCCCCGTCCCACGACGAAACTGCGCTGGACGATCCAGACCCCCCTTCCCCCGCCCCACCTAGCCCAGAGTGGACAGGCTCTCCAGATGGGGTGGTGGGATTGAACCCCACCCCTGTGTCTCCAGAGACCAACAGGAAGCCGGTGGAAAAGCCCGAGAGCAACCTGTGGGCCATCCTTGTTCCCATCCTGCTCATCCTGCTGCTGCTCATCATCGCCGCCCTGCTGACCTACTATTTGCTGCGCCGCAACAAGACCGGCAAACACCACGTCCAGCCGGCCTCGACCAAACCCAAAAATGGGGAGGCTAACCAGGAGACGTTCCGCAAAACCGATCCGGCCAACAGCATCCCGATGTCAGACATGGAGTCGAAGGAGCCAGACCCAGAGCTCCTGCAGCACTGCCCCACAGCCGACCCCTCCCCCAAAAAGAGTCAGTACTGGGTATGAGAGGGCGTGGCCCAGAGAGGACGTATGCACCAATCCTCTTACCAAAGTACAGTTCCCAATCTGAGCGACACGGTTCTGGGGCCGTCAGAACTCACAGTTTCTGCCCTCAGGTCATGACACACTGAAGAATTCTGCGGGTGGACGGAGGGGCTGACACTGACAGAAACAGGAAACGCCTCATTTTTTATTTATTGTAAAGGAAAAACCTAGCCATGATTCTCACGGCACAGAAAAGGACATGAACACTACGTATCTGAGAATTAATCAAGCAAAAAAAATGGTAGGGAAGGTTTTGTGTAATCTGTTTTCCAAATAATTTTCTATGATATTCGATGCCAATATTATTCGATATGAGCCTGCACACAGATTTTTGTATTTTGAGCAGTGCCCTTGTTGATCAGAAAGGACAAATCTGTGTATAGCAGATGATTCAAATTTACTCTTGGAGTAGAAATTAGTTTTTTTTTAAATTACAAACTACCTTTTCAGTGTGTTTTGTTTATTTTTAGTTTTGTGATTTGATTTGTGCACAGATATCCCTCGCAGGTGTATTAGCTCCTGACCGACAGTCTGAAGAATTCCCCACAATGTACATTTGTGTGACCACAGACAGGAAGTGACTCACTGGTGGTTTGGTCTTTATTACTTCCTATTGGCTAACAGGCTGGAGTTATGTCATGTGGAATTATATGTTCCTGTTTCCAGCCTTGTAATCCATCAGAAATAAAGTGTACAGCTTAACCTGGTTTTGGGGTCCATACTGGATGTTGCAGGCACAACTGACCCATCTCAGCACAGGGTTTTGGTCCACAGGACCTCTGTATACAGGCCCACACAAACACACACCATTATAGAGGACAGGAAACGCATTTCTCTATAGCACAGGGAGAAATGCCTAAATACAAAAACGCTTCTCTCCATGAAATTATATGGAACAGGAGGATTACACCAGCTCACACATGTCATGTTTGAAAAGTATTGTTTCAAGCTTTTATATTTTTGATACAAAGTGAAAAATAACTTAAAAGAACAAAGAAAGCAAAAATATTGAGTTTGAGCTGGCAGGCTGAGGGTAAGCCTTGGAGCTGTTTGGTCTCGTCATAAATCACTAACAGAAACGAACAGAGTTACGTCCACAACATGTCAAATGATAAAAATCAGTCGCACTTTGTCATGCTAGAAGGACACTTTGGCAGTAAGCGCAGTGGCATTGGTGTATGGACAGTGTATTGTCCTTTAAACCGCAGTTAACATACTGTAAGGGTGTGCAAAGCTCATTAGTCGTAATCCCACTCTGCAGGCTGTGTGGACAAAGATCTTGTATGATCTGGACGAATGTGAGAATGGACAGTGTAACTTCATGTGGAACCCAAATTAGCCTGATTTAGCCTGGCGGCCATTTAATGGAGGAAGGGGGGAGAGGTGAGGGCCATGTTTCAGCACCAGTCAGAAATGGAAAATACGGGTTTTCCAAATTCCAAAATATAACTCCTCTAAATGACAGCTGTACATTTGTGTTCCTGTAAATAGATATGTATATGTGCTATGTGTTACCTGTGTGCCCGGGCGGGTTGTGCTGGAGTATATTTAGTAGGATCTGAAGGGAGGTTTCTCAGGAAGTTTTGTACGTTTATCCGAAGCGCAGATTCAGCATCCCGAAGCTATCCGATGTCTCAGGAAATTTCCGGATTGTATTTTTCCTGTCACTGAATATGGCCCAGATTTAGTTCTTTATTTATGAAACGTTCACGCTGCGAATGACAATCCAAGTCCTTGCTGATGTCGGTTAAAACTGGCCTGTCTCTATGAATAGTTTTTAAATCCCTTTGCTCATTCATGTAACTGTGTAGGAAACACCTTCGGCTCTGAAAACTGATAAAACTATGAAAAATGAAAGTGCTTCCCTAATGCTAATGTATATAAATACTGACAAATTATTTCCCCTAGTCTGGATGCAGTTATTCTGAAAAAGTAACTTGCCCACCATGCGTGTTGGATTGGATGTTGTTCTCTGTTTCTCCTGCTATGGTTAAATGTGCCCGTTGGGTTTTCCTGTGTGGCAGTCTTATGTGTAACATGCCTATGTAAGAACAATAACCAAAAAATAAATAATATAACAGAACAAGGGGTCTGTTTATTATTGTATCTTTTTGGTATGCCTTT
The DNA here is from genome assembly GCA_029706075.1 of Aldrovandia affinis. Classification (NCBI taxonomy): domain Eukaryota; kingdom Metazoa; phylum Chordata; class Actinopteri; order Notacanthiformes; family Halosauridae; genus Aldrovandia; species Aldrovandia affinis. The sequence continues at coordinate 13,763,240 of JAINUG010000003.1, forward strand.
CATATTGTTTGTTTCACACAAAAAAATGGGATACGCTGCATATTAAGCAAAAAATGGTCTTGTTACCATGGTAGCCTAATGATGATAGTACAGTAAATAGGTCTGCATTACAGTATTACTCTATATTGTATAATATTCTATATATAATAACTATTTGTTTTATTCAACGAAACCGAGAAATGTTAAAACTTTAAAACAAAAATTGTTTTTTCACCCACTAGGGGATCAGTAGTCTAACCTCTGTAGAGCTTAGTTCTCAAATTTGAGCAGTGAGTTTCAGTACCTTACTTTTTAATTCTTGCACAATCATTTTCAAATGAATAATTTTTGTGACCGTAGAGATCCTGACAAAGTATAAAAAACAAAAGCCCTCAAGACTGATGCAATAATGTAAAAACATCTATGGTTTATCTGAAGGCACATTACCACAACAGACTGAACAGCCCACTGACTGTGAAATGAGGGGTTTTCAGGGCAGTAATATGTACACGGGTTACTCACTGTCTGTGTAACTTCCCCTCTGGTCTCAGAGGAAAAACCCTGCTGCTGTATGCAGGGAATAACCTGGCTTTGGACCAAAGAGCTGACCTGAAGGGGAGGGACTAAGACTAGAGTAGAGCTGAAGGGGAGGGGCTAAGAGAGGAATATAGCTGAAGGGGAGGGGCTAAGAGAAGAGTGAGCTCAAAGAGGAGGGGCTAAGGCAGGAGTAAAGCTAAAGGAGAGGGGCTAAGACCACAGTAGCTCTGAAGGGGAGGAGCTAAGACAGGAGTAGAGCTGAAGGGGAGGGGCTAAGACTGGAGTAGAGCTGAAGGGGCCGGGCTAAGACAGGAGTAGAGTTGAAAGGGAGGGGCTAAGAGGGAAATAGCTGGAGGAGAGGGGCTACGACTGGAGTAGAACTGAAGGGGAGGGGCTAAGAGAGGAGTAGAGCTGAAGGGGAGGGGCTAAGAGAGGAGTAAACTTAATGGGAGGGGCTAAGACTGGAGCAGAGCTAAAGGGGAGGGGCTAAGAGAGCAGTGATCACTGAACAACAAAGCAGAGCAAAACACACAGAACGTATATATTTTTCATTGTTTTCTTTATGGCACTTACTGTACCTAATTTATGATTGATTGATTTATGCTTTCATTTTTTAATGTGTGTTGAAAATAAGACTCCCTACTCCCTATTCCTTCTAATGGTAGAAGGAATTCTTAAATATAATGCAATTACACCATGTCCCAACAATATTCAGACCTCTCTCACAATTATATAACAATTACAGTTAATTTAAATGATAGTTCATATCTGCAATAACCAAATGCTAATTTTGTTATAGACATACATAAAAGGCAAGTTGTGGCCCAGCACTGCATAACTTATTTTTACCTGTGTTAAACACTTTGACATGAAATGCTTGAAAAGTGCTATATAAATAAAGTTATGGTTATTACCATTATAGATTTCACCATGCACTCTACAACTCTAGAAAAGTTCTCTCTCTCCCAAAGTCACAGGTGAAGCTGCAGGTCTTTCATAGATCCTTGCTTTTATAGTTATTTTCATCCCACAGTTTGTTCTCAGAAAGCTCTGTTACCACTCTCCAGTGTGACAGGTCTGCAATGTAACGGTTTTCAAAGCAGCCATCTGCAATGCAGCAAGCTGCATGTACTCCTTTGACAACAGAATGGGTTTCTGCACTGCAAAATCTATCAGGGCTTTGCTGGAACAGGGCCCCGACCAGCATCTGTAGACAAGATGGCCGAAAGGTAAGATGACACATCAAAACCTCTGTGTGCTTTTGAACTTTGTGCTTTTAAACTCTGTGCCTTTAAACCCAGACTTTACTGCATCACAGTGCTTTTCTATGATGGGGTGATGGTCACCCCTCCTCTCTTTTCTGCTTCCTGTTAAAAACAAGAGAAGGTGAGATTGACTTGTTTTTATACGCCTCACTCAAAACAAGTTCCCTTTAATAAATCACCTTTTATAGCATGACTTTGGCACAGAGCCATGCATGACAGACCTCTCCAGCCCCAGGAATCTGCTGAGTTTGTTCACTGTGATAGAAGAAAACTCTGAATCAAAATGTCCAGCATCTGGACATCAGGAATCACTTACATAGAATAAAACAACTATGCAGCTTGTTTCCTGTAGATAAAATGTGGTTAGGGTTTAGTTAGGGTCGTACATTATTGGTTAAAATATGTTTGGAGTGGTTAGGGTTTCGTTAGGGTAGTGCATTACTGGTTAGAGACAGTGGGTAGAGATTAGTTGGTGTAGTAAAGTACTGGTTAAAGATGGTGGTTAGAGTTTAGTTCAGTGGTTCGGGAGCTGGGGAACCACTGTGTATGTTGATTTTCTGTATTTTAACTGTTCTTAATTAGACACTTTTAATGTCTAATGAAGGATTATTTACCCACTTTAGTTAATATTATCTCAGAAATAGCTATGCATCCCTTGAACAATAAATGTCCCATATTCACATCCCAGGACTTTAAATCAGTCAGAGCAGCAAATGTTCTAATTCTCTGTAATGTGCTGTATAACATACAATTCCTTTAGAAAGGTGTTACATAGGGCCTGGCGGATGGCGCAGCGGTCTAGTGCACCACGCTTTGGAGTGGTGTGCGCTGCCCGTCAGAGACACGGATTGAAACCCGCGTTTCTACCAGACCGGCCCTGGTCGTCAGCCCGATCGGAGGCGGCATTTGGCTGTCCGCCTCCGGGGGGAAGGGGGAGGGAGAACCGGCACGAGTCCGTCGAGGAGAAGGTTAATGGAGTCCGTGGAAGATCTCCGTCTCGAAAGAAGGCGGGGAAATAGGTCCAGGAATGTGAATCTCGTTCCCGGAGGACAGGCGGCGGACTCGTGGGGGTGGGGAATTGAAAAATAAAAATAGAGGGTACAATTGGCTACCAAATTGGGAGAAAAACGGGGGAAAAATCAGAAAGGAAAAAAAAAAGAAAGGTGTTACATTTTTAATTGATTCAATTATAGACTGGCAGGTGAAATCAGTGGGGTCCTAATTGTTGAAAGTGTGGACACCTGGCCACTGAAACTAAACCGTTTGTGTAAAATTAAGGGTTCAATGGCAGAGCAAGTGGCAATGAGCCAAACCTGCATTGTGTTAAAATAAGTGTTAAGGAAAACATGATGGTAGAACTTACACACATTTTCACCAGCCTTAATTGATCAAGAAACTGGCCGTAATAAGAACCTGCATACACAGTGGGTCCCCAGGACTGAGTTTGGGAACCATTGTAGTAAAGTACTGGTTAGAAATAGTGGTTAGGGTTTAGTTAGTGTACTAAAGTACCGGTTAAAGGCTGCCATCAGCATATAACATTTCACAGACCAGTGCTTAATTTGTGCCGGGGAAAGCCAGGACACAGCCCCGGCAAATGCCAAGAATCTGATTCTTACTCAGAATCAGAGCCCCGGGCTCATAAAAATCAAAAGTGCGACAACAACGTGTATTTTAAACAACGTTTACGTCCAGTGAACATTACAAGAGTAGGTGCGCAAGGCCGCGAGCCAATCATAGTATGTAAATAGATACACGCACACGCACGCACGACAGAAATGCAGCGACACAGAGGTAGGAAAAGTTTACCCTGGTTGCGGGAGGCGAGTTGAGCCCCGGCATCTCTTATTTTACAAATTAAGCACTGATGAAGACAATATGCTGAAATGTATGAATCCTTTAGCCTCACCTTACATTAAAAATGTTGACTGTGGATCATTTATAATTATACTCATTGAAATTCTACCCAATTTTTAACCCAAAGGAGTGAAGTAAGTGCACAATCCATTTCTATTTAAAATGTTTATTACTTTTTAGATCTGTCCAAAGCACCCAGCACTCTGATTGGCCCACACACAACACTCAGATCTCTGATTGGCTAAGCCCTCAGATGGGTGGAGTGAGTCTCAGAGGCTCTATTTCATGTGAAACACATTGTCTGAAAGGGACTCTTCACATTAAAGACTTAAAGCACCATATTTACTTTATTTGGGTAAAATGTTCTGGCAGTAAATATCAAACTGGACATTGTTTCCAAAAAGATACCACAAAATTTAAATGGCTTCTGTAATGGTTTTAATCACACATCAAATATCAATAACTCACAAACACAAAAAGCAAACATATACATTTCCCCTTTCCAAAGCATTAATATTGCTATATATCAGAAAAGTGAAAACCAAAACCTGTTTTCCCTTAACAAATCCAACAATCCCAAAATGGCTCTCATCTGTCCCCTCCACCTGCTTGCTGATTGGACATCATATGGAAACGGTCTAATTCAATCCCAAAACAGGACAGCCAAACATTTAATAAACCCACCAGAATCCAATCCAGAATCACATGACCCTGAATATGAACGGTGAAACATTCATATTCACCGCAAATGAAGACTTTTGATGAAATCACATGTAAGAGAGAAGGGCACAAGAAGCACACACACCACATGCCAAAATGTACACTGTGCCATGCAGGCACTTATTTTTCCCCATTGCTGATTCAGGAGAGCACACACGGTCATGTCTGTTCTCTCTCCTCTGAAATACAGGGAGTCAGCAGCTGTGTGAGCAAGTGTACTAAAACTATGCACTTTACTCTTTCACTGCACAGCCCCACCTTAGCAGTCCAGCTGCAGCGCCTCCTAGTGGCCGGAACTGTTACCACCTGCATGGAGAATCTAAGGCATGTAACACAGTGAGGTACTGAACACCAGGTAAACACAGTAAAGAACATCAACAAGGTAGTGAAGACAGTAAAGACCTGAGGCCTGTTGTCCTTCTCCTGAAGGAGGAGAGAAATGGCTCTTGTATGAGATGCACATACATACCCCCAGGCCCCCGCATTTAGAATGCAGTGTCACAGCTGTGGGCCTTGCCATGGCTGCAACATCCCATTTAGGAGGGCCAACAATTAAAATATGTGCAGTTAAACTGGACCATGGGTCTGCGCAGCTCTAGAGGAAGATCGCTGGTGCCTGACCAGTCAGAGGAGCCAGGAGTTAGCCTGCCACCTGAACCCCTCCCTCCATGGGCGACACTACCACAAATCATACCCTCCCCCACGGGAACAGGGCTGTCCCGAACATTGCGTTCCACATCAGCATCCAGCCACTGCCGACAGAATTACATATTACACAAACTTCATTAAAGAACAAAAGGGGTCAGTACACAGTCACACCTGGATAAAAACAACAATGGCTGCTGCTTCAATTGATGTCCCTGGTGTCATGACTCTAGCCCCAGAAAGCCATCAAACTAAAAAGCACAAAAATATAAACGATACTTCCTGTGGAAATCTGCCCAAAAACAAGCTGTCATCCTCTGTGATACAACACCTGGCCATTTCCCTTGGAAACGGGAATGTGAGTTTGTGTGGGGGTAGTGTGTACGTGTGTAGTGTGTAGGGGGTCAAGGGAGTCGTGTTTAGTGCATGGGGGTAGTGAGTAGGGGGTTAGTGGTGGTATGTAGTGGGTGGGAGGGTAGCGCTGTGGGGGGGGGTTGAGCTGGGGTAGTGTCTAGGGGACTCGGAATAGTTTGTAAGGCAGGGTGGTGTGAAGGGGGTTGTGTGTAGTGTGACGTATATGGGGGGTTTGTGTGTAGGGGGTTAGGGGTAGTTTGTAATGGATTAGGGGGGTAGTGTAGTTTGTAGGGGGGTAGTATGTAGTGTAATGGAGGTGTGTGTACAGGGGGTTAGTGTGTAGTGTAATGGGGGGTGTGTATAGGGTGTTAGGGGGTAGGGTGTAGTGTATGTTGGGGGTGGTGTGGAGGGGCAGTGGCTCTACAGGTTGTCGTACATGTGCAAAGTGCGCTCGAGCTGCTGGACCACACGCTGGTAGAAGGCAATCTGCTGCTGCAGATAGGCCTGCATCATCTCCTTAAAGTTCACTTCCCGCCGGCGGTGGAAGTGGTTCATCTCGGCATGCAGGGCAAACCCCACAGTTCGACAGCGTTTCCGCACACCATCAGCCTCCTCCTGCTCCATCTTCCCCTCATCACACATGCGCTGGCTCTCCTTCACCTTGGCAAATGCACCTGTGGAGGCATGGGGGACACCATCAGGTAATGAGCCCCCAAGGGCCAGTGGACCACACTGAGCTCAGGGTGCGAAAAGGGGGTCTCCAACAGGACTGACACTGATCATCACCATTATTCACAACACTACACATCACAGGCACTAATCACAACACTATTCAACACTGCCACTAATCACAGCACTATACAACACAGACACTAATCACAACACTATACAACACTGCCACTAATCACAACACTATACAACACAGACACTAATCACAACACTGTCACTAATCACAACACTATACAACACTGCCACTAATCACAACACTATACAACACTGTCACTAATCACAACACTATACAACACAGACACTAATCACAACACTATACAACCTAGCCACTACCTCACAACACTATACAACACAGACACTAATCACAACACTATACAACACAGACACTAATCACAACACTATACAACACAGACACTAATCACAACACTATACAACACAGACACTAATCACAACACTACACATCACAGCCACTAATCACAATACTATACAACACTGCCACTAATCACAACACTATACAACACAGACACTAATCACAACACTATACAACACTGTCACTAATCACAACACTATACAACACAGACACTAATCACAACACTATACAACACAGACACTAATCACAACACTACACATCACAGCCACTAATCACATCACTATATAACACTGTCACTAATACAACACAGACACTAATCACAACACTACACATCACAGCCACTAATCACATCACTATATAACACTGTCACTAATCACAACACAGACAGTAATCACATCACTATATAACACTGTCACTAATCACAACACAGACAGTAATCACATCACAGTCACTAATCACAACACTATACAACACAGACACTAATCACAACACTGTCACAAATCACAACACTATACAACACTGCCACTAATCACAACACTATACAACCTAGCCACTACCTCACAACACTATACAACACAGACACTAATACAACACAGACACTAATCACAACACTACACATCACAGCCACTAATCTCATCACTATATAACACTGTCACTAATCACAACACAGACAGTAATCACAACACTATATAACACAGACAGTAATCACAACACTATACAACACTGCCACTAATCACAACACTATACAACACTGTCACTAATCACAACACTATACAACACAGACACTAATCACAACACTGTCACTAATCACAACACTACACATAACTGCCACTGATACATAGGATAAGGAGGCATTCATTTTAATATAAAGTTTGATTGAACATGTTTATTGAGTAAATGGATGAATTGGTGAAACTTCAACAGGTATATGGGACAAAGAAGCCCACTTTTGCTTGACTGATATTCAGTCATTTATTTTCTAATAAAACTACAATAAAATAAAGAATGTGCTCCACTACATCACCCAGCTATGTTGCATCAAAGCTTCCTTGCTTCAGACATCGATCTGGACATCAGCCAGAGAGGAGAGAGACAGACCTTACTTCAGGCCTTAACTTCACAATGGGCTGAAGCAATGTAACTCACCCTCTTGCACTTAGGGGCTCTGAGTGACCCACCCTTTCTGTGCCACACCAGTTTCAAATTGCACCCCAGCAGCGTGTCACATCATTGTCTGTACTAGCACAATCTGCTACAATGCACCCTTCCATCGGCACTTTACAGGGCCACTAGAGATGCAAAGCTTTTACCTTAAAATACATTTTACTATACACTTGTCTTGGAAATTTAAATTTCTCAGAAAGTCCAGAAATTAGGCAAAATAAAATGGCCCTGTGAGTGATCAGTGTCCCTGGCCCTGAGTGATCAGTGTCCCTGGCTCTGATGCACATAGTCTAAATACTCTGCACATTCCTTTCAGAAAAAAATAAAATAAAAATAATGTAAGGAACCTAGCAAACACCCTGTTCACTATGTGTTCTTACCACCAATCTAACGTATAGCAGTAGCTGGATTAGAGAAGTAAACCTTTCATACACCACATGCTTTCATTTGGAGAGTTTCCCTGAACAGTGATAAAACAGCAAAACTATGTTCTGTCTTCCTGTTGGTGGAGGTGAGCCAGTCTTACACAATACACTGATATGGAACTCACCTTTAGTTCCATCCTGGAGGACAAACAATACATGCCAGGAACTAGCCTCACTCCTCAAGCAAATAACTGAGTAATTATTTTTTTAAATTTTATTTATTATTTTATTTTTACGATTTTCCCCCGTTTTTCTCCCAATTTGGTAGCCAATTACCCGCTGTGCTTAGTTCAATCCCCCTTCCCTCATAGTTCGCTGCGGTAGTCCTGTGACCGGCAGTGACAAGGGCGAAGCACTGCCTCCTTCGAGACAACACTCGTCGTGCCGTCGACTGTAATTCTGGTACCCCAGAACCACTCCGGTGCGCAGCCTACACTGTGTGTGTAGGCTTCCCTCCCCCCTCCCTGGGGCGGACAGCCAATTGCCACCCCGATGGCACTCCCGACCAGAGCCGACTCTGGCGCGACGGGGAATCAAACCCTGGTCGCCGTGGCCAGCGTCGGATGTTGAAACCACAAGACCATGCGGGAGGCCATAACTGAGTCATTTGAATTACTATTGACTTATCACTCCGGTGTGGTATAACTCCGCCCAACATCCAGGGATGTGATTTGCCAATAAGCCAATGGTCAGTTACTACTTCTGATGAATCCCACAATGGAGTGAGTGAAATAATAAACCATGTAAGCCAACCAAATCCAACATCAGAAATCTTCTAGCACCAATCAGATTGCAGGAAGCCTAGGCCAGAAGAGATAACAAAGTTGTCAAGAGGCTCGTTCAGAGATTGAGCATTCGGAGTTGACATGGCTATTAACCACCTCCATGGAAGCAGGTGATATTATCTGTGGGAATTTTAGAAGGGAGAGGAGAGATAGTAATCTGCACTACTCTCGTTCTCCTTAAAGGTACAGCATTACTATGGCACAAAATCACTCTATGCTGAAATGTGCTCATTAAAGCACACACACAGTGTGCACTGGGTCACTCCACCACCAGGCTTTACCAGGTGCCACACCTTGCAATCGCCCTCCTGATTCTGACAGACGGCTGATAGAATGATTTACAGTTTTGTTATTTGGCTGACGCTTTTAGCGACTTACAAGAATGCATTCGTCTGGCTAGATCATCCCTAGCGCTATCTGAATAGTAAGCTACACTCTAATCATCATCGTAGCCAAAGTTTGTACCATAAAGGTTTGCGTCAGAAAGGTTTTTTTTTTTTTTTTTCTTTAATTGAGGTAAAGTTATAAAAGGTGAGTTTTCAGTCTTTTGCGGAAGATAGCTAGAGAGCCGTTTCGCAGTTGAAGTTTTGTGCAAGAATGTTTTTGAAAATGAGAAAGACTTTTCAGGGGTTACTGGTAATTCCTTTTCAGCCCACTTATCAAAAGACTTTGACCCGAATAGCTCAAAAGAGATATAAAACGTTTTCATCTTCCGTACCTTTGCTCTTATGGAATGTGGAATGGATCCGTTACAGTGTCTTTTGCACTAATGTGCAATGACATTGAAATTATGAAATGAAAAATTATATTTACCCGTGGCATGTCAAGGATTATGGTCACGGCTGGAACGCAAACTGACCAATAGGAACAATGGACCGGAACTATCCATTTTATAATAGCTCATAACATAGAATATACTCTGACAGACTTTGTGCAAAGGTTGAAACCATTCTCTACAGTTTAGGCCAGAGAAGGTAACATGAGGTTCTGTGAGGTTCATATATCTGTGAGGTTATCAGTTTTATTCAACCCTGTAAGAGGACTTTGATGTCTGGGCCAGACCTATAAGGCAAAGCAAATAATTCCTTTCTCCTGTTGATCTTGTACAGATGGGCTGCAGAGATTAATGTTAAGAGGTTTGGTTTGAGCCCCTAATAAAGGGTCTATATTCAGGCCAGAAACCTTAGGTGAATTGCAAGTCTTCTGTAACAGAGTTTTCTGTAGACAGGGCTTGGCAATAACGTCTCTACCGGGTGTGTGGAGAGACGGGACATCCAGCTTGCCAACAGTGGCGGACCCAAACCACTTTAACAGGTGTGGCCCAAAAGCCACGACATTATTACATTATGACATTCAAAATGTACTACATTTGAAAATATGTGATTGGCAACCTAATAACCTATCAAGAGCCAGATTAAATAGGGTGGCACCCAGGGTGGCCAACCAAATGTTTGTGGGGGCAGGTGGCCCCCAGGCCCACATTATTACATTATGACATTCAAAATGTACTAAATTTGAAAATATGTGATTGACAACCTAATAACCTATCAAGAGCCAGATTAAATAGGGTGACACCCAGGGTGGCCAATCAAATTTTTGTGGGGGTAGGTGGCCCCCAGGCCCCTCCCTGGACATGCCCCTGCTTGCCAGAGGAGGCCAATCGGAGAGATAATATTTATGTGCCTGCTCGTAACATGGACATTCTGTATTCAGGCTGAAACCATTCTCTACACCTTAGAACACAAAAAGTTAAGATATATGTGTGAGGTTATCAGTTTTGTTCAACCCTGTAAAGCTTTTTTTTAAATTATTTTTTTCTTTTTTATCAATTTGTTTAAGATTTTATCGTTTTCTCCCAATTTACTGGTCAATTATACCTCTATTTATTTTGATTTGCCCTCCCCACACGAACTCGCCCCATCTCTACGAGGCAAGCTAATTCTCAGAGGGCAGCGAACTCCGCTTTCTTCAAGATGGAATTTACCACCCACGTTCTGGAGACACCCTTACGTGCTTCTCAGCGAGTTCATGCCGGTTCACACTCCCCCCTGGGGTGGGACAGCCAAATGCCGCCCTGATCTGAGCCCCCAGGGGGTGTGGTACAGTCAGGTAAGGAACCGCCACCATGATAGGCAGCTCACACTTGTAAAAGACCAGCCAATAACGGTGCATTACACCGCACACTATCGGGGCCCCCTCAACCCTGTAAGAGGACTTTGATGTCTGGGCCAGACCTATAAGGCAAAGCAAATAATTCCTTTCTCCTGTTGATCTTGTACAGATGGGCTGCAGAGATTAATGTTAAGAGGTTTGGTTTGAGCCCCTAATAAAGGGTCTATATTCAGGCCAGAAACCTTAGGTGAATTGCAAGTCTTCTGTAACAGAGTTTTCTGTAGACAGGGCTTGGCAATAACGTCTCTACCGGGTGTGTGGAGAGACGGGACATCCAGCTTGCCAACAGTGGCGGACCCAAACCACTTTAACAGGTGTGGCCCAAAAGCCACGACATTATTACATTATGACATTCAAAATGTACTACATTTGAAAATATGTGATTGGCAACCTAATAACCTATCAAGAGCCAGATTAAATAGGGTGGCACCCAGGGTGGCCAACCAAATGTTTGTGGGGGCAGGTGGCCCCCAGGCCCACATTATTACATTATGACATTCAAAATGTACTAAATTTGAAAATATGTGATTGACAACCTAATAACCTATCAAGAGCCAGATTAAATAGGGTGACACCCAGGGTGGCCAATCAAATTTTTGTGGGGGTAGGTGGCCCCCAGGCCCCTCCCTGGACATGCCCCTGCTTGCCAGAGGAGGCCAATCGGAGAGATAATATTTATGTGCCTGCTCTCGTAACATGGACATTCTGTATTCAGGCTGAAACCATTCTCTACACCTTAGAACACAAAAGTTAAGATATATGTGTGAGGTTATCAGTTTTGTTCAACCCTGTAAAGCTTCTTTTTAAATTATTTTTTCTTTTTTTATCAATTTGTTTAAGATTTTTTGCCGTTTTTCTCCCAATTTACTGGTCAATTATACCCTCTATTTATTTTGATTTGCCCTCCCCACACGAACTCGCCGCCCATCTCTACGAGGCAAGCTAATTCTCAGAGGGCAGCGAACTCCGCTTTCTTCAAGATGGAATTCGCCCACCCACGTTCTGGAGACACCCTTACGTGCTTCTCAGCGAGTTCATGCCGGTTCACACTCCCCCCCTCCCCCTGGGGTGGACAGCCAAATGCCGCCCCTGATCTGAGCTCCCCACCAGGGCCGGTGTGGTACAGTCAGGTAAGGAACCGTGACCATGACAGGCAGCTCACACTTGTAAAAGACCAGCCAATAACGGTGCATTACACCGCTACACTATCGGGGGCCCCCCTCAACCCTGTAAAGCTTTAAGAGGACTTTGATGTCTGGGCAGACCCATAAGGCACAGCAAATAATTCCTTTCTTCTGCTGTACAGATGGGCTGCAGAGATGAATACTGTGAGTGTTTGGTTGAACCTTTAATAATAGGCCTATATTCAGACCAGAAACGTTTGGTGGATTGCAAGTCTTCTATAACAAAGTTTTCTGTAGATGGGGCTTGACAATAACAGTTGCCTGGGCCAACCAAATTGACTGTTCAAGAGGTTTCTGCCATGGATATAGAACATGTTATATATATATGGTTTTTGCCAACATAGGCCTATATCGCAGCGCCATATTCGTTTTTTTTTTAGAATCCAGGTAGTTTATTCCAGTTAGCTCTCCGGTGTGGTCAGATATTGGACATGGTTACTGAAAGTTTAAAAAAATAATTTTTTATACATTTATTTCAGATTTTTTCCCAGTTTTTCGCCAAATTTGGTTGCCAATTAAACCTTCTATTTACTTCAATTCCCCACCCTCACGAGTCCATCGCCCATCCTCCGGGATCGAGACACACATTCCTGGTTGAGTGTTCCTGCCTCTTTCGAGACGGGAAATCTTCCACAGACTCCTTAACCTTCTCCTCGACGAACTCATGCCGGCTCTCCCTCCCCCCTCCCCCGGAGGCGGACAGCCAAATGCCGCCTCCAATCGGGCTGACGACCAGGGCCGGTCTGGTAGAGACGCAGGCTTCGATCCGCGTCCCTGACGGGCAGCGCACACCACTCCGGTGCACTAGACCGCTGCACCATCTGCCAGCCCGTTACTGAAAGTATTTTCACCAATTCCCTGTTTGGACTGTCAACATTTTCCAAGACGGATGTTATTCATAAAAACAACTCTAAGAACAACAATTCATTAAAAAACTAAACGTTCTAAGGGATAGCAATTATTTTTGAGCAGTTTATTTGTAATTATGAAGGTAATGTTTGCTTGCTAGCCAATAAGCTGAGCTGTGTTAGCATACAGCTAATGTTAGCACACAGAGCTAGGTAGTTATCTAGCTAGAGGTTTCATTTTGTAATCAATTCATTTTCAACCATTCTGTAACTACATTTCACAAAACTCATATTTTCTTTGTATGTGCAAAGTTAACAATCGCACAAAATCTAGGTAGCTATCTATGTAGCCTACTATTAAACGCATGCTAGTCTACTACAGCTAGCTCAAAGCTAGCTCAGCTTACTGGCAAGCAAGTAAACCCACTGTGCAATTTGCTAAATGTGTGTAACTTCTGACTAACTTCTACAACTGTAGTTAGCTGATATAATTAGCTACAAAGTTTTCTGTAGCTGCTCTAATTTTTATAATTGAAGAGTAGCATTAATCTAACCAGAAACATGTTTCTGTCTCTTCATGTGTCCTTGAATCTTCATTTTTGTGTAGCCTAGTTTTCAATGTTGTAGACAGCCAGGCAAGTGATAGTAAGGGCTAGTAATGTCACCGGTCCATGAAGAAGTATGAGGAACCGCACAATACTACAGAAAGGTCTACTACAGAAAGATACTGCCAGTTAGCTTGCATATCATTCATCAGTCATGGCCCCATTTCACATTTTAAACACTATTGTTGCATGAGCTACCTAGTTGAACTGCTGCCTCTCAGTCGGTGAAGTCGCATTTGTATGAGTGAGTGAGTGTGAGAGAGTGAACGAGAGATCGGCTGAAGGTCGATAAGGTCGTTTACATTTACAAATATAATCTTCATTCATATATTTTAGTGCAAATATGAAAAAAATGTGATAGAATTCTGAATAGCAGACTGATGGTTAATTAAGAGTTTATAGAAAGCGGTTTCAACATTTGACCAGCAGATGTCTCTATTTACTGGTAGCTTGCATTAATTTACAGATAAATTGTTCAATTAATTTTAAAGGATCAATTCTACCACTGTTGTAAATTAATTTTTTGGCGTATTGTGGTCACACAATTACATATTAAATTAACATTTGATTAAAATGACTGTCACAATTAAAACAAGGTACTAGGCTGAAACAAGGTGGTCAGGTCAAGTATAGCTCTGAAAACTGCATTTCTTCTGAGCAAGGAGATGATGCTTGGATTGGGGTAAAAGAGTCATTAATATAGATTTATCAATCACTGAAAATAAACTTCATTTTATGTCGAACAAGAGCCATGTTTATTTTACATACTACTTTCTCTCATGTAGTAATGAAAGAGAATGTGCTTTTTGCTTTACCTTTCTGCAGGTGAATGATGTCAGGGAAGTTGTCAAGCAGGCCCTGGTACAGGGACAGCGTGTCCAGCATGTGGAACAGGTCATCCTTGGGCTGCTCGGCAAACATCTCCCCGATGTTCTCGTAGGTGCGGCCGGTGTGGGATATGGCAGTGTTGAGGGCGTCGGAGCAGTAGGGAGGGTCCAGGGTGAAGGCCTGGCTGATGGACTGGAAGGCGTTCCCCAGCCGCTGGAACTCCCTCCGGAAACCACCCAGGTGCTTCCGAACCAGCTCGGACGCCACGTGCGTGAGCTGCAGCACGCTGTCGTCCATCTTCTTGGCGAAGGCCTTGAAGGAGTCCACGCGCTCCTCCACGTCCTGCAGGTCCTGGTGCTCGCTGGGGATCTGGAAGGTGAGCATGAAGTGTGCACCCACCAACTCTTCCTTCTCCGCCCGCCGCTTGCCCAGCTTCCACTGCTTGTCGTTGGCACACATGAGGAAGTGCTCGAAGCCTTCGTACTGCGACAGCACCGGGTGGCTGGTCATGTGATCCATCCACAAGATGAGCCGCCTCTTCCGCTTCTCGATAAAGTCCTCCTCAAAGCGGCCCGTGGCCTGCTTCTCGGGCAGGTGTGGCACAGAGATGACCGTGAACTTGTGTAGCAACCGGTTGTAAAGCCAGTGGAAGTGCTTGTAGCGGCGGTACACGGGCTGAGCTGTGTGGCTGGGGGTCACGCGGTACGAGATGTAAGTCTTTATCCCCTTGAACTTGGTCTGTTTGGTGGGATCCTCGATGGAACAGGAGAAGGGCTGGGGGCTCTCCTTCCACTGGGGGCCCCAGGGGCCCATCTCGATGGTGTATGACTCAGCGATCTTGGCCATCATGGGCACGTCTCCCAGCACGAAGGCCTCCACGCCCGAGCGCACGAAGCTGGAGAAGCGGTTGAGGTTGCGGCCCACCATGCTGCCCTTGCGTGAGCTGGAGACGCTGTCATGCCTCTCCAGGTGGAGTTTAGGGTGGTAGCGCGCGTTTGAGTTGGTGTAGGAGCTTTGGAGGGCGTGTCCATTAGCCCTCCCTCTTCGTCGGGGGTCCTCATCCTCCACTACGGTGGAGCTATCATCCCAGTCATCCCAGTCATCGTCATCGTCATCATCGTAACTGTGCTGCGCGTGGAAGGGCGTGTGTGAGGCGGAGTCGTAGCTGGGCTGTGTGTGAAAGGGCGTGTGCGGACTGGAGTCGTAGCTGGGCTGCGTTTGAAAGGGCGTGTGCTGGGCAGAGTCGTAGCTGGGCTGCGTGTGAAAAGGCGTGGGTGGGGCAGAGTCGTAAGTGGGCTTCACGTGAAAGGGTGTGTGCGGGGCGGAGTCATAGCTGGGCTGCGTATGAAAAGGCGTGGGTGGGGCAGAGTCGTAGCTGGGCTTTGTGTGAAGGGGTGTGTGTGGGGCGGAGTCGTAGCCGGGTTGCGAGTGAAAGGGCGTATGCAGGGAGGAGTCATAGCTGGGCTGCATGTTAAAGGGTGTGTTTAGGGCTGGAGGAAAATAGGAGGAGTCGTTACCTGGAGAGCTGGCAGGACTGAGGGAGCTATCCGTCAGGTTAGAGTTTGATCGGGGCCGAATTATCTCCACATAAGAGGCAGGAACCAGGCCTCTCTGTCCTTGACTGTTCTCGCCCTTCAGCCACCCATCTACTGGGTTCTCATCTAAAACAAGCAATTCCTCATCCTCCAGGAAGCTAATCTCCTCCTCATTTACACTCTGGAAAGAGTACAGCGCCCTGGCTTTCACAGACATTTTAGGGAACACCTACCCTTATTAATAAAGTCAGAGAGTCAGTTTAGTTTCAAATGCACTCTTTGTTTAGGCAGTAGGTCATGTAACTGTTGTCTTTCCAGCTGAATAAAAAAGTACAGCTGTCATAGATTTGCGGTCATAGATTGGCTATCACAGTTCGCCATCAGCAATTTAGGTGCTGTATTTTTACATATGCCTGTCGTCATAAAAACCTGCTTTGATCGCCTAGCAAGTCAGTTTGAAAAAACGGATGCTTTTATAATATCCCGTTGAAATGGCCAAAAGAGCTGACAAGTGGCACAGTCAATGCATCTAAAATAGTTACAGCTGAAATTAGGCTTTGAAGTGCTGACCAACGCATCAGTGTTTACTTTAGCCCGGGCACAACAGACTCCTCTTGAAAAAAAGTCGCGAATGCCTCTGTAATGTGTGATCACAGGCTGTGCTGGTTGAAAACTGGAATTATAACAACTGTGCACAAAATGCCATTGAAAAATAAGGCATTGCTAGACTTTTAATTGTCAAAGTAGACGAACTGTAAACCGTGGAGAACAAAAGTGGTGCAAATAACGCTTTTCGCCATCAACCGCACCTCAGCTTCAACTTTAGTTAAAAAATCTGTTTAAGTTTCATATTTACCTCCTGTTTGAAGTACGATTTTCATCAGCAGTCATTAGCTCTAGTTAAAGCCCTTAGTTGAGAAGAATGTAAGATATCGCCACATCATACTAAAGTTTGCAGTCACATCAAAAAGTTATTTCCTCCATAAAAACGTTTATTGTAATCCAATGAGTTATTCTTCTTAATTCTATTCTGAAATCGGTACATCGCAATCTTCAAAATGAGCAAGCCCAGGGCAGGAAAACAACAGAGCAAAACATTTCAACCTTTCGCTCGCGAACAAAGACAAAGTGGACAAAAGCTCGCGGAGGAGAGTCATTTCTTTCTGGAGGGGGGGGAGAGAGAAAAAGAGAGAGCGAGAAGGGGGATGAGTAATCACTACATCCGAGTGCATTGTGGGTTTGATCCACATTCCTTTGAAAACTTGCTCCATTTTAGGACGATTTTATTGCTCAAACCTGACCTTGCTTTAAAGAAAGTACTCAAATTTGTAGGATTTTCTCACGAGGAGCGACCCGTACCGAAGATCGCATCATGCTATTTCTCATCTTTCTGACTCGGTTCAGTCTTTCCATGACGCGCAGTGATGGATAATCGAATAAAGTTCATTCACTCAACACTTTTCCGTGTATGTGCAGAAACCAGCTCCACACTGCCGCTTAGAGATGAAAAACGTGTAATGCAGGGAATTTGTTGTCGGATTGTTGCCATTATTGGCATCGATCCGTTAGGAAGGATTATGTGAAAGTTTTTGTGGAACATTTTACGTTTCATAAACGTTCAGTGATGAATAATGACTTATATTTTCCCTAAATCCCCAGTTCCAGTATTGCCAACACACATTACAGCATGAACACTTAAATCTTAAATATTCACATTTCTAAACAATTAAACCGTCACCAGGTACAAACTGCGCATTGATAAGCATTTCTTCCTGAATCATGGTGTCTGTAAATGATTTGAGACTGGTATTTCTGTTTCTCCGTTCACTATAATGAAAATATACAGTTGGTATTATAGTAGTATATATACATACATGCATATAATATACACTAAAAATACTTTTATTGTCAGTATTATATCCTGCACATTTATTCCCATGGTTGCTCTTGAGCTCAGAAAAGCTCAATGAGAATGTCACAGTTGTTACACAGCAAAAGTGTTACAATCAAAGTGTTATTTGAAGCATTATAGTGTTGAGTTTTGAATGTTATTTTATATGGATGTATACCAGATGGAGTCCAACAACAATTATACCCGGTGTTCATTGGCAGTGTTACAGGAATAACACCACAGCAGTGTTACAGGAAGGGGTGGTTTGGCACAGAGTTCAGTGACTATTGGTCCAAAGTAGGGGGACTTGAAGGACCTCTGGAACTGGCAGCCAATCAGTTCCCTCTCAGTATATTATGCATAAGAGCATGTTGAAAACCCTGATGAGGAGATTCCAAGACCCACTCTACAATTGGTGATCACCAATCAAACGTGCAGCATTCCAGGGAGGTCCTTAAAGGACAACCTGTTCCTGGTGAGAGACATAGTAATCCACTCCGGGAAAGGCAGGTCCCTTGAACCTTCTCACAAGGGAGGAGAGGTTTAGCTTCCCCGGCTCTTTCCTGCGCTGGTCCCAGATGTGCGTGAAACACATCTTGGGCATAGTGGTTGTCAGCAAGCATCTCTCTGTCTGTTATATTCTGAGTCCCTGTTCTGTGGTTTTTGGTCGTTGTTTATGTTTCATCTGTTCCCTTTCGTTATTCGTTATTCTGTATTGTGTTTTCATTGTTCTGTCACGTCCCGCTCCCTGTCTGTTTCTGTTCCGTCTTAGTTCGTGATCCACTCCCTGTCTTGTCATGCACTTCGGGTCGTTAACTTATCGGGTATTTCCGCATTCGCTTATATTCTCGTTTTCTTCCTTCTTTCTTTCTTGTTTGCACTTTGTATATATTAGTTATATTTGTACAGTACTAACTAACTAATCTACTAACGTTTGGGATTTAGATTTAGTTACTAACTCTACTAATCACTAATTATCTCACGCTTCTATCTATCGCTCATTCTCTCATTATCCTCTCCCTGTTCGCCTCTCCATTCTCTCTTCATACGCACGCAACGTTTCTCTTTGCGTACCTCCCCTTTTACTATGCACGTGTCTGCCTGTTCTCCCAGGTCGTTTATTGTCTATATGTTTGTATGCTTCAGTGTCCGTGTCTTGCGTTTCCCCCTTGTTATTTAATTATCGATTCCCTGTGTTCCCTCCTCTCTCTCCTCATTGTCTCACCTGATTTCCATTGTGTCTCCCAGTATATATGTTCAGTGTTTTCATTTCTCCGTGTCAGTACGTTGATTCATTTTTCCCTGAGCCTACCTTTCCGAAGCCAGTGTTAATTGTATTTCCCGAGACTACCCTTCTTATTACGACTCCGAGCTTGCCTAGTGATTTTGTTTGTTTGCCCTTCTGCCTTCCTGATTATTGACCTTTTGGACTGCCTGTTTTTACTTCTCTCTGCCTCGCGTTTTTGTACCTCCGATTCTCTGATTCCTGGTTTTTGATCCCTGCCTGTATTAAACGTTCCTTTTGCCTGATCCTAGTCTGCGTCTGGGTCCTTATCCCGTTCCTCACACTGTCCCTTTTGCCATCAGGTTCAGCATCAGGCAGGGATGCTCTCTCGTGACCCTCCTGGTAGGAGTGGTTCTGGGGTACCGGAATTACAGTCGATGGCACGATGAGTGTTGTCTCAGAGGAGGCAGCGCTACGCCCTTATCACTGCCGGTCACAGGACTATGTGCTCCCAGCTCATCTATGAAGCTCCCAAGAGTGCCAGGTGGAAAATACAGAACGATAATGTGTAGCTTACATGGGACAGTGGCAGGGACAGCATGAAATTCAAAGGAAGGGGAAGATGAGGAGGCCAGTGCTACTTCCTATGTTCATCTGGTTTTCCCTCCAGGCAGAGCCACTAGTAAAGCTATAACTATAATGGCCCTATGGTTTGCCTGGGGGAGTAACATGGAAAAACTCCTCAAAAAGGAGGAGAGAGGGAATAGGGGGCTCTCAGACATTGTTAGCGTCATTCTGGTTCAGGGTCTGGTCACAGTCAGAGAGGGGAGAAGGTCTCTATTACTCCTGTTCGATATTACACCACTCCCTTCCTGAGCACTATGGGTCTGTGTGGGCTAGACCTAATCATACCATACAGCTGGGATCCCCCTTATGTCTACAAAGCTCGGAGGGACTTTGCATTTAGGATGTTGTTGTTTTTTTATCTTGTAGAAGTGCAGAATGTCTTAGAGGACTTGAGACAAATAAGGAAGCAGGTCCCGATGGCATATATACAAGAGTACTCAAGGAACTTGGGTACTATATATATTTTATGTAATCCCCAAAAACCTGAGAAATACCAGATGACTGAAAGCAAGGTAGTATGTTGGAATTATCCTTTGAAGATAACTTCCTTTGAAGTATCTTAAGGGATAGCCAACGTGGGTTAGGTCATGCCTAACAAGCCTGCTGGACTTTTTTGCTACAAAGTGTTTTGACGTGAACCAGGCATATGATATTATATACTTGGACTTTCAAAAAGCATTTGACAAGTTACCACACGAGAGGCTCATTGTCAAAATGAATTCAGTGGAAATTACAAGAGTTATTTCAGAATGGGTTTTGAAATTGGCTGCAAGGTAGAATACAGAGAGTAACTGTAGAAGGGTTACTCTCAGGGTCATATCCTGGGGGCAGTGGAGTCCCACAGGGATCGGTGCAGGGACCTCTGCTTTTCCATAAATGATCTTGATAGTTATGTTAGTAGCAAAATAGTTAAATTTGCAGATGATACAAAATTTAGGGGTTTAGCAAACAGTTTGGAATCTATTAAGGTAATCCAAGATCATTTCCAGAATCCAGAAGTGGGCAGAAACAAGGCAGATGACATTCAGTGTTGATCAATGTAAAGTTCTGCATGTGGAAAAAAAAAAAAATTAAGACAGAAATATTTTATGGGAGAATCAAAATTGGAATGTATTCAATTAGAAAATTAGAATTAGGAGTAGTAGTTTATCAAAATGTATTGGGATCTAAGCAGTGTGCTGTAGCAGTAAAAATCAAAGGAGGCTATACTGATGTTATATAATGCTTTTTTCAGACCTCATTCAGAGGGCTTTCACGCCTAGTTTGTTTGGAGCGGTTTGTTTACCCCCCAAGTGTGGTTTGTTTTATCAGGTGTGAAAGCAGTATCAGTATAACTGTCTCAGCTCTAAAAGTGTGAACCCTAGTGTGCCTAAAAAGGGGCGGTCTCAGTCCGATTCCAAACAAACCGTGATGTGGTTTGTCGCGCATGTTAAGGCAGTCCAGTCCAACCAGAGGAAGTGAAACACTGAAGCACACATTGTAGGCTAAAGACGAAACATCAGAGCTTACCTTCTCTAAGCCAAATTCCAGTGAGGCCCACACTCACCAGCTCTCCTTCTCCACCCGGCAGCAGGACCACTAGACGGATCCCGGAGGACACGGCGCCAGAGCAGCTGTGCGGAGGACCTGACCAGAGGAACTACCTGCCGGTGGAGCCACCTGCCAGCCAAACTACAATGCCAGGACCCTTCCCCTGGACTACCACCCGGAGTTTGGGCCTACCTCTTCCAAGATTGCCCCCTCTCGTATGCCAACAGGGCTAGGGGCCCTGTCCCAGTCCCACTCCCCCTCCCCCCTTCAATTATGACCACTATGACCCAGCCTGATCCACCCCAGTCCCCTTCACTCTATACACAAGAGACTCCTAGCACAGAAAACCTTCGCCCTACTCACTCTCAACCCACAAAAACAGATGGAACAGATGTGCCACTCCCCCAGACACCCCCTCCTCTTCAGAGACCACCGATTCTGAACCCCACCTGACTGGACACAAGTTAAAGTAGGCCACAGGTCCCCCCTCGCTCTAAGAAACCTCAATCCCCAACCTAAGCCCCCAACAGGTCCACAAAACACTCCTGCATCCACCTCCACCCTGCCCCATTGGCTACCGACCATTTCAGGGTCTCAAACCCACCCTGGCTAGAGAACAACATGATCCCATCCAGAGACCCTCTGCCTCTAGACAAAAGGGGGACTCAAGGGCAAAATCAATCTGCCTCGCCTCTCCAGGACGGACCTTGCCAGGTCGTTCTGGGGGAGAACAGGTGAGCGGACATAGCCAGGGGGCGGTGAGGCACCCATCAAAACCAGACACAATCATTGACTGACTAAATCAACTCTGTCAAGAAATACATCAAACCCAATAAAACCGTTTCAGTTTTTCACCCCTGCAATAACCTTTCCTCCCTTTTATATTTTTACATCCATTACAATTACATCCCTCAACACACGTAGCATCAAGTAGCACAGTATTCTCCATCCTACAACAACTCCCCTTGGACGTCATCCTATTACATGAGTGTACAATTCCCTTCCGGTCCATGGATAACTGTCTGAGGGAGGGATGGAGAATGGCTTCAGCAGATGGGGTCAGCACGTTGATCAAGAGCCCCTATGTCAGAATAACATTATCTGACAAAGTAGAGAGTGGGTGAATCCTCGTCACCGACCTCGACGTCGGGGGTTCCCCACTCCAAGTGGTGAACATGTACGACCTTACTATAGGTAGGAGGTTTCTCCCTCCACAATGCCGGGGGTGCCTCTCCAAACCACCACAGGGTGATTGTGTCCTTGGACTGGGAGAAGACCATCATAGTGGGTAGGGGTCCTTGGAGGATGAATACCAGCCATCTCCAGGACCCCAAAGTATGCCTTTCCTTCTCAAGGTGATACCTGGAGTGGGTCACATTGAAACACCTTTTTGACTCCCCAATAGAGTGGTGGGAGATGGTGAAAGATCAGGTGCGGGGCTACTTCTGGGCAGTCAGACGGAGGAAGGAAAGGGAAAGGAGGGCAGCTTATAATTACCATAATGCTGCCCTCCAAACACTGAGCCTCCTCCAGGCCTCGTTAGCACAGAAGTACCCCAAACAAAACAGCATCTCTCCTCACTGTTGGGAGGAGCAGAAGAAGTACATCTTCCATTCCAAACGAAAGGGTCTCGAGGAGGATGAGAGGTTCATCCACTTCTTCTTCCACAAGGCATGGTCAAAGTATAACATTCTCTCCCTGTATAACAACACAGGGGTGGTGGTGTCTGAAGAGGCTGAGGTCTGGGAGGTGGCCAGGGAGTTCTACCAAGGCCTGAATGCCAGCAGGCCCACGGATGGGGCTCTCATGGACACATTCCTGGACAGACGCCTGAGAGAGCAGAGCATGGAGGAGTAGCTGAGTGCTGAGGAGCTTACCTAGGCTGTGCGGTCCCTTAACACAAGGCTCCTGGTCCTGACGGAGTTATACCAGACCTTTTGGGATCTCCTGAAGGACGATGTGGCGGATGTTTTTGGTGTGACTTTCAGGGAGGGGCGACTGGGTGACTCACTGCGACATAGCTCGATCAACCTCCTCTCAGTGGACTATAAGATCATGGCTAAGTCACTTATGAGGAGGTTCCAAGACCTATTACCATTGGTGATTGGCCGCAACCAAATCTGTAGTGTTCTCGGGAGGTCCATAAACGACAATCTGCTCCTCATGATGGTGTTATTATCCACTCCGAGGAGCACAGGTCCCCCTTAGGCCTTTTCAATTTAGATCAAGACAAGGCCTTTGACAGGGTTAGCCATGTGTGCCTGGAGAGGGTGCTGGAGAGGTTCAACTTTCCAAGCCCCCTCCTGCGCTGGACCAGGATGTGTTTGGGGGGACATCTCAGGCAAAGTGGTGGTGAACAAGCACCTCCCTGCCCCATTAGCCATCATGTCTGATGTCAAGTAGGGATACCCTCTAGCAACCCTCCTGTACATAACTTTCCTTGAGACTTTCCTCCAAGGCCATCCAGCGGAGCAATAACATTCAGGGCTACCCACTGCTGGGTGGCCGTGGGGAGCAGCTTGGGGTGATGGCATACATGGACGACATCACCATAGTCAGCACAGGTAGTCACTTCATTACCACTGCTACCAAGGT
Source organism: Aldrovandia affinis (assembly GCA_029706075.1). Taxonomy (NCBI): domain Eukaryota; kingdom Metazoa; phylum Chordata; class Actinopteri; order Notacanthiformes; family Halosauridae; genus Aldrovandia; species Aldrovandia affinis. The sequence goes on from JAINUG010000003.1 coordinate 13,787,110, forward strand.
GATAGAGGACTTCTGTGCAGCCACAGGTGCCTTAGTCAATCGGGAAAAGAGCGAACTGTTCCTGTCACCATCATGGAGTGAGTCACTAACCTGTTCTTTACCTGTTTGCACAGAGAGCATAAAACTCCTTGGAGTCACCTTCTAGAATGACAGAAGAGGGAACTGGAGCTGGAGGAAGCCCTCTGTCACATCCATAAAAAAATCGGGAGCTGGAGTGCACAGCCTCTCACAATGACCTCTTACAAGATGCTGGTCCTGAGGGCAATAGTCCTCCCCAGCCTACTCTATATTAGCCAAGTGTTTCTCCCAGACAGGGCCACTAGCAAACTTATCGCTAGGATGGCCTTTCGCTTTGTCTGGGGGAGCAACATGGAGAGGCTGGGGATGACAACCCTGATGAAAGAGGAGGAGAAAGGGGGCAGGGGGATCCCAGACATAACAAATATCATTTTGGCACACGCAGGCGGGGGGAGTCAGCCGCTGGTACATTCGCCAGTACTATGCCACTCCCTTCCTCAGGTCTATGGACCTGTGTGGGCTGGACCTCACTGTGCCATACAGCTGGGACCCCCCATATGTCTACAAAGCCCTGAGGGATTTTGCATTCAGGACAGGATCGGTCATGTCCTTTTTGAGATCGGGAGAGACCATGATGCTCCCAAGGGGCAACCCGACCCTGAGCCCGGAAACCAATGCCAATTGTAAAACATTAAATAATAAACAAAAAGATATTACATGGATGTCTGCTCATGGCTGTCTCATTCATGTTTAGACGGCGCTTAGCCCTGACCGAGAACTGCCCTCACGGATGCACTGACTCAGAACATGTACACCATCTGTTCTGGGAGTGTTCCGTGGCCAGACGGGTCTAGTGTCTTGTTGTGTCCTCTGACTCCCTGAACAGGGTCCTGCCGAGATCCTCCCTGATGGCTACATCCCCCATAGGGATGTAGGACCCTGGAGCTGTAGCGCCAGTGGAGGATCATCAACACCGTAAAGCAGGTCCTGTCGGAGACGAGGAACATCAAGGTCTACTAATAACAAACAGTGGACCTGGTCACTCTCTCCGGAGGAGGATTCAAAACCTCCTCCAGGATGGCGTTTTGGCTGACTTTTTGAAGGATGAGAGAGGGGCGAGGAGGAAATGGAGGTGAGCCACTGGAAAGAACGGGTTACATAGCTCACACCGCAGAGGAGGCACGCTCTGGGTCCCCAAAAAACAAGTTTTTCCTTTTAACCCTTTGAGTTTTCTTTCTTCTTCATTTACGCCTATATGTACCTCCGTCTTGTGCTTATATTTGACTTTTGATTTAAAGGTGTTATATTGTGCCCCTGTCCTTTACATCTGAAATGTCCTGTTTTTTTTGTTTTCCATGTGTTGGTATACCAACTTTTAAAATAATGATTGTAAATTGAAATAATTGTTTAAATACAAATAAAATACACTTTTACCTTCTCCAGAACCTTCTGCAATTGCGACAATGAATGTTTATTAAGATGATTCATGGTATACAGCCGTGAGATTAGCTCATCTTGCCCTGTGTCCTTAAATGTTCTCTGTTGGTAAGCACACCAAAACAAATTGCTAAATGAGGATTGTGACACACAAGTCATGCTCCATAATTCTGTTCAAGGATTACTTCCTTGTTTTGGATTTCACATGCCTATTTCTGTCCAATAAAATTCAGATGTCTGTAAACACAAAAACAGTATATTATATTAACATATGGTTTTGCTTACACATTTTCAATCTCTGGTTGTCACCATCTGCACTGTCCAAGCGAGATGGACAGATATGGAAGGTTTTGAAAAGGTACAAAGAACCAACTAAATTGGTTCCTGGTATGAAAGGTAAAAGTTACAAGGAAAGATTTAAGACAATTCATCTATTCAAGTTCAGCAAAAGGAGACTACGGGGAATTTGATTGAGGTTTTTTCATTCATAAAAGGGATTAACAAAGTGAACTACCAAAGATTTTTCAGGTTGAGTTCAGTCAGCAGAATAAGAGGGCACAGGTGGAATTTAATTAAAGGTAAATTCCACAATGACATCAGGAAGTTTTTACAATTTTTTATTTTGTTTTCTGATTTTATCCCATTTTTCTTTACACAGAAAAATTACACACAGATCAATCCCTCCCTCGTAGTTTGCAGCCGTAGCCCTGTGACTGGTAGCGACAAAGGCAAAGTATCGTCTCCTCCAAGACGGCACTCGTCATGCTGCCGTAACTCCGGCACCCCAGAGCCACCCTGTGCGCAGAAAACATCTTGTTGGCTTCCCTCCCCCCTCCCTGGGGAGGACAGCCAATTCCTGCCCCTGGTGGCACTCCCGGCCAGAGCTGACTCTGGCGTGGCCGGGGAATCGAACCCTCGTCGCCATGGCCAGTGTCGGATGTTGAAACCACTAGACGACGCGGGAGGCCATCAGAAAGTATTTTTTTACACAGAGAGTTGTCAATGCGTGGAACAGCTCACCAGGTCATGTAGCAGGGGCAGAGTCCCTTAGTTCAAGTCCAGGTTTGATGCAGTGCTGGGTATTCTCTAGACTACGAGTAAATAACAAACCTAGATGGGCCGAACAGCTTGTTCTCATCATTATGTATTCTTATGTTCTTAAGTATAAGGACATAATGTCCTATTTGAGGATGAAGTCGACTGTGGACTGTGTACTTGTAGGGGTAGCCTGACCCTGGATCACAAAAATCATCTGTAAAATTGTCACCCATACAGTATATCCCTTAGCAATAAACAGAAAGACATAGCATGGATGTCTGCTCACATGTGTCTCCCCACCACGTCATGAACAAGCACCTCTCTGCCCCATTAGCCATCATGTCTGATGTCAAGTAGGGATGCCCTCTAGCAACCCTCCTGTACATAACTGTCCTTGAGACTTTCCTCCAGGCCATCCGGCGGAGCAATAACATTCAGGGCTACCCACTGCTGGGTGACCGTGGGGAGCAGCTTGGGGTGATGGCATACATGGACGACATCACCATAGTCAGCACAGGTAGTCACTTCATCACCACTGCTACCAAGGTGGTAGAGGACTTCTGTGCAGCCACAGGTGCCTTAGTCAATCGGGAAAAGAGTGAACTGTTCCTGTCACCATCATGGAGTGAGTCACTAACCTGTTCTTTACCTGTTTGCACAGAGAGCATAAAACTCCTTGGAGTCACCTTCCAGAATGACAGGAGAGGGAACTGGAGCTGGAACTGGAGGAAGCCCTCTGTCACATCCATAAAAAATCGGGAGCTGGAGTGCACAGCCTCTCACAATGACCTCTTACAAGATGCTGGTCCTGAGGGCAATAGTCCTCCCCAGCCTAGCAGGTCCTGTGGGAGACCAGGAACATCAGGGTCTACCAAAAACAAGACTTCTAAAAGGACAGACATTGGACTGCAGATCATAGCTCACACCAGCTTGCATTTTGTTTTCATACAAAAGGCTACTTCAGATGAACTGACCGTTAATGTGAACCTAAACAAAAACTATCTATCAGATACTTATAGAATATTTACAACACAACACAAGAATATATGTGACACAAGTATTCTGCGGGTATCTTGGAGCTTGGCGGGTCATATTCAAATTTAAATGACGTACGAAATAGTGTGAGCCAATGCAAAGAGAGGAGGCGTTTCTAACTATTTTGTTAGAAAGTAAAAACACAAATACGGAGTACGCCTGCCATTCCGAGGTATGTAGTGGACACCCGATCAAACAAACAACTAAAAAAGTTAATAGAAAAATAAAATATTCGTCTCTATCGAAGTAGCCTATTAATATCGAAGAGTATCCTTTTAATATGAATCTATTAATGGGTAATTTGGGGGTTATCTGGGAATTAATTTAGAAGCAGAAATTGGTTGTTAGCAAGCTATGCCAGTGAAATGTGTTGCCGTAGTTCATGGTAAAAGGGTTTGGCATTCAAATGTATGTGAAAAATTAAAGCAAGCTAATTATGGTGAATAAGATCATTCTGTTGATGTCGTAGCAAAGTGTAGACCTCTGGCACATGTACAAATGCAGTGGGTTGCTCGTTGCCCAGGGGTCAAAAAGGAGAGGCAGTAGGGGTATAAAGGTTATACTGTAGATTATACATTTTTCCTTTAAAAATCGAAGTAAATAAATCATTAAATATCTTACTGTTATAGCTTAGGTTAGTTTCATATATATATATATGTGTGTGTGTGTGTGTATATATTGCTGTTAGCTGTTGTTGTGTTTTAAACGTACTATTGGAGTATACCGAGATTTAGATCCAGTTATTTTGTTCAAATTGATCAAGGCTGTGTTGCCCCGCTACAGTAATTTCCGTTGGGTCAAGTGAGCGATAAGGAAACCTGATCAAAACAAAGACGCGAGCTTTACAATGGCGGGTGGATAGGGCAAAACATCGATAGCTGCAAAGATTAACAATTGCAACGAGAGTATGGGGGGATTAACTATAAATTCGAGCAAATATTAACTATGATGGTTGGACGTGTGGAGTCGAGCATACATTAACAGCCAAGTACACGTTTGGTTCCTGGACAGAAATGTACGCATCGAGTAATGGATCTCCAACTTGTATTATTATTATCATTAGTGGTAGTATTATGTTGAATGATTCCGTTATTCAAAGCGGCTTGCAGAGTTAAATTGTTACGATGGCGCATACTAATAGCTAATAAGCAAGTATGGTACAAGCCGAAGCATATAACAATCAAACTGCTTCAGCTGTTGTTTTGACTGGAGTGCGCATTACATTCGCATTCACAAGCTAAAACAGGGATCGCTCTGTAGACCTTGACTTTGAAATCGAGCATTTGTGTGGAGGCAAACTGGAATGGGGTACCGTCAAAAGCTCGCCAAATCCCTATTCACAGCGTCCTCTGCGAATGAAATGTTGCGTCCAAACATCATCTCCATCTGCCTGTAGCTAAATGTGTCAGTGAGAAAACGTAAAATAGGGAAGGAACATGGGGATCCCGGGCACGTCTCTGACTCCGCCCCTCGTGGGCAATGCTTCGTGTTGAGGGTTCCACCTCGTGGGCGTTATTCTGAGTAAATGTCATATGATTGGTTTGTAGCAAATTACGAGGCAGTGAGTTGCTTATGACTTATGTCTGCGTTTCTTTTGAAAATGGAGCCAAGAGAAGTCACGTGTTGTATTTCAGGAAGTTGCAATCTCCTCCGCTTGTAGCTTGTAGCATGCATTAATATGCCAAATAATGCAAATGGTTAAGAAATGCAAGTGCCCTAACAGCACCTAAATTAACACCTACCTTTATTTGCACCATTTGTTCGAGCAAGCTACCCACGTGTTAGTACAACGTATAGGAAGCAAGTTAGGAACCTAAACCCTAAACACATTGCCTGCTGACTTAACATTAGTTACGTTAAACTGTATGCGAATGGATTTTCGTTGAATTTGTTTTGCAGGCATTACCTTGGGAGCTAATATGGAATTGTTGGGTATCGCTATCGCCCAGGTAGCTAGTTTACCCGAAGCTCGCTAATATTTCTAAGAATTTAGCACATAGCCGTCATATTACTATCATGTTATTATAGCCGATAGCTACATAGTCTTAGAAAATATGACCTTGCATTCGGGCACAAGCAAACAAACGTTAGCAAACAAATTGGGTGATTAGGTTATATTCATTTAGCAGACGCTCTTATCCCTAGCGATTTACAATGCGAGAAAACATAAGCGCATCCACGTGAGTTAAACGAACAGTGATCTATACCACTGACGGGTTTAAACATTGTTAAAACACTAATATCACACCCAGAACGAAATGAGGTTAGCGTTACACACGCACAGCCTTCCTTCCTCTGGCGATTGATAATATAGGAAAGATCGAACCGCTTTGTCGAGCATTGGAAGCGGTATTTGGTCTATATGATTGGCAGTGTTTGCGACCAAGTTACTACGTTTTCTTTCACGGCGTACGAGTATGGCCACCTATCAGCTGGCACGGATCTCTGGAAAGCCCGGACCATTGGTAAATTAGTGGCGGCTGAAGCTTCAGCCCCTTTGTGAATTAAGAAGGATGTTTTTTGAGCTTTTACTGACTTGACAAAGACCCAATCCAAACCGCGAATTTCTATTCTCTTTGTGGAATATATCGGGCGGCAGCCAATTATATTTGAGTTTGGGCGGGGACTAATTCACCTCTCAGGGCCACGCCTCTCTCCAAAGAAACGAACGGAGGTTGTTTTCTGAAGAGAAATCTCCTTTTGCGGGCTGGCGCCTTGGTTGTTTATTTTATTATTTACCCCTTTTAAGTTGTTTTAACCATACCATTTCTCGGCGTTTTTAGTTGTATAGCTAGATAGCTCCTTTTAACCCCCGCAGAGTTTTAAATCAACACAAATAAACGGCGAGTACTGTTCAGATTGCAGCATTAGCTACGAGGAGGTGAGTTCATTTAGGCAATTTGTCAGTGCTGATTTGAAACGGGAATAATTAAAGAAGCTAACTCGCTAAAATACAAACTGGGTTGCACGAATACCATCAGTTGTACCTATGGTCGAGCTAGCTAGTGCTAGTTAGCTCCTTTCTTGTGTGATTTGAGGACTAGCATAGCTACGCTAGCTACATGTGCAGTATTCGGTATCCGAATGTAATTGCTGTGTTGCTAGCTAGCACTAACTAGCAATAGATTTGGTCAGATGACTAGCGAATGTAAATATTATATGCGTGACTTGTTTAGGTTGCTAGTTAGTTGGCCACCAATCACGAGTTTTGTTTGCTTTCCCTTGAGGTTCAGTTGGCTAAGTTAGCTAGCTAACATAAATACTAGCGAGCTATCTATATCCTGTTGCTAAATGTTAGTCAACGTTGACGTTATCTGGCTACCTAGGTAACTCATTACAGCCTATGATTTGCCTTCCTATCAATGAAATATTTGCCAGCTTGACTTCATTCGTCAATGAAGTATTCACTGGCTAGAGAGCTACTCGAGGTCGGTGCTCACAGTTTGTGACAGGCCGCGTAGGGGGAAGGGTAAGGCTACTGGCCGGTCCTTTCATGGTTGAAAATAAAACCGCACGTAGCTACTTCAAGCTCATGTGGCTACATTGTGTGGTAGTCAATGTTGAACTCCGAAGAAAGTAATTTAGATGTCAATTAATTAATTTATCTAGCTAGCTAGTGATAACGTTGCCTACAAATCGTATTGTTTACGTTATACATTTAGCCAAAATATCGAACGATAACCAGCTAGCTAATGGTAGCTGAAGTGAGTTAGCTGTTAGTGCTGGTAGCTAGCTAGCTGTCTTGGAGCCAACAAGACAAGCTAGGAGATAGATTGTCATCTTGACATTGTGTTTTTAAGCTCTTTATCTTTAGGTGACGTTAGTAGCTACAATAAACAACAGTTTTCGCTAATATACTGTTAGATAGCTAAGTTATTACTTCTTAGGTAAGTAGTTGGTCTATAGTAGCTAGATGTGAAATGTGTCGGCTGTATTATAGTTAGCTACAGCTAGCTAGTTGACCAACTTAACTAGCTACGGTTGGCTGTCTAGCCAACGTGAAATGATGAAAAATGGACGATTTTTATACCCAGCACACTTGGATAACGTTACATTTGAAATATCAGCACTGCCCAGGTTAAAGTGGCTAATTTAATCACAGCTTTGTTTTAACCAGTTGTTGACACTACGTTGGCTAGGTAGCGAGCGAGCTAATAATAGTGAGATATTACACCGTGGACGTGACACGACATTTGGCTACTAGCTAGCGTTAGCTAGTTATCCTACGATTGACTCTAAATTTTTGCAGCTGTTTAGCTAGCTAAACAATTACATGTTTTGCAATCCGGACGAGTTTAATAAAACGTTGTTGTGATACTATGTAGGATTGTCGTTTCAATTAGCAATTGAGCTTTGCCGAAAAGCAGACGTAAACACGCGCTACTGGTGCCCCGATGACGTCATTCACTTCTGCAGCATGTGGGCTATTGCATGCGTGAGGTTACACAACACCCTGACAATTGTCATAGCGGACGTTTGTTATCTACATCTACATATACATATGCGTCTGAATTTCTGCATACTATTAACCGTCTATATTAGTGAAATGAGTGGTTCTGTACTGTATACAGCCATTGCCGTAAGGTGATGAAATGGACAGTGATTGAATAAAATGCGTTTGGAAATTAATTTACCTTACATCGAATTCGACGAGCAATCATTTATTCAGCACGTATTTTGATATTGAGAATGTATTTGTTGCTTAGTATGTACCTAGTGTCAATTTCATTATCGCATCGCAGGTCGTCTTAGGTCAACCCTTAATTTACAACAGTCAACGACTTCAGATCGCCACCGTAGCAGTGTAGCACTGTTGTCTTTTTTTATGTTGTCGACTTCTTATCGAGTCGTATTTTCGATATTATCTCGACTGTCTTGCATCGTCTCGAATCGCAACAAAAAAAACGTTGATATAACCAGGCAGCATTTCACTTTTGTAGCTGGACTCGTTTCTGAAATATGGTGAATTGAAGGACTACTGCCATATTAAACAATGGCCTATGTGCTTTAAAAATGCACATTTCAATCTTCAATGAGCAATTTTGTTATTTTTGTTAATGTTAAATAAATATACAATGTAGAAGCAGCACACACATTGGTCATTTCTCCTGTCGTTTTTGAAAGATGGCTTGCAGTTTTGTTGCTCCTGTAGTTGTAGTAGTGTAGTGTGTAGTTGCATAGAGATGGACTATGCTTGTGCAGTAGCTCCTTATTTAGGGTAGGGTGATGAATCCTAACCTTACAATAGGACTATCTTCCAGTCCATCATTGCAGCTCTGAAACTGTTAGAGTTGCACACCATGTATGAGGCCTTATTTGAGTCCGTTGACATCTAGTTGGGCTCAATGATTCATGGCCACTGAAATAACTCAATCTTTTAAAATTAAAACACAAAAAAGCAGGGGATAGCGTAGCGGTCTAACGCACTCGCATTTACTGGTGCTTTGCGAGTGTGAGCTGCCTATTTCGGTCGTGATTCAAAACCTGACTGTGCCAGGCCAGCCCTGGGCGGGAAGCCTGAATGGGGCGGCATTTGGCTGTCCTCCCCAGGGGGAGGGGGAGCCGGCACAAACTCTCTGGGAAGCGCGAAGGGTGTCTCCAGAAGTAGGTGGGCGAGTTCTGTCTTGGAGGAGGTGGATCATCGCTGGCTTCTGGGAATTAGCTTGACCTGGAGGATGGGTGGCGAGTTTGTGGGGGAGGGCGAATCAAAATAAATAGAGGGTATAATTGACCACTAAATTAGGAGAAAAATGGGGAAAAATCTGAAACAAATATACATTTTCTAAAAAGAAGAAGAAGAAAAAAAAGGTTCCCCTGAAAGAAAATGTTACTTTGGCTATAACTTTCTGGTTAAATTCAATCAGATCGTTAAACTCTTCATTAAAAATGATTTGACAAATGGGTTGTGCCAATAACATGGTCTCCTAGCTGGATGTAATATCTGATCGGCGAAGATGTTGGAAGTCCAGAAATATTTACAAACTGAGGGACGTTGAAATTTCAGGCACCCAGTCCTACCAGCCAGCATTGGAGTAAACATGGAATTAATGTGGAATAACAAACAATTCTGTTGTTTTTGGTTAATATAATGCTGTAAAACTATTTAGTTGTAAGCCAATGCAAACCATGCTCCAATTCACATTTTGGCTTCAAAGGGAAACTTTGAATATAAAAATAAAAAAAATAAAAAATGTTAAGCCTTTGAAATGTAAATTGTGAAGTATATTAAACCTTTGGTCAGTTTTTAAATGCATTTTTAAAAGTATTAGTTTTTTTTGACAAATAATTTAAGTACTTGCCCTGCTGAAACAGTTTTGTATTGTATTTGAATATACTGCAAACATTTCTAATGTAATTTAAAAATACAAATACTTAAATGTTTTTATGTCACTCAGGCATCAACCAATGCCAAAATGGACTGGACATGGCTGGAAGACAGCCATACTTTTAACAGATGGCAGAGTCTCTAGGTGCTTTTATGGTTCTTCGATATGAAGGAGTTATTTCTGGTAGATCTTGTATCCAAAATTAGACCATAGCTATAACATTGTAAAATATTGACAAACATTTAATGCTTATCATATACAGATTGTTGAAAATGTTGTGAGATAAATCCAGGATACCGGCAGCTCTGTTATGGTGTGGGGTACATTTTCCTGGCATGCTTTAGGTCCACTCAACTCCTTAGTGAACGCCAATAAATACAAAGCCATTCTGAGTGAGCACCTTCATCCTATGTTGAAGCATTTCTATCCTGATGAGTGGTCTCTTCCAGGATGACAATGCTCCCATCCACAGGCCACTGAATGGTTTGGTGAGCATGAACACAATGTAAACCATATGCCATGGCCGTCTCAGTCACCAGATCTCAACCCAATCAAACACTTATGGCAGATTCTGAAGAGGCACCTGAGACTGAGTTTTCCACCACCATCAACAAAACAACAAATGATGGAATTCCTTATGGAAGAATGGTGTTGCATCCCTCTAATTCCAGACACTTGTAGAATCTAGGCCAAGGTGCACTGAAGCTGTTCCGAAGCGAATCGTGACCCAACGCCCTATAAAGACACTTTATGTTGTTGTTTCCTTTATTTTGGCAGTTACCTGTAGTTAATAGTCCCATAAGGTTAGCTATGGGACACTGAACTAGCTCTTCCCGGATTGTGTGCTTGACTGCATTATTGAATGTCTTTCATATCTAGCTCCACTTAAAGAATGTATTAGGTCTATGTTTGCACTATTGATCAGTTCTGTAGCTGCTTTTCTAGTGGCTGTGGCTCTTCACCTATCCAGTGCAGCCCCTCGTACGTGTGTCTGTTCTGTGTTAGATAGTATTGATTATAGACCTGCATGAAGTCATCAACTAATCTATTGATTATAGACCTATTGAGAGTTGCTTTGTATTTAAAGTTTCAGTGTAAACGGAAACCTGCTTTCTGACCCAAATCTTTGTGGCTGGTTTTCAGGACACCACAGCTGTGTGGCCTCACCTATCAACCAATCGGATTGTTTTTCTTCTCCGGCATCCGCAATAGTAAGTGCCACAGAGCACTTGAAATAACTTTGACAAAGCAATTTAAAACCACTTGAAAGGAAATGAAACCTGTGGCGAAACGCGGCACATAATTATTTGCTGAAACACTTTGTTGGAAGACTTGACTCCCGCTGTGTCGTATCCTACAACATTGTGATTTGTCTTCAGCCAGCATTTTTGTGTTTGTGTGTTTGTGTAGAGTGAGTGCAGTACTGTGTGTGTGTGTGTGTGTGTGTGTTTGAGGGGAGAACTGTGATGGTGTGTTTAACATAATATATGCCATTTAGCAGATGCTTTTATCCAAAGCGACTCACAGTAGTGAATGCATACATATTTCAGTATATGTGGCCCCAATGGGAATTGAACCCACAACCTAAGTTTGTCAGTGGCATGCTCTACCTACTGAGCCACACACAACCACAGTGTATGTATTTGTGTGAATGGAGAAGTGTGATTGTGTGTTTGTGTAGTGTGTGTGAGTAAGTGCAGTACTGTGATGCTGTGTTTGTGTAGTGTGTGTGGACACAGCTCTGGTGTTTGATCCAATGTCATGTGCTCAGCGTTCCCGCCCCCTCGATTATGAGGTCATAATGAAGCGGCGTTTGGAGGAACAGGAAGCAGTGTTGGGCTCCCAGCAGCAGCAGCAGCGGCGGCTCGTGGCCAGCACAGAGGGCTTCCAGCACCGTGCTCTCGCCCCTGCCCCTGGCCCCACCCCTGGGCCCGGTCCCGCTCCGTACGAGCCGCTGGCAGACAGCATGCAGCCCACCGCCGGCATCCAGTACCCCGGGGGATATCAGGTAAGCTTTTCAGAGAGACGGCGCAGTGTGTGGAAAGATGGGAGCGTGCCTCGCGTTGGTGTTTAAAACTGCTGCCCTTCTGCAGGTCCCCGCTGCGGCTCAGAGCTCCAGCAGCCATAGCCACACCCCTGGCCCGGCGATGCATGGGGGGGGCCATCACCACAGCTCTGCTGTACAGCCCCACGGCCACCCCCCCACCGCACCTGCCCCCGGACAGGGACAGCAGTTCCAGAGGCTCAAGGTGAGAGGCGACTCCCCAGAACGTGGGATGAGTGAGCATGTGTTTTTATTGTAGACACGAAGCACCAATTCTGGCCTGGCTCCAAGTGTCTTTCATGTTTCTGGAGACTAGAGGCTGCTGGACGGCCATCTTTTCTTTTTCATCTCTTCTTCTGTATGCCCACGCAGCTAATCACAGTTTCTCGCACACAATTACCATTCAGTCGTGAAGTATGCAGTAAAAAAATTGCACCTATAATGGAAACTCTCAAAGTACATTTGTGTCATTATAAAAACTATTTAAACAATCCCAATTAACACAAACTGTGCCACTCAATAGTGATGCAGTGAAAATAACTGGTGATACAGTGTTTTAGAGGGTCATTACGTTCACCCTACAGCCAGATTCAAAGCAGTACTCAAAAGACAGTGCCTCAGAACTTTTCAGAAAGGGGTTGATGGGAGGTGGAGTCCAGAGCATATCAACACATGGGAACTGAATTGTCTATGACCGAGTGAATTTAATCCCCTCTTTAAAGAGGAAAGAAATGAAAGACCATGCTTGTGAAGGGGTTAAAAACCCCCCACTAAATTGGTCTTGTTTAAATGGTAAAAATGAACACCCCTTGTGCCCACATAAAGCATTTAAGTGTAACATTTACTTTGCCCTATCTTTACGTGCTCTCAGTAGTCCAGTGAAAGGCCATATTGTTGCATGAGCCTTTGTGTAATGCAGTGATTGCAGCATGCAGGGTGACTTGGTTATGTTGTGCAGGTGGAGGATGCCCTGTCCTACCTGGATCAGGTGAAGCTGCAGTTCGGTAATCAGCCTCAGGTCTACAACGACTTTCTCGACATCATGAAGGAGTTTAAGTCTCAGAGGTGAGTTCTGTATCCTAACAGGATGCTAATGCACTCCTGTCACCACGGCGACTGCGCTCCGGTGTCCACGGTGACCGCGCTCCGGCGCTAACGGTAACCACGCTCCTGCTCTGGTGACCACGGTGACAATGCTTTTGTTTTCACCTGAATGGTAACCAGTCATGGTTGCTGTGAATTGCCAGTGAGAACTCTGTCTGCCTTTGTCTGTTTAAAGATTCCTCGTCATTCCCTCGAGTTGGCTTATTCGCCCTACGACCCACCCCACGTCTCCCACACGTCAGTTTGAGCAGGCATGAAGTGACACAAAATCACATTGTTCCTGCTCAGCTCGCCACACAATATAGCCAACTAATTAAAGTGCTTCACAATGGAATAAAAGGACAAAATATTGCATAACATTCATTTCATTAATTAATTCACATCTGTGATGACTTGATGAGCTTCATCCAGCATTCCCTGTTAAGCATTGCATTGCGAAGAGACGATCCGCACAGTCCTGTCTCCAGTTCGATGGACGATTTAAGGGTGATGTTAGGTCGACCTCTACGACGGGGAGAGTCTGGCGTCCAAAGGAGGACACGACTGGCTGGCTCATTGTGCCGAATGATATGTCAGGCTAGCCGAAGACGACGCTGTCTGATGACACTTGAGATGGAGGGGAGGGCACCGTACAGGGCGGAGTTTGGAAGGTGGTCCTGCCAGGAAACATTCTGGACAGCACGCAACATCCGTGTGTAGGTACCATCGATGGACTTAGTGATCTTGCTGGTGAGGGCCCAAGACTCACACCCATAGAGGAGAATGGACTCCCCGGATGTTTTAAAGATGTTAATTTTGGAGCTTTTACGGATTGAAGATTGCCAAACATTCCTCAATGAGTGGAGAGCAGACCAAGCTTGAGCCTTCCTACATTCAACATCGTGGGTCCAATTTGTGTAGGAGCCCAGGTAGTCATCAACTTTGTCGATCTGAACTCTTAGTCCGATCTGTGATAGGAACTTATTAGGTGAGCAATGAGTCCAGAGTTTCTTTGACGATTTCTGAAACATTGTATTGGTGATAAGAAGGTTATTTTGGTTAACAAATTCAGTGAGAAACTGACCATTTCGGTTAGTAGCAGGGTGGTAGGAAAACTTCCTTGCTACATGGGCGTTGAAGTCACCACCAATAAGAAGGAGAGCATGCTGGGGAATGGAGACGATAGTTTCATTGAGATGCTCAAAAAAATTGGTAATAGATGATTTGTCACTGACGTTAGTTGGAGAATAGCAGGAGACGACGTACGTCTTTGGATTGCCTTTAAAGACTGCTAGCATTATTCTACTGTTAATCTTAGAGATGGAAATGAGCAGAGGGAGCAAAGATGCTTTGACAGTAATCGCTACACCCCCAATGGCAGAACCATGTAGGTTCCGCGTTGCGGAGGAAGTAAAAATGGTTGAAGACCCTATACTAGATACAAGGATGTCAGGGTCGTCTTGTCCATGCATTTGACGGTGTATACAGGCAACGGATATATCGTAGTCACAAAGGTGTTTGTTAAGTTCTTCTCTGGAAGACCGAGAAGAAAGGCTACGACAGTTTAGCTGACTAAAGAAGATGGTTTTACTTGGTCTAGCAAGTCCCTTCAGGCGACTACTTTTATCAGACGAGGCCCTCCCAGAAGGGTTTCGGACACCGTCGTCATGGGACTGGGTGTCAATAGTCTCCTGAGTGGGAAGATTCAATGCAGGGGCTTTAACCCTGGAGCTGTAGGTTGTACTCATCATGTTTTCAAGTGGCTGAATACTCAGTGTGATGCCAGAACTACTGAGGTTTGGGTACAGTTGACTCTGCTAGCCTTTGGCAAACCAATGCCACACACCGCAGGGCAGCAGGTTATCAGCACTCCTATAGACGCTCCGAAGGAGTATAACAAATAAGAGTAAAATACATACAAAAAATAAAATCAACGTATAAAATAAATAATCATAAGTAAAAAATCATAAAAGCAATCTTAAAGAAGTGAGTTCTTCTCTGCTTAAGCAGCACAAATGGCAGTTTGCGAAGGCCAGGTGAGTTTGCGATAACCCTGAAGTGAGTTTAGTGAAATGCAAAATTGTGACGCAATGCTTGAAAAGAGCTCCTGAATAGCAGGCCTTCGATGCTCACAAAAAGCTTCGACAGCATGTCACCTGACAAATTTATCCTCCAGAGAACTATCAAGAAACCTTCCCTGCGAGCCTAGCACTCTTGACAGTGTATTTGCTATTCAGCTTCGTTCCTCAGAACACAGCTCATTTTATTATGTAATTTCATACACACACACACACACACACACACACACACACACACACACACACACACACACACACAGCTACTGCTGTGCTGGCGTGCCGGGGTACACAGAAGGAAACACAACCAATAGATTTTCCAAACTGAAAAGCTGAATTTGTGTCGTCACTTGCTCAAACAAGTTGCAAGTTTTACTTGTCCCAGGCAACTGTTAATGTTGAAGCCTGAGGTAGCTTGCTAGTTTCCCTCCTTTTCAACTAAATTGGGTTTCACTAGGTATTTGGATAGCTCTAGCTAGCTAACAAGAGTATGTTTAATTAAATATGAGATCAGTCTGGCTTGTATCATAGTTCAAAGGTTGTCTTGGGGAATTCTAAATTGCAGTTTGTATTGCCTAGCTAACTAGCTACCCTAAACAAAATCAAGCTGGCTAGCCAAGTTGAAGGAGAAAGTTATGTTAGCAAATTGGTTAGTTAGCTGGTTTTTGCCAGCTACATAGCTAGACAGCTGCAATTAGTTGTTTTTGCTGGCTGGCTTGTTGCAGCTTTCTTATAAAGATGCACTACATCTACAAGAAACATAGCTAGGTAGGCTGATAGTAGCAACAACATCAATATATGTATCAATTTTTATATAGATATCTTAAAAACCTAAGTTACAACTACATAAGCACTACAGAGAAAACAAATTGTTATCGTATTCAAACTTGAGGGAATATTCTACATGATACCGAAAGGCTGTATAAACATTTCACACAGCGGAGAAATCGTACCCATAATCCCCTTTAACATAGAAGCTGTGAACAACTTTACAGCTGAACTACACTGTGATCAGTGTGTGATCAGTGTGTTTTGTGTTTTGCGTTTTGGGCAGCATCGACACCCCGGGCGTGATCAGCAGGGTGTCTCAGCTTTTTAAGGGTCACCCCGACCTCATCATGGGGTTCAACACCTTCCTGCCCCCCGGCTACAAGATCGAGGTCCAGACCAACGACCTGGTCAACGTGACCACGCCGGGGCAGATCCACCACATCACTCCCCACGGCATCTCCGTGCAGAACATCCCCATCCCCCAAGCCCCGCCTCCCCAGCACCAGGCCCAGCTGCCTGCCCCCGTGACCACTGCAGCCCCGCCCCCTCCTGCCCCGCCCACCCCGGCCAAGATCAGCAAGGTGAGAGGACGTGCACGGAACAGTGGCTCTTCATCAACACCCTTCTCACTGTCCCAGAGGGTTTGATCTCCACATTGAGTGTTTTTGTTGACTGATTGTGCTGTCTTGAGTGTTGTGATTGGTTGGTTGTCTGCTCATGTTTGAGAGTCGGCGCTTTCTCTCTGGATTGAGCGTGAGCGCTGTCTCTCCGCAGTCTCCGGCTCTGACCCCCGGCGGCGGCCAGCCCAGTCCATCGCTCCCGTGCGCCCCTCCCCGCTCCCACCAGGGCAGCCGATCACGCCTGTTAGCAGCGCTCCACCCCTGCAGAACAACCAGCCTGTGGAGTTCAACCACGCCATCAACTATGTGAACAAGATCAAGAACCGCTTCCAGGGCCAACCCGACATCTACAAGGCCTTTCTGGAGATTCTGCATACTTACCAGGTAAGAGTGACCCCCAGGCAGGCACAGACACACTCACACTCACGCACAGACACACTCACATACGCACACATGTACACGCTCACACACACACCCACGCACCCCCATACACACATACGCGTGCGCACACCCACACACACTCACCCCCACACGCACATACCCATGCACACATACGCACACATACACGCGCACACACACACTCACACAAACACTCACCCCCACACATACATACCCATGCACACACACACACACTTGCACACACGTGCTCATGCACACACACATACTCACATACGCACACTCACATACTCACATACACACACACACATATACATACACACATGCGCACACACACACCCCCATGCACACATACGCGTGCACACACTCACACACACTCACCCCCACACGCACATACCCATGCACACAAGCACCACGCACACACACACACACACACACACACACCCACACACGCACACACACACACACACACACACACACACACACACACGCGTTCATGGGTCATGGGTCATGGGTCATGGGTCATGGCTGCTGTTGTGGTTGAGCGCTGTGCTGTCCCGTTGTGCCGCGTGCAGAAGGAGCAGCGGAACGCCAAGGAGGCGGGGGGAAACTACACCCCCGCTCTGACAGAGCAAGAGGTCTACGCCCAGGTGGCCCGGCTCTTCAAGAACCAGGAGGACTTGTTGTCCGAGTTCGGCCAGTTCCTCCCGGACGCCAACAGCTCTGTGGTGAGTGGAGGAGGGCAAATCCATTTTCATCAAACCTAGCCAAGCATATGCCTCACTTTTCATTGGCCAATAATATGCACGTCCTATGTGTTAATTGGACAATAGTGCACGACTCCTCAGTGTTTAACATGGTGTGTGTGTGTGTTTGTGCGGTCTCTGACCTTGCGTTTCTGACTACTAGCGTGGTCTCTCTCTCCAGTTGTTGGGAAAGACCACAGCGGAGAAGGCGGAGTCCGTGCGCAATGACCACGGAGGCACAGTGAAGAAGGCACAGCTCAACAGCAAGCAGAGGCCCAATCAGAACGGCTGTCAGAACCGCAGGCCCAATCAGAACGGCCGACACTCTGGGGCTGGAGCCACTCCACCGGTCAAGGTAAATGACCTCACGCTGTGTGCAAAATCATTGCCCACACACAAGACAATTAAAATACCAGCCCAAATCAGGGGATCAGGCCAGCAGAGTATGGAACACTCTTCCTCCATTTATAAGAACACAAGAATACTTAATGACCAGAACAGGCCGTTCAGCCCATCTAGGCTCTTCACTTCCCCACAGTGAGAGTATCCAGCACTGTGTCAAGCCTTCTCTACTACATGACCTGGCAAGCTGTTCCACGCAACTCAAAACAAAGCAAACAGAAAAAAACCTCCTGATGTCAATGTGACATTAACCTTGAACCTTTTTCCACCTGTGCCCTCTTGTTCTACTGACAAACCTCAACCTTAAAAATGTTTTGCACTTTGTTGTCCCTTTTACGAATTTGAAGACTTGTGACCAAATTCCCCCCCTTTTAGCTGAGCCTGAATAGAGTTTGAATAGAGTCCTTTCCTTTTCCTTTTACTTGTTTACCTGTGGGTATACTTTTAGGCATGTTTGTAACCTCTTCTCATGGTAAAGTTTAGAAACTGTTTAGAGTTTTGGCAATATTCTGATTATTATAAAACAAGACTCTTTCCTTTTTCTATTGCAGCATTTAAAATTTTTTTCAGGATTACTTTTTATATCTTAGGAAATGTTTATTTCAAAGAGCCTTTTAGCTGCCCTTATTTATTTGTTAACTTTAGCGCACATGTTAAAATCTGTGTTATTGCTCCCTGAACAGTCTTTATGATATACTTTATACAGTCTCTCAAGAATAACCCTTTTGAATTTGCTCCACTTTTAATTCACACTGTTGCGATCTAGAAGTTGTGCCCAATCTGTACCTCACGTTCTCTTGCGTCTTGCATTCTCTTGCATCAGGTCAACTCGTCTGAAGTTAAAAATTGTAAAGTTGGAGGAAGTGGTCTTAAATGCACGAGAAGTGACTGCACTATGATCATTTGTCCAGGGTGGATCCACTATCTTTGAGCTGCAAATTCTGTCAGGATTATTACACAAAACCAGATCCAAAACTTATTTCTCTCTTGTAGGCTGAGTAACAAACGACACAAAAAACCTTTTCACATTTACCCTGTCCTGACCCAACCTCTCAATTAATAAAGGGTAATTAAAGTCTCCCATTAACGTCTCTCCTTCCCTCCCATTATTAACATCTCCCCTTCCTCTCCTTCTCTCCGATTATTAACATCTCTCCTTCCTCTCCTCTCCCATTCCCTCTTCCTCCCTCTCAGAAGAAACCCAAATTGCTGAAAGACTCCTCCCTGGCAGAGGCCAGCAAACATGGCGTTGGAACAGAATCTTTGTTCTTTGAGAAGGTGAGTGAGAAGTCTGTGCTGTAGAGTAACTGTCTGTATACTGTTGGGTGAGTGGCTCAGTGTCTTTCACGGCCTGTGTTCTACTCTTCCCCTGACGCCTGTGTCTCTCTTTGCGTCTGTGTGTTTGCACACCTGTCCGTGTTCGTGCGTCTTCGTTCGTGCCTATGTATTGCAGGTACGGAAGGCCTTGCGGAGTTCGGAGGCCTATGATAACTTCCTGCGCTGTCTGCTCATCTTCAACCAGGAGGTGATCTCCCGCACTGAGCTGGTGCAGCTGGTGCTGCCTTTCCTTGGGTGAGAATTACATTTACATTAACATTTTAGGCATTTAGCAGAGCGACTTACACAGTTTACATTTCTTAACATACAATCCATTTATACAGCAATTCAGGTTAAGTACCTTGCTCAAAGGGCACAACGGCAGATGTGTCCCACCTGGGAATTGAACCAGCAACCTCTGAGTTACAAGTCCAGTTCCCTAACCATTGCAGTACATGCCGCCCTATGAGGCGAGGCAGTCACTGCACTGTGAGCAGCACAGGCTGCGCCCAGAACAGGCCTGGCTAAACGCTCGTCTGCGCCCAGAACAGGCCTGGCTAACACTCGCCTGCGCCCAGAACAGGCCTGGCTAAACGTTCGCCCGTTTGTCAGAGAACAGACAACCTTGCGCAATTGAATGCAGAACGCGTTATTGTTTTATTGTTCACAATGGCTTCCCCTAATGCAGGAAAGATTCTGGAACATTTTTGAACTAACCTTAAAATCTATTTTAATGTCATATCATTTGCAATATGTATTGAATTGAATGTGTGACTCACACCGTGCTGTCGTTGGTTGAAATGCTCTGCTACCTTAAATAAATGTAATTAGAGATGCACCGATCGATCGGCCTCTGACCGGAAATGGCCGATTTTCAGCTGATCGGCCTCAATCGGTGACTTGATCCCGATCACTCCACATAGCCGATTCTGTGCGCCGGTTGGCTCCTCGCCCCCCTCTTTTTCACATGACGTGCGCGCACCCGTGAGCCAATGCAAACAGATCAGATGAGCGCAGCGCTGAAAACGCCTCAACATGTCCTCAGTATGGGCGTTTTTCACAGTCAGTGAAGACGACTTAAAGCTTGCAGTTTGTCATACATGTCAATCGAAAATAAGCCGCGGAGGAACAACCTCGAAACGTCGAACGACCAACCTAATCAGACACTTGAAAAGTCATCACCCAGGTACCAAGTCGATGCCCAAATTCTGAAAATGTGACGGTATAGTCGTTTTCTACAGTACCGTAGGTAGTTAACAATTAACCGTTGCGCTAGTTCGGTTCCTCTGAACCATTTTCCATTAATAGAACATAGTGGTAGTGCATAAACCTGACGTAATAATGGCCTGCTGAAGCACTGAATTGCACTGAAATCATTATGTTCGCTAATGAGTGACGTTATGAAACAGTGCTATTCACTCATACAAATCAAACTTATTAGACCTAATGATAAATTCATCTAACGATTTCTAGCTAAACCACAAATGGTGTATTAACTGTGTTGTGCATGAAGGTGCCAGCTGTGCGTTTCCACTATCAAACAAACTCAGAAACAGCAGCATCGCCTCTTTTCCAATTACTCCTAGTTTGAAACATTTTTATCTAGGCTTTGAAGCTAGTTAAAGTCGTAGTCGTTAGGCTACCTGACTCACGCAAATAACGAAATTCTGCTGAAGAGCGGCTTGTTTCAATGCCTTTGACAAGCTCCGCAACTGAAACATCCGCCCTTATATCGCTACAAGTGTTTTCCATTGCACTATATAGAATTGGGATCTACTCTAATCCACCTCTAGCAAACAAATTAGTCTAGCGCATCATAGGTTCGAACTAACCTGTTTTCCATTAGCATTGTCGCAATAACTTTCTGATGCACATCAAGTTGAAGCCATATAATTATTTAATGGAAAAAGGGCTTGTGTCATCTGTCATCAGAATATAACGTTAGTGTTTAAAAAAATATTTCCGGACTAATGGTCTGTCACCATGTCAGTAAATTTAAACTACTCTTGTTTCTTTTTATTTATTACTTAAAGGCTACATGCCACTGTTGTTGGATTCTCTTTTATTCATCATTGAATTTAATTTGCACAAAAAAAGAAAAGCTCTGTCCAGTAACCTGGAACCTTTTGAAATGTGTTTTAGTGAGACCTACCTCATGCTTCTGACCTACCTCAGAATTGTCAATCTTAATTTTCTATTAAAGCAAAGTTACAAAAATGTTTGTGTAAGTTGTCAATTATTGTTTTTAGGAAAAAAAATCGGAATCGGCCAAAATCGGTATCGGCAGGTCAGACTAATCAAAAATTGGAAATCGGAATCGGCCAAGAAAATCGCAATCAGTGCATCTCTAAATGTAATGCTGTTGTGTAAATAATAATGTAGTAATCACACTAGCTGTCTGGGTGAAATCTGAAGGCCTTGTGGAACTCCGTTCACAGGAAGTTCCCAGAGCTCTTCACCTGGTTTAAAAACTTCCTGGGCTACCGCGAGTCCCACATCGAGCGCTTCCCCAAGGAGCGCGACCGAGGGAATCGCCATGGAGATCGACTACGCCTCCTGCAAGAGGCTGGGCTCCAGCTACAGAGCGCTGCCCAAGAGCTACCAGCAGCCCAAATGCACCGGGAGAACACCCCTCTGCAAAGAGGTACTGTCTCCATGGAAACGTAGTCATCAGTACAGCCAGACCCGGCCAATGGGGGCACAAGGGTCTATCATAGGAAATGTATTTATAAATGTGTCCAATCATCTTTATAAGAGTCTGTGATCTTGTTTCTAAAAGAGTCTAATCTTTTAATGAAGGAGTCTGTGATCTTGTTTCTAAAAGAGTCTAATCTTTTAATGAAAGAGTCTGTGATCTTGTTTCTAAAAGAGTCTAATCTCTTCATAAAGGAGTCTGTGATCTTGTTAAAACGTGTCTGTGATAAGTGTCTGATCTTGTTAAGTGATGTTTATACATGTCTGTGATCTTGTGTCTCAGGTGCTGAATGACACATGGGTGTCCTTCCCCTCGTGGTCGGAGGACTCCACCTTCGTCAGCTCCAAGAAGACTCAGTACGAAGAGCACATCTACAGATGTGAGGATGAGCGCTTCGAGGTGAGGAAGGCCCCTTCCACCCCCGAACCCACATCAAGGGTGCAGTCCTACAGCTTTTTATTAATATTATTCATGTGAATCTTTTGCACGTGGGGAGGGGGGCTCAGCAGTGTGGAGTAGGGGGGCTTGGCAGGGTCCAGCAGGCTCCAGGCTCCAGTCTCTCTCTGTGTCCCTGCAGCTGGACGTGGTGTTGGAGACAAACCTGGCCACCATCCGCGTGCTGGAGACAGTGCAGAAGAAGCTGTCGCGCATGTCTGCGGAGGAACAGGCCCGCTTCCGATTGGACAACACCATGGGCGGGACCTCCGAGGTCATCCACCGCAAGGCCATCCAGAGGATATACGGCGACAAGGCCGCTGACATCATCGACGGCCTGAGGAAGAACCCCGCCATCTCTGTCCCCATTGTCCTCAAGAGGTAAGTTCCCACAATGCACTGCGCTTTTGGCACTGGGCCAGGACTGGGTGTGGCAAAGTCACGGCTTCCCCTGTCTGGAAACAACCACACCTGCCACATCTCCCCTCACATACTTGAAGTGAAGCAAGCTAATGTTAGCTAGGTAGGTAACCAACTTGCTCATGTGAGCTAGCAAGCTAACTACTATTTGCCAGTTAGCTAGTTAAGTATCTTTGGTTGGTTAGCAAGTTTATTTAATAGTAATGAGCCCATGCAATGAAAAACGTATATGTTCATATTTTGTGAAAATCAAGATAAACATGACATGTCATTTAGGGGTCGACCGATATGTTTTTTTCAGGGCCAATACCAAAAATGATTATTAGTAATCAAGGAGACCTTGAAAATTAGTCTGCAACGTTAGGCAATGTTACCTAGTTATCAACCGGACTCAACGTTATTGGTGTTGGCACTCTTCACGTAGCTTGCTAGATAGCCCATTTAGTCAAGTGCGGAAAGGGCAACGGGAATTTTATTTAGCCTGTAAACCCCTTATCACTTTTGCCCTTTATTAAACGGGGGTTCCTAAAAATCGCTTAGCAATGTCTTTTTTTCCTTCAGTTTTTGAAGGAACTCGGCAGGTAGGTTGTTCCAAACATCTTGGAGAACTAACCACAGATCTTCTGTGGATGTAGGCTGCCTCAAATCCTTCTGTCTCTTCATGTAATCCCAGACAAACTCGATGATGTTGAGATCAGGGCTCTGTGGGGGCCAAACCATCACTTCCAGGACTCCTTGTTCTTCTTTACGCTGAAGATAGTTCTTAATGACATTGGCTGTATGTTTGGGGTCGTTGTCCTGCTGCAGAATACATTTGGGGCCAATCAGATGCCTCCCTGATGGTATTGCATGATGGATAAGTATCTGCCTGTATTTCTCAGCATTGAGGACACCATTAATCCTGACCAAATCCCCAACTCCATTTGCAGAAATGCAGCCCCAAACTTGCAAGGAACCTCCACCATGCTTCACTGTTGCCTGCAGACACTCATTATTGTACCGCTCTCCAGCCCTTCGGCGAACAAACTGCCTTCTGGTACAGCCAAATATTCACATTTTGACTTATCAGTCCAGAGCACCTGCTGCCATTTTTCTGCACCCCAGTTCCTATGTTTTCGTGCATAGTTGAGTCGCTTAGCCTTGTTTCCACATCGGAGGTAGGGCTTTTTGGCCGCAATTCTTCCATGAAGACCAATTCTGTCCAGACTTCTCCGGACAGTAGATGGGTGTACCTGGGTCCCACTGGTTTCTGCCAGTTCTGAGCTGATGGCACTGCTGGACATCTTCCGATTTCGAAGGGAAGTAAGCATGATGCGTCTTTCATCTGCTGCATTACATTTCCTTGGCTGACCACTGCGTCTACGGTCCTCAACGTTGCCCGTTTCTTTGTGCTTCTTCAAAAGAGCTTGAACAGCACATCTTGAAACCCCAGTCTGCTTTGAAATCTTTGCCTGGGAGAGACCTTGCTGATGCAGTATAACTACCTCGTGTCTTGTTGCTGTGCTCAGTCTTGCCATGGTGTATGACCTGTGACAAGAAACTCTTCCACAACCTCACCTTAGTAGCAGAGTTCGGCTGTTCCTCACCCAGTTTTAAGCCTCCTACACAGCTGTTTCTGTTTCAGTTAATGACTGTGTTTCAACCTACATATGAAATTGATGATCATTAGCACCTGTTTGGTATAATTGGTTAATCATACACCTGACTATAATCCTACAAAATCCCTGACTTTGTGCAAGTGTACCTATAAGAATTGATGCTGGTTTGAAGGCAAAGGGTAGTCACACCAAATATTTATTTGATTTAGATTTTTCTTCTGTTCGGTCATTTTGCATTTTGTAAATTGATCAAAATAAACAATTAATTTATATTTTTGAAAGCATTCTTACTTTACAGCATTTCTTCACACCTGCCTAAAATATTTGCACAGTACTGTATATATATATATATATATATATATATATATATTGTCTTACTTGACAATCGTTGCTAATGGCTAGCCTGTTACTAACATTAACTAGCTTTGGCACAGTTGAACATTTCAACTTCGCTGTTTGCTCAGCTGTCGCAAGTTACCCAGCTTGTGAAACATTGATTGAAACACATCAGCTTGCTAATTTAGTTAAGAAAGCTGTATCTTTATCCATTAGAAAACAATCAATTGATGTCTATATATCCACCTGATATTTCACTTACTGAAATATCAAATGCTTACTGCATTTTAAATGGAAAAGTGAGCACCAATGCCAGAGACTGTGGGAGAATAACAGCGGAGTGCAAGCAGCAGCTCCAAATTTTATATCTTAAATGCATTTAATGTAAGCCAATTCACGTAAAGGGGACTTGTTTTCTGTGTCATGTGAACCCCCTTAAAACATAATATTATAGGGGTAGAGTGAAAATCTACTAATCATTAATATCACCACACATAATGTGACATATACTGTTCTTCCACATTCCGTATATAAAATCAGACATAAAATGAAAACAAAAAAAGAACAGTGGTTAAGGGATGAGTATGATCCAACTTTCAAACTCATGACGTGGTTTATATACTCTAAAAAGAAGTTATTCATTTCCGAAAATGATAAAATATGTACATGTATGGTTCTTCTTCCATATAAGGGTTCCGTTATACATCAATGTTGCGACTTGCTAGTTAGCGAACTACATAGCCATAGCTAGCTAACTAGCGCTATGTGAATGATAAGAGCGTGGTGGCCAAAACAAAAATGTGTGTGAAATATTCCTGACTGCAGGCTGAAGACTAAAGAGGACGAGTGGAGAGAAGCGCAGAGGGGCTTTAATAAGATCTGGAGGGAGCAGAATGAGAAACACTACCTCAAGTCCCTGGACCACCAGGGCATCAACTTCAAACAAAACGACACCAAGGTGCTGCGCTCCAAGACCCTGCTCAATGAAATCGAGAGCATCTACGACGAGGTGAGCCTGAAAACCTTGCTGTTTGCACGTGTGCATGCTTCTTGGTGCGTGTACATGCATGCATCTTAGCGTGTATAAACGCAACACAACTTTGTGTGTATAATGGCATCTAGTGCATTAAGTTAATTTAATGAATTACACTGGTCTGTGTAATCGGATAGTTGGAAGCTATTGGGAGATTATGGAGCCTGTATGCTATGATTCTACACGTGAATTACATGTAATTCAAAATGTAAAATAATATATATATTTGTGTGGGAACTTGAGAGGGGACTTGTCAGGACTGTGTGGGCGAGTGTAATATGTTGGTCCTGTGTGCAGCGGCAGGAGCAGGCGTCGGAGGACAACGCGCCCCCGCCCGTTGGGCCACACCTCACCCTGACCTACGAGGACAGCCAGATCCTGGAGGACGCCGCCGCCCTCATCATCCACCACGTCAAGCGGCAGACCGGCATCCAGAAGGAGGACAAGTACAAGATCAAGCAGGTGGTGTACCACTTCCTCCCCGACCTGCTGTTCGCCCAGCGGGGGGCGCTCTCCGACCTGGAGGAGGAGGAGGAGGAGGAGGAGGAAGAGGAGGAGGAGATGGAGCTGGACGAGGGCGCGGCCAAGAAGCAGAACGGGGCGGCGTGCAGCGGTGGCGGCGGTGGCAAGCTGCTCTTTGGCAGCGCGGCCGCGCAGAAGCAGCCGGGCGCAGACGAGGCCTACAACCTCTTCTACGTCAACAACAACTGGTACATCCTGCTGCGGCTGCACCAGATCCTGTGCGGACGGCTGCTGCGCATCTACGGCCACGCCGAGCGGCAGATCGAGCAGGACTGCCGCGAGAGGGAGGGGCACGGCCTCCGCCGTGACAAGAACGACAACCTCGCCATCCAGCTGCGTCTGAAGGAGCCCAGTGAGTACCCCAGACTCCCTAACTGCAGACTCCCGAACACCTATGCCCCGCCACCTTAGAAAACCTTAAAAGCTACTCTCCAAAGCCGGTGATGATCCGCTTCCTTGGAGACGGAACTCACCGACCCCCTTTCTGGAGACACCCGTACGTGCTTCACAGCGAGATCCTGCCGACCACCCTCGCCCCTCCCTCGCGGGCGGACAGCCAAATGCCGGCCCCGATTGGGGCTAATGGCCAGGGCCGGTCTGGCAGAGACAGGTTTCGAACCTTTCCCTGATAGGCAGCTCACACTCGTACAGGACCAAACAAATACGGGTGCGTTGACAAGTTTCTGTGCCCATTTGTATTCCTTTTTCTGTTTCTGATTTTATCCTGTTTCTCTCCCAATTTTGGTAGCCAATTACACCCGCTATTTTCAGGTCAATCCCTTCCTTCATAGTTCGCTGCCGTAGCCCTGTGACCAGCGGCGACAAAGGCGAAGTATCGTCTCCTCCGAGACGGCACTTGCCAAGCCGACGACCGTAACTCTGGCACCCCAGAGCCACTCCAGCGAACGTCTTGTCGGCTTCCCTCCCCCCTCCCTGGGGCGGACAGCCAGTTGCTGCCCCCGGTGGCACTCCCGGCCAGAGCCAACTATGGGCGGCTGGGGAATCGAACCCCAGTCGCTGTGGCCAGCGTCGGACGTTGAAACCACTAGACCACGCGGGAGGCCGTCAATTCAGGAGAGCGTAGACGTGATGTCAGCAGCAGCTTCTCTAAAATGCGTGATGTCAACGGCAGCTTCTTTTCATACTGCAGTGTGAAACTAAGCTTGTAAATTAAGCTTGCACAGACGTGAGTCGGAGGAAGACACTTAGGTGAAGCTTTATGCAGGCAGACTGCGGGCGCCCGATTGACCAGCGTGGCTTGCTGCTGTGTTGACTATCCAACATTCGCAAGATAACTAGCTATCCACCTATGTAATATAAGCAGCTTGACTATGCAGCTACCTGGCTTGCTGATACATATGTGAAAAAATAATATAAAAGATGTATACCATTACGTTTTTAGAATAAGCCAAAATGGCAACAAAACAAAAATAAAGTCTATACAGCCATTGGAATGAATATTATTTTATATGGATATTGGCACGCCTAGGGGTTGTAGGAATGTACCTAACAACACCCTGCTAATATTCAAAATATACAAAGTAGCACTGCCAGTATTCATGGTATACCAGGGCATTTTGTTCCTTATCACTTTAAATAAAATAAAAATAAAATTGTTTGACCGGTATAAGCAGGTCACTCTTAAGTGCATTTGCAAATTGAGTGGAACACTGTTTTTTTTTTTTTAACCTTTATTTAACCAGAAAGTCTCTTTGAGATTGAAATCTCTTTTTCAAGAGAGACCGGGCCAGGGTAGCAGCAGTAGGCCTACACAATAGTTGCAGACAATATAACAATACACATAGACAGCTATTCAGTGTGGAGGAACATGGCATCTCAAAAACATTTGCATTCCTCTGTCACAGTATCTTGTATAAGACTTTCAAAATCAGGTATGAGGTATGAGATCAACTAAATTCAGCTCTTTCTGTAGAATATTCCACACCCATGGTGCATAATAGGAAAAAGCTGTTTTTCCCAGTTCTGTATGAGCGGTGGGAACATTAAAGAGCAAGCATTTCTGAGAGTGTAGCTGATAACTGCCTGAATTTAGGTGCAGCAGGGACCAAAGGTAGAAGGGTAGTTTACCTAATATCGCTTTATAAATAAAAACATACAAGTGTTGCAGTGTGCGTGTAGCCTGTGATGTCCAGCCCACCAATTAGTAGAGCATAAAGAGTTAAAGACTTTTAAAGGGGACACCTTTAGTAATCTCCAGAAACCCGGATTTGTGGCCCTCTGCATAGACGCATTGTGTTCGATCTACCAGATTGCTTCAGTGAAGTGAAGCCTGTAGCTAATTAGCAAGCTACCTACTATGACTGGTGACCACTAGTTCAGTATTCGGGGTGGCCAACAGATCGATAAATAGCGGTCACAGTGGGAGAACAAATTCTAGACTTAACATTTTGTTCTGCTAAAGTACATTTTCATTCATTGTTGATTTAACTAACAAGATTGTTAGTTAATCAACAATTGAGGATTAACAAGTCCAACATGTTCACCCACCTCAGAGAGCACCACCGTGCACTGTCTGAGCTTTCTTCCAATGACGACCGTTGTCTTGAACCCTGCGAAATAGAAACAGATCCTCGTGAAACAGAATGCATGAAGGGCTGCCGAACCTCAAGCTAGAGACGCGCACTGCGCTGCCGTAGCAACCTCATAAAACAGACATGTCAGTAAAACCTTGGAGAGTGCTTACACAACCTTTAGTCCAACACATACTGAACCAGTGTAATTATTTTATATCAAATACCATGATATACCACCAATTCGTTTATCATGGTGGGGGAAATCTTTATGGTACGATAACCATCAATTCTGACTTTGCCGTAAAACCTGTGTACCGTGACATCCCTAGGCGAGATAGGGACTGGTCTGCGTTTGATACCATACCATGGGGCCAATCCACACATTAGAAGAGTGCCGGGATGAGCCACCCAGCCGCCCTTAAGCCTAAACCTCATAACACCTAAGGCCAAACCTCTAACACAACGATATGCAACAAGGGCAAATCCGTTTCAGGATTTGATCCCATCTTCTGCTCTTGACGATGTAATTAGCCCTGACCGTGACATTCACCCTCGTTAGCAGTGGGTGAACGCACCTCTGCGGTCATAAAGAGTGGCCGTGCTGAATTGCTCCTCTTGCAGTGGACATCGAGGTAGAGGACTTCTACTCAGCCTTCCTGGAGATGGTGCGGAACCTGCTGGACGGGAACATGGACGCCTCCCAGTACGAGGACTCTCTGCGTGAGATGTTCACCATCCACGCCTACATCGCCTTCACCATGGACAAGCTCATCCAGAGCATCGTGCGGCAGGTCAGTGCGGGCTCTGCTGCAGGTCACCATGTCATTCAGTAGCAGGTCACTAAACTGAATGAAATGAATATGTCAGATGAAATTAAATGGGTTGCTTTGTGCTGTGTTAGTAACTGCAGTAAGTGTGCTTTACATTGTGTTAGTAGCTGAAGTGTGCTTTGTGCTGTGTCAGTACCTGCAGTAAGTGTGCTTTTGTTGTGTTAGTACCTGCAGTAAGTGTGCTTTTTGTTGTGGCAGTACCTGCAATAAGTGTGCTTTGTGCTGTGGCAGTACCTGCAGTAAGTGTGCTTTTTGTTGTGTCAGTACCTGCAGTAAGTGTGCTTTTGTTGTGTCAGTACCTGCAGTAAGTGTGCTTTTTGTTGTGTCAGTACCTGCAGTAAGTGTGCTTTTGTTGTGTCAGTACCTGCAGTAAGTGTGCTTTTTGTTGTCAGTACCTGCAGTAACGGTGCTTTTTGTTGTCAGTGCCTGCAGTAAGTGTGCTTTTTGTTGTGTCAGTGCCTGCAGTAAGTGTGCTTTTTGTTGTGTCAGTACCTGCAGTAAGTGTGCTTTGTGTTGTGTTAGTAACTGCAGTAAGTGTGCTTTGCATTGTGTTAGTAGCTGAAGTGTGCTTTGTGCTGTGTCAGTACCTGCAGTAAGTGTGCTTTTTGTTGTGTTAGTACCTGCAATAAGTGTGCTTTTTGTTGTGTTAGTACCTGCAATAAGTGTGCTTTTTGTTGTGGCAGTACCTGCAATAAGTGTGCTTTGTGCTGTGTCAGTACCTGCAGGAAGTGTGCTTTTTTGTGTCAGTACCTGCAGTAAGTGTGCTTTTTGCTGTCAGTATCTGTAGTAAGCGTGCTCTGTGCTGTGTCAGTTAATGTAGTAAGTGTAGTCTGCTGTCAGTACCCGTAGTAAGTGTGCTCTGTGCTGTCAGTACGTGCAGTAAGTGTGCTCTGCGCTGTGTCAGTACCTGCAGTAAGTGTTCTTGTGCTGTATTTAGTACCTGCAGTAAGTGTGCTGTGTCAGTACCTGCAGTAAGTGTGCTGTGTCAGTACCTGCAGTAAGTGTGCTGTGTCAGTACCTGTAATAAGTGTGTTTGTCTCCTGCAGCTCCAGCACATCGTCACTGATGAGATCTGCGTCCAGGTGACAGAGCTGTACCTGGCAGAGTGTGCGAGTTCGGCCACAGGGGGCGCTCTCTCCACACAGAGCTCCAGAGCCGCTGCCGAGGCGCTCTATCAGCGCCGCGCTGAGCAGATCATGTCCGATGAGAACTGCTTCAAGGTACAGCAACCGTGCGGTCCACTTACGGTCATCATGTGGTCCTCGCAGTCTGACCACAGCATACAGAAGGACTTACTCAACTTCAGAAACACTGAACTGGTATTCGTTGTGATGGATCCCCCCCCTCTTTTCTCCCTCTCTGTCAGTCGTATTTAGGTTTACTTCGTAGTTTTGGTTTGTACCATCTTGTACTGTTTATATATATATATTAGCTATTACAGTATATAATTAGAGACAAATGTTTAGTCTGCATGCCAGAGCATTTCATATACAGTTGCATGCACAGTGTAATTGTTGCAATCATATACACGCCCTGAACAGATCTGTAAAACGATTTCACTTAATGTTACTCCAGTATGTAGCACTATATTCAGTCATCTACATTTCGCGCTACATTTCTGCAGCTATGTACAACTGTATGACAGTAGCAAGCACTTTTAAAATTCAACTGCCAGAATTCTGAGCACACTGACAATTTCATGAATGTTAGTCAATGGGAAAATGTTTTTTTTTGTTTGTCTTTTAACGGCTTCACAAAGTAGAAAGGTTTTGTACTTGCCATGGCATGTCTTAACTTGCCATGTTTCACATGCATACTAATTATAAATAATTACTAATGAATTTATAACAAATTGTTCCAAATTATATATTTCTTTCTTGTACAGCTCTTGAATAGAGCACTTAAAATTCAAGTTTGTCAATTAAATTTCTTATTGCAACGACAAACCCATTCATGTCTCCAATTCATAACAGAAAAGCACAATACAATTCTAGGGAGGGGGAATTGTGAGCTGTGTGTATCTCTCTATGTTGGTGTGAGTGTGAGCTGTGTGTATCTCTCTACAGCTGGTGTTTGCACAGAGCAGGGAGCAGGTTCAACTCACGGTTGAGCTACTTGACTCTGAGGAGGAGAACTCTGACGAACCTGTGGAGGCGGAGGTGAGTGTGTTACCATGACAATGTTTGCCAGGTCACGCCCCCTCTTCATAAAAGACGTGAATAAATTGGTGTCCCGCCTGAGCACAGAGAGATTACCATTCTGGAACTGCATCTGTTTCAGCGTGTGTGTTTGTGTGTTTGATACTATGGATGGCTCTGTGTGTGTGTGCGTGTGTGTGTGTGTGTGTGTGTGTGTGTGTGTGTGTTACTGTGTGATGGCTCTGTGTGCGTGTGCGTTACTGTGCGGTGACTCTGTGTGTTGGTGTTGTGCAGCGCTGGTCGGATTATGTGGAGCGCTACCTGAACTCAGACTCCACCTCCCCTGAGCTCCGGGACCACCTCGCTCAGAAGCCTGTGTTTCTCCCCAGGTGAGTTACGTGTGTCTGTGCTTCTCAGAGCGTGTGGCATGTGAATGGGTGGGGGTGCGTGTGCATCTTTAGGCTGTGTGTGTGTCTGTGTGTGTGTGTGTGTGGGTGTCTTTAGGGTGTGTGTGCAATGAAGCCAATCGTAGAGGTAAATGTCAAATTAAAGAAAACACCAACATAAAGCATTTTAATAGGGCTGCAACCCGACCATAGTATCCCTCTCTGTGAAGTTCTCAACAGACTGTTCTTGATGAAACTGCCTGCTCATGCCCTAGATTGATATTTGCATTCAACTGGTTGAGTTGCTCGTCTGTTTTCCCTTGCGTCTTGAACCAATGCACGGACATAACGGTCGAGGAGTATACGATTTCAACCACAGTTGCTCATAATTGATAATGTCTTTCCCTCAGACCTCCATGTCAACATCACCGTAGCCACTGTTCCTCATGAAACAGAAATTTGAGCAGTCTTTGTCACTGAAGTTCCTGCCAAACGTGCCCCAACAATCACCCCTCTTTCAAAGTCACTGAGGCCTTTTCTAGCCATGGTGGCCAAAATAATGGCCATTTTTATACATGACCCTAAGCATGATGGGATGTTAATTGCTTAATTAACTCTGGAAGCACCTATAGTTCTTTATTTTTGTATCTTATTTTGCCCTACTATACCAAAAAACTTTTTTTGCTTTCAATTGTTTTTATAAGTTTATAAGCAGTTTAAAAATAACAGTTCACTTGTTTCCTCATGTTCCAGATTGGGAGTGATATATCCTACAAAGCGGACACACTTATTTTTACAGGACTAGACATCTCTTTAAACTTGCATACAATTAAATACGATATCCTCATAGCCGTACACACATTGTTTCTCTGCTTTGTATTTTATTAATCCTAAAGTGTTCGTGCATGGGTGGGTGGGTGTGTAAACATGTATGTATTTGTGTGGGTGTGTGTGTGTGTGTGTGTCTTTAGGCTGGAAACTGGAAATGCAAGTGTCCCATCACCCATTCATAAATATGCGTCTCTTTTCTCACCCAATCAGAAACCTGCGTGGGATCCGGAAGCAGCAGAGGGGGCGGGAGCAGCAGGAGGGCGGAGCCAGAAAGTCGGTGGAGAGTGCCGAGTGCATGTTCAAGCTGAACTCCTACAAGATGGTGTACGTCTTCAAGTCAGAGGACTACATGTACCGACGCACAGCGCTGCAAAGAGCACACCAGGTAACACCACACCCCCTCGATCACTCTTCTCCCCCCCACTCGGTACTCTGATCCTCCCTCTCTCGTTCTCCCTCTTTTTCACACTTGGATTGCTAAAGCATTTGGGGTCGGAAGACGTCTCAATCCTTTTGAGCTTAGATGATTAGATTTATCTTTTCTTTCTAGTTTCTCTCCTTGATTTGCCTTTAGCTCACCTTCTCTTAACTGCCTAAGCAGTAGAAGTTGTTTTCCTTATTTATTCATTGATACGTTTTTTATCATTCTGTTTTGGATTTGTTTGTTGACCAGCCATAACCACTTTTACTATATATTCCAACTGTTTGTCTCATTTAAAACCAACAAATTATGTACAGGAACTTATTCTAAGCCAGAACTACCCTCCATCTTCTCTCTGTCTCTCCCTCTCTCCCCTTCATATCTCTCTCTCTCCAGTCTCATGAGCGAGTGAGCACGAGGTTGCACCAGCGGTTCCAGGCCTGGGTGGACACGTGGGTGAAGAGTCATGTGACACGGGAGATGTCAACTGACTGTAGCAGGTGGCTGATGGGAGAGAGGAGGGAGGGGCTTCTCCCCTGCACCACAGCCTGCCACCCTCAAACCCTGTACTTCAGGAATATCAACAAATACCGCGTCACGTACGGCCCCACCCAGACCACACCCTAACAACCCCGCCCTAAAACACATCCACGCCTGAACACACAAACACCGCGTCATGTATGGCCCCGTCCTGACCACACCCTAACAACCAGCCAACAGCACCAAACCAACCTGAAGCTGCAGGACCTGCCAGCATGTGGGACAGGGGGATGGGGGTCTGTTCAGTGATACAACATGGCAGCCAAGTGCGGTTTCCAGATTATCCCGAGGGAGGCTTGTTCTGTTTTTTTGGGGTTATTTTTATTTTTTATTTTTTTAAATGTATATTTTAGCTGTACCTGCTTCAGCAGGGCCTTTGTGCCAAAATTCTTCACCCCCTCCTACACTCACACACACACACACACACACACACACACACACACACACACACACACACACACACACACACACACATATATGTATATATGTGTGTATATATATATATATATACACATACATACTCACTTGCACATAGACACCCAGCCACACGCA
Organism: Aldrovandia affinis; assembly: GCA_029706075.1. Classification (NCBI taxonomy): domain Eukaryota; kingdom Metazoa; phylum Chordata; class Actinopteri; order Notacanthiformes; family Halosauridae; genus Aldrovandia; species Aldrovandia affinis. Next base: position 13,821,689 of record JAINUG010000003.1, read on the forward strand.
CACACATATATATGTGTATATATATACATACACATACTCACTTGCACATAGACACACATACAGCCACACATGCACACACACACATATATATATATATTATATATACACACACACACACACACACACACATTAAATAGTTTCTGAGAAAACATCAGAACATGAGTCTGGGGGAAGGTGCACTAATCTGGGCTTCAGTGTGAATGTGGAGCAGGTGAATCCCAGCGCTGATCCCAGACCACCTGTTTGGTCATTTAGGACACTTCAGAGCAGCAGACACTGATCCCAGACCAGTGAGAGGAGAAAACTGCACTCTACCAATTAATGTAAAAATGAATAGTTGTATTTGAGGTGGTGCCTCACACTGTAAAGCTGTACAGGCTGTGAACGTGGGTTTCTGCAGCTCACTCTGTAAATACCAGTGTAAATACTGCCACTTTTTAATGGCTCTTCCACGTCCCTGTTGCTCCTCTTCACAAGCTTGGTGGCTCCTGTTAGTCCCTACATATTACGACCGTTTTACAGTTTTTACCAAAGGGAGTTGATTATAACCAGAGCTGTTTTTTTCCCTTGTGTGTGTTTGTTTGTTTGTTTTTTTGGGTGGGGTTTGTAATCGTAAAAAAATTTCATTTGAAACGTAGAAATGTATCCAGGACTTTTTTGAAAAGAACGTTTTTATAGATTTTTTCCCCTCCCCACTCTGCCCCCGAATTACATGTTTGAATATGGTTTTATTAACGGCATTAATATGGCCGGCTCCGTGTCGCCAGCGGCGTCTGCTGGGCTGTCATCGTTTCCGTTACTGCCTGGATGGATTTCTGTTTAAAAATATAAATCTGCATTTTTAAAAACAAAGTCACAAAAGCATGTATTCTCTGTGGATATTCATAGACCCTTTATTTCAACATTATTTAAGAATAATAATAAAAATGACATTTGTAGCAGAATCACTTCCTGTCTATGGCCAGTTAATTGCTCTTGGGGAGGAAGGGTGGGCAGAGCAAGCTGATGGGGCTTGTAGACTTCTGCTTCCTCACACGTCTGTACACCTGTGATTATTTGTATTCAAATCGGGTGGGGGGTTAGGGTTTCAAAAAAATGTCATTACAAACGGCAGATAGTGAAAAAATGTTTAAGCAGTTTGTTCCTAAAGCCACTTTACTTTCACAATTCTTCAGCATGATGGTGACTTCACCAACAGTCCCAACATAATTCCCACTGGGACCACATATACTGGAAATGGATAGTCTGAAAATCTGGGTAGTGAAACTTAATTACTTAATTAAAACTTAATTACCCCCCTTAATTACCCACAGCTTTTTTAGTAGGTAGTTGGTGTCAAAAAGTTGATGTGGCTGTACAGTGAGTATAAAAAGTATTTACTTCATTGTTCACATTTTCTTTTCTTCATGGAATCAAAATAGATTTAATTGGGATTGTTTTGCCACTGATCAACACAAAATACTATATAATGTCAGATAAAAAAACAACTAAAGCTTTTTGTTAATTACAAATAAAAAAACACAATTGATTGTACTAACGGTAGGGATTCATACAAATATTTTGCCGAGTCGTGCCACCGAGCCTCAGAGGACATACGTGTGTAGCCAACAGTTTGTCACAGGCTAACTTATTGCATAAACATAAATGTATTACTATTGATATTACGGTGTTTGTTGAACTATATTTATATATCGCTAGCAACAGTGTTACTAACATTTCAGACATGTCCGAGCTAGATTAAGTAATCGCGGTAACTGAACCGGTCAGTTCAGCAGCGGTAACGCTAGCTTGTTCGGAAAGGTAGCTAAAAGACAACGGCACGTACCTGCATAATAAAACACCCATTTGAATACGTCTTTTGAATTTATTCATTGCCAGTGTTGGAACCATGTTTACGTCGAACTGCTTGGTTAGAAATCGCCTGCTTGTCGACCAACCGCTGCTGCCCTTTCTTTTTGAATTTCCCCTCGTATCTGGCTCGTTCGGCGGGACCCAAGGACTGGAAATAGTAGGGGAAATATCTAATTTACAGTTCGATTGGCAATGGCTGAAATTGAGAATTATTTTAAAAACACATAATATTAACAGGTTTACAAACAAACACAATTGGGCCAAAAAAAACACGAGAATGGAGAAATCTATTTTTCAGTTTTCTGCCACAAGAGGGCAATCAAGCACAATCCAGAGCAGACTCTGGGTGAGGGACTCCGTGTGCTGTTTAAGCAGAGTGCAGTTACATCTCTGTCCCATTGTCATTTAGTCAACGTTCAGGGCTGATTTGAGACCAGTTTGCAATGGCCTGTAGTGCTGGGACCATGTCTGAGAGCTTAAGGGGAGACTGAACCAGGCCTCATGGAACCAATTGGACATTCCCATCATCACTCCTTCAGAACCCGGGACCACAGGGTGAGAGATCCACTTAAACGCAACGCTCACATTTCCTGCAGTTCAAGACGAGCAGACTGAATCCTGGAGCATACCTGCAGCCACTATGGGTGGGGATGGGAGGTTATGACTTCACAGACTGCAGGGGATCATTCTTTTTTACATCATAATAGCAGTGTGTCTGAAAGGCTCATTTCTCTCATATTGCTGTAAGGTTTACAACTGAATGTAAGATGTTAAATATGTTGTGGAGGGAAATTAGTGTTTCTCCACAGAAAGAAGAATGTCATGATTCCATCTTAACCTCGGAAAGACAACGGATCCCTTCTGTGATGGGGGGAGAGGGAGCAGGTCACACCTCTATGAATGTCACGTTCATTATCAGTCTTGACACCGGGCTGTTCAATCCCAGAGTTGTTGATCCAGGGTGGTTGTTGATCCGAGATTTAGCATGTTATTTCTGCACTGAATAAAGGTATGTGCAGTTTGATAGCGTAATTAGCTAAATGATAAAACTGCTTGCCATTCTCTTTCATTTTATAGCACTTACAAAACAATTGAGAACGAAAGTCGATCATACTTTATTTTTGACAGCCCTGCTATCTTTAAGGGGGAAGCGCCCAGATTTCTATAATTTTTCTATAATATATTTTTTGTCTTTACCTCAAAAAATGTGGTTAGATTTTTTGGGCGGTCTCATAGCTGCTTCAGTAGACAGAACTGCTATGTCATGCCAAGCACTGCAAACATGCAGAGCAGGAAGTCCTGTCTGCTCCCATTTGAATGTATGGGCTCTTCTCACTTCCCTGAGAATTGTTGAAGTACAATGTAATAACATTATAAAATATAGCATGACCCATTCTTCGATCACCGTTGCACCTGTTAAGTAATGTAACTTGTCATTTGCCAACTGCCATATTATGCTAATTTAAAACAATTGTGCCAAAAAAGTTAACCCCTCTCCTGAACATAGTTTTTGTTCCAGTGACTAGACTGCATGTTCCATAGCGGTGCATATTCCAGTGTATGTCTGAGACCGTAAAGCCCTGGCTGTGCTAAAGCAGATTTTTACAATTTTGCAGAACTGACAACCCGCAGGCATGTTCCATATAAACATGGGGGGAGCAGACCGAAGGAAGATTTACACAGCTTTATGCAGATTTACAGATTTATGCAGATTTACAGATTTACACAGCTTTACGCAGATTTACACAGGTATACATTGCTTTACGCAGATTTACGCAGGTTTATCATCACTACAGAACTAATAAGCAGAGCTGGCTCACAGGTGTGTATTGCTGCAGGTGTGGCATTTGGAGAGGCGGAGGTTGGGATTAGGGTTGGAGGGGGTCACGAACACAAATCCATGTGCAGACCACATTGCCCGCTCACAAGGTCTGGGGGAAGAGAGCAGTATCGGGCAGTCCAACCCTCCAGAACCATGGCCAATCAAACCCAACCACTGCATGGTTACAGGCATGTCACATGCTCACCCGAATGAGCTCATCGCCCCTCAGCTCCCTTGTCCAGTACGTCTGTGGTCTGTCCCTGTCCAGCAGGGCCTGCTCACAGTGCATCTCACCCTCCGTCTCCCAGGTGAACAGGCTCTGTGGGCGGGGTCAGGACTCATCACACCCTGATATCAGCAGTTGCATTAACTGGTATTATCATTATTATTCTGCTAGAAAAGCATCAGCATTACAGAAAGATCATTCATAAAAAATTGCAGTCAAAAACCACTATCGATCTGGCAGTAATGGCAACCGATGCTGAGAAAGCATTTTATATAGTGAAATGGCCTATTTTATTTTATGTATTGGAACATTTTAACTTCCCTCCTGATATTGCATGTTTTGAAGGACAGGCCACACAGGAATTGTATGGAAGAATGAAAGTTGGAACAGAAATATCATATTTCCCTGAGCGTGGCCGAAACCCCTCCATAGCAATCCTCACACCTGAGTTCAGCAGCAGCAGCAGGTCACTGATACCGTTCACCTTTTCACACCTTTCAATAAATAGATACATTTATTCAGAGTTCTCTGACTACTCTCAGGTTAAATATGGTATTCCACAAGGCTCAGTGCTGGGACCATTACTGTTCTCATTATACTTGCTACCACTGGGTAATGTTATTTGTAAACATGGTGTGAATTTCCATTGCTATGCAGATGATACACAGCTGTACATATCAATGGAACCAGGTGAAATACTTAAACTCACTCAATTAGAGGCTTGTATCTGATATAAAGAATTGGATGACAGTAAATTTCCTGCTTTTAAATTCAGATAAAACAGAGATGATGGTTTTGGGCCCCAAAAAATTAAGGAACAAGTTGGATCTGCAGTTAAATGCAGGTGATTGCATAGTTACATCAAGTCTTATGGTTAAGAACCTTGGTTTTATTATTGACACTCACATTTGACACTCATATTAAAAACACTTCCAGAGTAGCTTTCTTTCACCTCAGAAACATAGCTAAAATTCGGCACATTCTGTCATTAGAGGATGCAAAAACCTTGATGCATGCTTTTGTCGCATTGAGGCTAGACTATTGTAATGCCTTATTATCCGGCTCCTCTAGTAGTTCTCTAAAGAGTCTTTAACTAGTACAGAATACAGCGGCACGTATTTTGACTAGATCCAAGAAGTATGAGCACATTACTCCAGTGTTAGCATCACTACATTGGCTTCCTATTAAATATCGGGCTGATTATAAAGTACTGTTGCTAAATTTTAAAGCAGTGAACAGACTTGCACCTTTATATCTGACCGAAATGATTGCCCCCTATAAGCCTGCTTCGTTCACAAGAAGCCGGCCATCTATTATTCCCTAGAATTTTGAAAAGCACAGCTGGTGGTAGAGCTTTCTATTTTAGAGCTCCTCTGTTGTGGAACGGTTTACCAAGGCATGTTAGGGATTCGGACACAGTTTCAATTTTTAAGTGTAGATTAAAAACATATCTTTTCAGCCTAGCCTACTGCCAAACATAGTCTAGGTGGAGAGATGGAGAAGGCCATGCCCTAGTGTCTTATGGAGTGAGAAACTTTCCATACTGTCACCTCCTCAATGTGTTACCACCACTGTTATGCTGGTTATCCTTGATCAGGTGTGGATGGTTTGGAACTCTCTCATGGCTGCGTGTTTTCTCTGTCCCTCTCATAATATGCTGCCATAGCTTACACCTGTTGGGGCTATTTTTTTTTTTATTTTTTTAAAAATTTGTTTCTGATTTTATCCCGTTTTCTCCCAATTTGGTAGCCAATTAGACCCGCTATTTTACGTCAATCCCCCCCTAGTAATGTGAGTTCGCTGCCGTAGTCCTGCAACCGGTAGTGACGAATGCGAAGTGACGCCTCTTCCGAGACGTCACTCGCCGAGCCGTCGACCGAACCCCGGTACTTACAGGGCCACTCTTATATGCAGCGAACGTCACGTCAGCTTCCCTCCCCCCTCCCTGGGGCGGACAGCCAATCGCCGCCCCCTGGTGGCACTCCCGGCCAGAGCCGACACTTGGCGAGACGGGGAATTGAACCCCGGTCTCCGTGGCCAGCGTCGGACGTTGTAACCACTGGACCACGCGGGAGGCCTGTTGGGGCTATCTGTATATTTCCTATGCTTGTGCTCCCCTGCTCTTACATAATGCTACTGGCTATAGCACCCCCGAGCCCTAGATCCTGCGAGAAGTGTGAACTGCCCCCATCAACCCTCACCCCCACGCCAACCCCAGTTCCTGGATCTGGACCCTCTCCGTGTGGTTTAGCCCCCGCTGACTGCCTAACTCAGGATGGGAAAAGTCTTTCAGCCCTGAGCCACCTTGGACTGACCATGACATGGTCTTTTTTGGACATACCCTGCGCTGGCCAGAAGAGGAAAGAGGATGGGCTCCCCCCCTTTTAGTCTGGTTCCTCCCAAGGTTTCTCCCTACCAAGGGAGTTTTTCCTTGCCACTGTTGCCTTTCGGCTTGCTTTTGGGGGGGTCTAGGCCTGGGTTCTCCCTCTGTTAAGTGTTTTGTGACAATTCTATTGTGTAAAGCGCTATACAAATAAATTTGATTTGATTTGATTTGATAAATATGCAGGGCTTACCCACCGCTTTCAGAAGCTCATCATCTCGCTGCTCTTCATTTCCCATGTTCCTGCAAAGTTGGGCATTTCTGCGACCGACTGAGGAGCTGTAGTATATAGAGGTTTTATCTGATTGTCGTAATCTATCAATCTCTCTCTCTGTTCCTCTCTCTCTCTCCCCCTCCCTTTTCCCCACCCTCTGAATCTGCCTCCTCTGTGCACTGTTGCCCCCTACAGTCTGTATGTGCACACTACAGATTATTGTATCAAACCCCCACCTCATCCTTTACCTACAGGCTAGAGAGTATCCAGCACTGATCTTAGAACATTCAGCTGAATTAGGCTCGTCCTTTACCTACAGGCTAGAGAGTATCCAGCACTGTGTCAAAGCTGGACTTGGACACCCCAAGGGTCTCGGCCTCCACTACATGATGTGGCAAGCTGTTCCACACATTGACAACCATCTGTGTAAAATGTATTTCCTGATACCCGTAAACTAATTTCCATCTCTGCCCCCTTATTCTGCTGTCAGAACTCAACCTGAAAAAAGAAATTCATTTTCTTAATCCCTTAAGTGCTAAATTTGAATGGCTTTCCTCATAATTTATCTTTCATGCCTTCAAGAGCTAAACCATAATGAGAACCTGTGTAATGACTTAATGACCCCACGCAATCTGACTGAGCTTGAACAGGTCTGTAAGGAAGAATGGGAAAACGGTGCCCAATCTAGGTGTGCAAAGCTGGTAGAGACATATCCAAAGAGACTCATAGCTGTAATTCAAGCAAAGGGTGCTTCTACCAAGTACCAACTCAGTTGGGTGTAGTCTTATCAAGTTATTCTCATTTTTATAACTCTAGGAAGTTGTAGGGTAAAATGTGGAAATAAAGGTGGAAAAGTTTGATTTCAAGTGTTTTCATTTCAGGCTGTAAGGCAACAAAATGTGACATTTTTTAGACTGGGTGTAGACTTTAAAGGGGCACTGTATGTACATGCTGTGCATGTTCACATTGTACGTCTCATGTCTGATTGGTTCCTTCGGCTGTGCTCACATCTGATTGGTTCCTTGTCTCTTGATAAGGTATATTGAGAGACCACACAGGTTGCTGGCAGTGTGAATCTGCTCTACAAATGGGACAGTGGCACTGGTGCCAAAGTGCGGTCTAAAATCACACACTTTTCAACTTAACTACTGTTTCAGAAAAACCTCAGTTCATTACCTTAAGCAGTATAAAACATGTGGCAATGGGAATATTAGTTGATTTCACCTGGCAGAATATCAGGCTCTAGATGGATCTAGGTGGAATTATTGTGTAGGATCACTCTCACGCTCTCATGTAGGAACATAGTCTCTCTCTCTGGACAGTGTGATTGGACTGGGTCTTTAGAGATGGTCCCACAGCTGCCTTTTGGTCCATGGGTGAATGACTGAATCATAATTCAGTCACTGAACAGTGGGGCACAGTGAAACAGCTCCTGGCTTCAGCATTATTCGATGATAACATGCATTATTATTGTTTATTGTGTTCCAATGTGACACTGCACTGCCTGTGTGTGAATAGGACTGTGACTTTGAGGTTGGCGTTTACCTGCTGTATGTTTCAGGGTCTATAGGTTCCACTTACAACTGCAGTCACAGTGTATGGGGCAATAACAGAGCAGTCACAGTGTACGGAGCATTAAGTGATATAATGAGGGATCTATGGGTGTGATGGTCACTCTGACTGGTGTGCATTGGCCTACGTTACCCTGTGATTCCAGGCAGCGTGATTCGGCAGCAGCAAACGCGTTTAATCTCAGCAGCGCACACTCTGTTTAAAACATGAGTGTTTAACCTCAGCAGCACGATGCTAACACCACTCACACATTTATCTGGCACTTGTGTGATGTCACTGCAAGGCGTATTTAACAGAACAGATCAGATTACGCTTTGTTCCCCTCAGCCAGGGGCCCAGAGAACAGATCTCCCAGAGCACCCATTTCTCATGTACCAGTAGATTCAGGAGTAAAAAAGCAAACAAAACATGTACATTATTATAATAAATTGATTGGCTTGATTGACCCAGGTCATATGATGAAATGCTACATCCCTGATATTCTTACCACATTCCCAATAATGGAGAGATCCAGATTTACGATGTGTGAATATCTGTAGGAATGTCACTCGTGTGAGCGTGGCTAATTTCTCTGCAGTTCAAACGGTTCATTCTTGCCACGCAGTGCTTAATTCTCTGAGACATTTTGCCATGATTTTGCACGGTGTTCATTATTGACCACGTCTGTTTCATGATATCTTTTACCTGCGTTTGCGTCTGGGTTTGGGAAGGATTTATCTGGGCTTCTTAGTGAGATTCTTTGAGGTGGTGACCTCAAGTCTGAGTCGTTGCCTTCCCAGCATGCTCAGTGCTGCGTGACCATCTGCACTGTGCTGCGGGTAGGGTGTCAGCACCGCGGTCAAAGTGTCAGCGCTGTGCTATGGTCATGGTCCACTGTCAGCACTCAGTGTGCTGCGGTCAAGTCCAGCTTGTTGTCAGTGAGGAGTAATCAAATGATTAATGTAGAAGGAAATAAAATATACTTTTTCTTGTAATATTTTTGGTAATGCTTTGCTTCCTGCTTTAGGCAGTCAAGGTTTGCTTCAGATCAACTTGAGGTATGAAGTATTAAGAATATTCTTTAGCATAAACATTTATTTATTTTTAATTTGTAAAAAATAAAAATGCATTTCATTTTTTCCCATTTTTCTCCCAATTTGGCGGCAAATTGTATCCTCTATTGATTCAACTATACTCTCCACGAGCCCGCCGCCTGCAACTACGGGACCAGCCTCTACCAGCCGGCGGTATCAAAGACGCCTAACTGCCTCTCGAGATGGAACTCACCCAGCTGTTGACTGTGATTCCGATACATACAGAGAAGCTTTCTGTGCCTGCGGCAAGTTCATGCTGGCTACAGCCAATCGCTACCCCCAAACAGGATTCCTGGCCAGAGTGGCGCAGCCGGGGGAATCGAACCCAGGCTTCAGTGGGCAACCTGCACTTAGAAGAAAGTGTAGTTTATTTAATCCTCGGATGTTGATATGGGAAATTCCATTTTGACTGGACTGGGATTTAAAACATACTTAACACCTCTTAATCAGGGACACAAAACAAGATTCACATTGATTGGTTGTTTTATTCAAACTTAATTGTAACAACAAATGTTTTCAGGAAATGGTCACAATTTAACAAACATTGCAACATAATATGCTCATGCCCTCATGAGTATGTGCATGACTTCAAATAAATACATATACACTGTGTGGCGAAAAATGGGCAGCCACAGATGTGATGTTATTTTCATATGTATTCACCCTACCCACTCTCTTGGTATTGGTTTAGCAGTAGTGAGACAAGTTCATCAAACTTGAACTCAGCACAAAATTCATGACAAAGTTGCTTTGCCACCGGAAACAACTTTTTTCCTTGTCCGCTCAATGGTTTTCCATTGAAATGAAGGCAAACTTTTGGTGTGAGTGCTGCATAAATGAAGGGTTCTGGTGGCTTGGTTATGGTGTGGGGTCCATTTTCCTGGTATGGTTTAAGTCCACTCTACCCCTTAGGGTGCAAGGTAAAAGCCAATAAATACAAAGCCATTGATATCTTGGTTCTCACAATGGATTTTCTTCCGTGAAAAAGTTAAATAAAAATGTAGCAATGTTTATTTTTGCGAGTGAAAGTGTGAAGGCGAATCAGCACTAAACAGGATATACTTGTGCTGAAGAGGATGGCAGGAAACAGGCCTGGATAAATAACAGAAGAGGGGGCTTCGTCTTTAAAGCACAGTGTAGGAAGAAATCAAGTACCAGTATTGCATTTTGGTTTTTTAATCTCATGGCAGTGCAGTGCACCCCCTGCAGGGCTCCTGTAGCAGTACAGCCCATTAACAATTACCTGCATGTGAGGTACACAGGAATGGGAGTGAGATCCATCAGGAATAAGATTAATGTAACACATCAAGTCCTGATCCATCAGGAATGAGATTAATGTAACACATCAAGTCCTGATCCATCAGGAATAAGATTCATGTAACACACCAGGCCGTGATCCATGAGGAATGAGACACCAGACGCTAAGCAGAGTAGGGTTTCTCCAGTGTCCTAATTAGAAGCAAGAACCAGGAAGTGGGACGGTGGAATTATGGCTCCACTTCCTTTTCTCCACTCTAGAACCACACATGGTTTCACATCACTGCTTCAGCAGAGAGGGAGAAGGCAGAGTAAGAGTGTCCATCCCCACTGAACCTGCCCACGAGAACTACAAAAATAACCTCCTGGAGGCAGGATTCACTTTTTGAATGAGATTTGAATTTACCCCAACCTTTTCACCAGTAAGCCATTTGCACACCTAACAAAGGAGTCTTATTTGTTTGAATGGTTGTTTTATAATGGCTATGCGGTTCAGAAAATATTCTACTGAAAAGTCTAACTTGGTGATCGCAGAATGTTCGGAAAAATAATTTCATATGACACTACCTCCGTTATGACACAGTGTCTCTTCATGCATATTTAAGTTATTTAATATTTATTTAGACCTTCCACAGACATTTAAAGACCCAGCAGCAACGAAGCTTGAATAAACATGCTGTCCAGCTCTTAAAGGGCAGCTCTTTAACACATTAAGAGCGACCTGGATCAACACGCGTGCAGTAATTTCCCTGATGGACTACAGTCTGACTACAATTTGCGGACACTGCGCCTCATTCATAGCCAATCCTGTGAGCCATCTTCCCAATCCTGTATCTTTGTTCTACACCACTGCTCCAGCTATTGGACAGCTGGGAGATAACAGGAACTGGAAACTTGGCGTAGCTATCATGCGTAAGGCCAATCAGGTGAGAGTTAGAGCATCAGGCTGTCTGCCCCAGGGGGAGGGCGGAGGGTGAGCTGGCTTGGGTCCGCCGTGAAGCACGTAAGGGAGTCTCCAGAACGTGGGTGGGCGAGTTCGAAAGTCTCGAAGGAAGCCGAGTTCCCTGGAGAATTAGCTTGCCTCGTACAGACAAGCAGCGGACTCGTGGGGGGAGGGTAAATCAAAATAAATAGAGGGTGTAATTGGCTACCAAATTGGGAGAAAAACTGGAAAAAAATCTGAAACAAATGATTATATATTAAAAAAAAGAATAAAAAAAAAAAAAAGGTGAAGGTAAGACAGACAGGGACTGGCACTCAAGTCTTCTCTTGTTTGATTGAGTGTTGAGTTTCAAATTTAAGAGAAGTTCACTTCTGTGGTCAAATCCGGGCCGTTCCAGTGGCCGGGAGTGCCGCAGGCCGGCACGTGATTGGCTATAGCTGGCTCAGCCGCGCAGCGGCTGCAGAGTGTTAAAGAAGGGGACAGCTGGCTGCACACGTTTGTTTCGGGGGTCTGCTCTAGGGTGACCCTCCTGAATCGACGGACAATGTTCCCGTGAAGAGAGGGGCCTGCTATTGTGATTGGCTGTTCCGCGTTGGGAGCGAAAATAGGAAAAGTATTTCACCACTGCTTGTTCCCTAGCAGAGTGGTTTTACGCTTCTAGCATGTTATGAGCGAATAATCTAGCAGTCTAATCAAAACTGAAGACTTCACTGTTAGAAACCGAAGGGCAGACATTCCTCCAGGAATATATTTGTACTTTTCTGCTTCCTGGACCATTGCCGTTTTTGCTGTTTAATGTATTAAGTGTCGCGGTCACGTCTCTTCTCTGTCCTGGCACCACTATGGTGGAATTAACTCCCCACGGACGTCAGGACAGACGAATCACTGTCCATCTTCTGCCGCAGGCTGAAAACACACCTCTTTAGACTGAATCTTGGACCTTAACCCACCTATCCCTATATACAGTGAGCACCATAATTCATTGGACAGTGACACATTGTTTGTTATTTTGGTTCTGTACTTTGGGTTTGAAAGAATACAATGACAATGTGGTTGAAGTGCAGACTGTCAGCTTTAATTTGTAAATTTGCTAAATAATTTGTATTTTCATCCATATCGGATGAACTGTTTAGAAATGACAGCACCTTTTGTACATGGTCCCCCCCATTGTCAGGCACCATAATTCACAAAAAATGTGTCACTGTCCAAAATACTATATATATATATATTTTTTTAATTGTTGCACTTATTGTTGTCAATTTCATTTAGCACTTGTGTTGTTTATTCTTCTTACTTGAGGAATGATTTGCTTGAATATTGTAACGTTGAGTGGTTGTTTATCTACTCAAACTGAATGCACTTTCTGTAAGTCGATAAAACTGTGTGCTAAATTATTGTAACGCAATGTAATGTTGGGGGTAGGGGGTTAGGCTCTGGTGCTGAAAGGGAGTTTCATTTACTGTAAACCACTCTCTGCTCAATTAAGTGATTTTACCACTTTTGTTCTGTCAGTTTCATCCAATATTTCAGTGTATTTACAGAAAACATTAGCATCCATTGACTGGAAATTAATCAATCACTAAGCTAAAGGCAGTGACTTTTACATATGAACACATCCTTCCTCCTCGTTAGTCCTTTCTCAGGGGAAAGCTGTGTTGCTATAACTGTCCTGTCACTGCCCAACCAAACAGCCTTTTTATTGTATCCATTGTATTCTTTATTGTTCACACAGGTTCACTGGGAAACACTAATACAAGGGTGGGTCTATCCGGGTAGAGACCAGGTACGCCACCTTTCCCAGGTAAAACAGCGCACGTTTCAAATCTAATCATCACTTCAGAACAGAACCGGTAGCCATATCAAATGCTTTCAGAACATGTTCCAGATAGCACCACTGGTTCTTGCTGTCAATTCAGCAGATGTGTCTTTCAAAACATTTGGGGGCAAAATGTATGGCAGCAGAGGGGGGGGGGGCATTTATGATACACCAGACTGTATTTACAGGTTGTAACGGTGTGTTCACTTCAAAAACCAAATGACACAAAACGGACATAAAACATTGAAACTAAACAGTAAGAAAGAAACACCTGTTAAGCTTAAACTATTATTGTAACAGGAATGTGTCAGTCGATTGTGTTCGTTAAAATCTGGTAAAAATATTTCATTTGAGTGCTTCAAGCCAGAAGAGGCTGGACTGAATGAATATTCCTTTTTACAGCTAAATAATTTGGCTGAATTCCTAAAAACACAGCAAACTGATTTGCCCCATGAACACTACTTACTGCATCACACAAGGCACTGCAGACGACACCCCTACGTGAGAAAACGTTTCAAGAACCTCTGTTCTCTATGTTCTTACCCCCTTTTGTCTCATAACAGCATGATGTGCCCTTACAGTTGTTCACAGAGGAGGGTGCTACAGCATGGCAAACATCCGAGCAGAGCAGAAACACAGCAGGCCTTTTCCTGCCAGAACGCACGCCCTTCTCCGACCCCACCTCCTCAACACTCCCGCCCACAGCTCATATTTTCAACTTCATGTTTGACTCCATTGATTTCACAAAGTAAATACAGTCAAATGCCACTGCTACATGTACAAATACATTAAGAGTCCGGTGTTCCAGTGGATCAATTCCAGCACTTAAAACAACAACCTACATTCCTAAATAATGCATCTCTGTGAACAAATGCTTCCTTTTGAAGAAACTGAGAGATGACTTCAGCAATTGAGAGAACTAGAGATAAATAAAACAAAATGGCTTCCCCACCAACCCACAACAGAAAGATAAAATCTCCCCACCCCTCCCCCAAAAATATATTACAAGGCAACAAAATATAAATGATGAGGTCACAATGGTGGGCGGGTCAGCAACTGGCTCCTCCTCCTACCAGTGTCTGGAGTCCACCAGCTCTGTCCGCAGGCTCAGCTTCTTCAGGGTCTCATACCCCATCACCATGACGATGGAGGTGGGCGTGGAGGAGATGATGCGAGCAGAGAGCCCCTTTGTCATTCCCCAGAACCCCTCCTCCCTCAGCAGCTGCTTGAAGGTTTCCGTCACCGAGGACCTGCCCTCCACCTACACACGCACACGCACACGCACACACACACACACACACACACACACACACACACACACACACACACACACACACACACACACACAAAGACACAGAACTCCACTGATCTGGGTACTGGGTGCTTGGGTGCAGGCAGTACAGCTGTACACAGACAGATCTAATCCTCCAGGCCTGCAGACCTCACACCACTTCTGCCACAGAGTCAAGATGGCCGGCATTCTACATCTACTATCATCTGTACTATATACCTGGGCTGTGCTTATGGGCAGTGCTTATGGGTGGGGTTTACGGGTGTTGGTTACCTGGGCAGTGTTTACTAGGTGGTGCTGCAGGTGTGGGTTACCTGGGCAGTGTTTATAGGTGGTGCTGCAGGTGGGGCTTACCTGCACTCTGGCTCTGACTACGTCCATGGGATTGGTGAGGGTGGAAGCGGTGGCAGCCGCCAGCGGCCCGGCCACACCCTGTATAACCAGGTGAGGAAATTCACTGGGTGCCATTTTGGAGAGCTGCTCTGAAATCGAACAACAACACAAACATATTACTTCTCCACACAACAACACAACCCTCATTCTACACAACAGCAACACAAACACATTACAGCTCTAGACAACGCAAACCTCACTCTACATGATTGATAGATTCACACATTTTGACTGCTGCAGGTTAAGGGGGAGGGGGGGTGAATACATCAGTTAGTCAGTTGATGGGAGGACAATTATCTCTACCAATCAGAACACCTACCATAATGTCCCCTCACCCAACAGAAAAGCATGTACAACGCACTGGCCTACACCCTGTATCGCACTGAAACACACAAATCTAAGCTCTGAGGAACAGCCTTGCACCCTGTGACACACTGAACCTCACACCTACGCCCTGTAGCATGCAGAGGGAGACGACCTCCTCTTTACCTGCATAGAAGTGATAAAAAGGCCACCAGACAGCGCTGTTCGGGATGTAGGTCAGAAGAGAGGCCGTGTACCCTCGGTAAAATCCACGCAAGCCGTCGGCCGCAAATATCTGGACAATGATGTCGCGGGTTTGGCCGAACGTCACTCTCTGCTTGGCGGCCACCACCATGCGGGGCTTGGCCTTGAAGCGGGTCAGGTGCTCGCCCTGGCCCTGCATCATCAGCTGCTGCGCCACCACGTCGATGGGCACCGTGATGCTCTGCCCCACCAGCGACGCCGACCCGCCCGCCACCAGCGACTTCACCGTGTTGTTGGCGGAGTACCCGGAGACGTACTTCCTCACCAGCTCGTAGGTGGTGATGTAGCCCTGGCCCGAGACCAGCGTGAAGGTGTTGACCATGAAGCCACGGTAGAGCCCGCGCACGCCCTCCGCCCGCAGGATCTTGAAGAAGGCGTCGAATGTGCCATTGTACAGGGCCGTCCCCCTCTGCACCTGCAGCCGTGTGCGGATCAGCGTGGCCGGGTACACTGCTGCCCGGATAGTCATGGTCATGAGCACGCCGAACGAGTAGAACTTCCTCTTGTCCAGGTCCTCCCACTCGATGATCCGAATGTTCCGCTTTCCCTCCATCCTTCCCACCGATCGTCCACCATCAGACTGACCTCAGACCTGCTGGAGACACAGACACCACACTGCACTCTTCAAGCATGTGGCCAAATCGCATCTCCAAGTCTGTCTGTACTACTGCAAACTGTTTATAGTTTAAGATTTTTTTTTTTTATCCACTTTTATGCAATTTCTCCACACACGTTTTCATGAGAGGGGACTGTTACTGAAAACAGTGACCCTCTCAGCAAGTTTTTATCATCAAACTTTAGATAAGTAACTGATAGATAACTTCTTAGTGATTGCATTTAAAAATTATGAAATATTTTAGATCAATGGTTAGGTGCGTGAGGTACAGAACTGCATAGACTGCAGTAAGCACCATAGGCAAAGCTCAGCACCCTGAGTTCTCTACTAACGCTTATCAAACCATGAGATCAGACCCTACGTATCCTTAAGCATCCTCAGATTTCCATGAATTTCAGGAACTACTGTACGTGGTTCCACTGACTTGTTTACCAAGCATTATTCACGTGAAGTAGTGACAGCAACAACGAGGGATCTTCGCTTGTTTATGTACCAACCATGGTATTAAAAAGACGTTAACAATAGCAGCTACTTGTTAACCATGCAATAACCATTCATCATAAAAGCTTTGGATCTTACTTGGCTCAGATCTGTCCTGCGGTTTCTATGATTATCCTGTGCAAGAGTTTCCCGATATCCAGCTCGTGCAACTACGGAGGGTACAAGCTGTCCCTAGCGCCATGACTGACTGTGGTCATGAAACACTGAACAGCGTAAACGTAAACATTCAATACTGCTATTGCTCTCGAGGCAATCTACGACTACAACGACACGGGGTAAATACGAGGCTAAACTTTTCAACACAGCGCTCTTACACAGTCAGACAGCTAACTTGCTAGCTCGCAAAAGTGTGACGATAATCAATACGTTGTCACGGGTATGGCAAGCTACATTACAGTGAAGGTACATCTCTGATCGCGAATGAAATGTTCACTCACCGTTTTAGTTAGCCACCTTTTTCTAAAATCCCGCATTTTTATATTAAATATTATAAATGAGAAACGTAAAAGCACGCTTCGGTCTTGTTTTTACATAGGCTACTATTCCCCACTCATTATATAAACCCATGCCGTTCCACCATCAATGTGGAGACTTGGGAATGAGACACACCTCTTAAGGGTGAAAGGTCACCCTATGACGTAAATTTTATTCTTCAAACCAAATCGAATCGTTGTACCACAAGTTTTCACCACAAACCTGAATTATGTTCGAATCCCTGCTGTTAATGTCTAGAAACAGTAAGAGTAACAGTAAAAATAAGTGGAGTACGTGGTTAGAGCACGAGAGGTCTCCCGATGACTCGTGATCTCGAACGTCAGTACCAGGGGGGCTGCTATTGTTCTCTCAACGTCCTTCATGTAGCTCGCTAATTAACTACGCATTACTGGTAGCAATTTACCTGACAGATGGGCAATTATGTTAAATCTTTAAAACATTCTCATGATTACATGTACGGTTCATTCAGTATAATGGGTTATGACTCATTAATAGTCGCCTACTATTTAGATTGGGCGATCAGATGTGGAGGCGTAGGTACTGGAGAGTGGTCAGCCGATGCGCTAGGCGGCGCTCTTTTCAATGTTGGCCCCCGCTCCCGTCAGTGCTCTCTCCCGACTGGTTTTACATTTTGTTCAGTGATTCCTGCAGTCTTCAGCATAGGGAAGGTAATTTACCAATGAAATCTATGATTTTGTGTGATTTTGAATTTTGAATATTTTAAACCAGATAATAAATTGTGCGTTTGTATCCACGTGTTTACTGCATACGTCCCAGTTTTGCCGGCGTTTGTTGCCTTTACCGGATGATGCTGTAAAGTTGCTGTTTCATGCTCGCTGCTACGAATCATCCCAGTGAGTGTTAGCTCGCTAGCTAACCTTAGCAACTGTGTTTTAGCTTTGTCACTCACATGCAATGTGATGTGTGACAAGAACCAAATGTGCTCTGCAGCCATGGAAGTCGACACGTTCTTTATATCCACAGAAGTGAAAATAATGACAACAATTAGCTAGCTCACTATTCATCTGTATCGGATCACTTGCTATGCGCGTTCAGTTTCGCTGCCTCTGTTGGCTTTGTTGTTATTGACGTTAGCCAGTCATATGTAGGTGGGTAACGTTAGGTAGCTATTTTATTTGATCTTTAGCAAATCTTCTAATGATAAGAGCCGTGGCTAACTGCCTGGTTCGATAGCCCTCTCCCCTGGTTGATTGCCCTATTCGGCAATAGGAATATTAACGTTCGTTTAACCGAAGCTAAATCAGCTGGCTAGTTAGCTAGCTCCTTATGACTGTGCAAATCAAGATTTAGCTAGTACGTTTCCCACTCACGATGATCCAACATGTTTTTTTATTTTGCAGGTTTTTATTGAGAGGAAGCCGTAATTATGGTAAGAAACCAGTGCTTTCCTGTGTTTCTGCATTAACTCAACAAATGGGGTAAAGCTGCTCAGACCAGCTACGCGATGTCTCAGAAAGCTGAGACCAGTTCGTTTATTTTAATTTGGCAGTATTTTTCGTTTATATCTATAGGGTTGTTTATTTCTTTGCGTTTTCAATGAATACGGGTGGCTCTTTAATGTTTGGTGAAACTAGTCATTGATAATTACAACTCCGTCAAGTAAAATGATTTTTATAAAAATGCGCATATTTGTTCAGGCCATATTCACATTTTATATTGGTTAAATGTCAAGTGTCATCTTCCTTATGAAACTTTTCATTGTTAAAAAATGGCGCGGGCCGTAGTTTGGA
This sequence comes from Aldrovandia affinis, assembly GCA_029706075.1. Lineage (NCBI taxonomy): Eukaryota > Metazoa > Chordata > Actinopteri > Notacanthiformes > Halosauridae > Aldrovandia > Aldrovandia affinis. Next base: position 13,840,460 of record JAINUG010000003.1, read on the forward strand.
CACCCTTCCATTAGACTTACCCAAGTCTTACCCATAATTAGGTTTATGAAAGCTAGTTGAAAGTGCTGTTAATTGTTAGGATGGGCATATGCAATAAAACAACTTCCTAACAAAGGATACCATAACATTTTGCTTTTTCAATGATTACATTTTGTTCATTCTAACATGCCATATTAACAACCAAGAGGTGCATTATTATTGATGGAAGAAGTAGGGGAAAGCAAGGCTCCAGTGTCTACGTTTTGGCCTATACAGTCATCTCTGTCCTGAACTACTCAACTGAAAGCTTTCAATATGCCAAAAGTAGGCTCATTGTATGGTGGTTCAGTTTTAACTTCATGTGAGCTGTGTAATCCAGTCAATTTCTTTTTCATCAAAATGATATTGTCACACATTTGGAGTGCTAGGATCATTCACCGTGCACAGCCCAGTGGTACTTGGTAGAGGTCTCATCTTTCAGGCCAATGAAAGGACTTTGCTGGACCACGAATCAGGGTGCATGAATTGTATTTGTCCATCTGCTTCCTCATTACCAACTTTAAATTACAAGATTGAGTATAAAAATATTGGTTGTTACTAAAATATGGCAGAAAGTGACTTATACTCTTAGATTCAGTCTAAAATTTCCATCAGATCCATAAGGAGTGTGCCACACTCTGCAGCTGGGGTTTGGTAATATAATTACCGACCCAATGAGCAGAGCTATTCCATTAACCTTAACACGTCAGAGGAGAAATAGGGAAATAAAAACGTCCATATGTCAACTGCATGCCACCAGCTGTAATATTTGAAAGTTCTCAGATTTAAATGCATGTGATTTTTCTCCACTGAAATATTTTTTGGGTTGTCTATCCATAATTGGATTCATATTTTGTTATTTTGAGTTCTGTGTGATGTTACCTACCAAAAAAACTCAGGTCTTTATTTTATTGACTGAGTTATTGTTATATGAAAATATTGCCATCAATGTTGGTGGCCATTTTGGACCTAAGTTGGACCCCTGTATCTCAAAAACTACAAAGAATACTGTAACAAAAGTTCAGATTGGTTCAAACGAATGGTTGAGGAACAAGTGAAAAAATATGAAGAGAATCTGAAGCCTAAGTCTATAATACACACAAATGTAGTCTATTTTGAGAGGGAATATTTGGCAAATTGACAGCTGTTGCACTGCTTCTTCCAGTCTCGCAGGTATGACTCCCGGACGACCATCTTCTCACCTGAAGGCAAGTGCTGTACTCGTTAGGTGTGTCCCAGGTCAGGGGAGCTTGTTCAACCCATGCAGGGCTGATGCTATGTAAGCGGTTTTGCCACTGAAGCTGGGCCTCTCATAGCCCTAGCCACAGGAGTCACAGCTGTTGTGCTACACACAAGCCTGGGACCTTTCCATACACACATGCACACAGAGTCAAAACTTTGGGAACACACAATGTCAGGATGTTTCACACTGAGGGCTAGTTTCACCCCACCCCTTTCTTCTTCAACATGACGTCTTTATGACATCACTAAGCGAGCCACTTGGAGAGGTGAATAGTAAGGTGGTGAGGACAGGAGGTCCACTCTGTGACACATTTTAAACATCAGTACTAAACACCAGATGTAGGGGCAGCTGCGATAATGTGCTTCCCCCAAACATGAGTGTTTATAAATTTCATAAATTCAGATCTAAAGTCTGCAACACTGCACAAGGTATTATTTCTGTTCATTATATGACCTCCAAATTACCTTGCAGCTGGTAAGCACTGCCCCCTATTGGCAGACTGAGGTCCACAGGTTTAATCTAAGAGGGTGTGATTTGTCACATAACCAAAATGGGCGGAGCCCTCCGCTCCACATGTGACAGGGTAGGAGACTGACCTCTTGATGTGATTGGCAGGTCGGTTGTACCAGGTAGAGTATGCCATGGAGGCCATTGGTCATGCAGGCACCTGCCTCGGGATTCTGGCCAATGACGGCGTGCTGCTGGCAGCAGAGAGGCGCAACATCCACAAACTGCTGGACGAGGTTTTCTTCTCTGAGAAAATCTACAAGCTGAACGAGTGAGTGTGTTTTTCCCCTGCTCCCAACTGTACGAGTGAGTGTTTTCTTTCATTGTTTTAATGTGACATGGATGTCACATTGCAGTTGTAGTCTTAAAGCAGGACTACACTGCATACTACATCTGTCAGGGAATCATAGCCAATTAAGTGCCCTCGTTAAAAAGGCAGTGGATGAGGAGTGCCATGGGTGCAGACCCGGAGAAGCACAAGCGAAACTGAAGACTAGTTTTGTGCCTCTGCTCTATTTTTTTAGCATTCTGCTTAGCACAATGAAGTGTTTATACACATACACTGGCTGTAAGATTCTAGGTATACGCGATCTGATTTAGATTACTGTGTGTGTGGCCCTAGTTCCCTCATACAGCATTTTAGTAAGCAGCTAAAAGTACCCAAGATCAAGGCTTTTCACTTTTGTTTGTTCTAGCAGAAAATGACCATAACACTAAAGCTGAAAAAGGCAAACCTAGGTTTCCCGATCTGGTTGTGGAGGGGGAACAGAAACACCAATCAAATGAAGTAGAATTCACTGACAGTGGAAATGTAGGAGGCTGAATTGTCAGTTTGATTTGATCTTCCTTTTTGTGCTTGCAACAATGGGGTTTTGACAATGTGAAGGTAAGATCATCTGCAAAGCATTAAAACGGCAGATTCTGATTGCTGGTGAAAACGCACTGATTTTATGAATGAAATATTCCACTTGTCTGTGTTGCACCTGCAGTTCAAAGCTTGTGATGTTAATGGGGTGATTTATCCCTTCTAGTTAAAATTGTTATCTTTGTGATATTAAACAGATTTTGCTAAATTGCTTTGATCATTTTAATTATTTAAAGGGGGTGTCTCGTGAAAGTTTCTGAGTTATATTTAATCAACATGCATGGAAAACAGAAGAATATTGAACCTCTCCTTATAAATTTCACTAAACAGGAAATACTTACATCGCGACAAACAATTTGACCTCAAATGCAATTTCTGGTATTTAGTTACATCATTAAAACCAACGTTTTAATGCACATCTGTGATTGCTCCTGTGCTACCGACACATTATCATAACAGATCTTGTGATGCCTGGGAAATGTGCTATAAATAGCTGCTTACAGTCTTTGTTCTGCTTACAGTGTGTAGTATACATGTTAACTATATGTCATATTTTGGTTGTACTGTAAATAGTTTTTTCTTATCGCAAGATAACTACACTAGAACTAAATATGTTACTACTGAATTGAATATGGGGCTATTGTGGCATGTGATTTAAAAAGAAACAAGCAAAATCGTAATTTCACGTCAGTGAACCCAGTTGGTAACTTTATAAAGCATTTTTGTTTGTACGTCTTGCCAGAGCAAGTAAACCTCACTCTTTGTGTTTGTTACCAATGTTATCTACCACACTGGAACTTTTAAAGGAATTTCCAATGGGTAGGATTATTCTGAAGTTTATAATAAAATGTAGGCTATATATAATAACATTATTTTTCTACAGATTATTCAGAAAGTTGGCATGCTAGCTAGCTAGCTTGATAAAGCCACACTGTGCAAGGATACACTTTGATGCCTTCCCAGCAGAGGAGATGTTTCATCACGACTTTATGCTTTATAGCCAAAAAAATAAAACCGACTCTGATTGGCTGTGAAAACAAGGTCCAGCCCCATCACATTGTAACCAGCATTCAGCATATTTGCAGATGTGTACACGTTTGTAGATGGACATGTTACACGTATGTAGTTACAGATCACACTCTATACATTGGAATGACTGATACAAAAATGTAACTTTGATTCGCAAATGATGATTGCACAGAATCTTGCATTTCTTTTAGAATCATGATATATATATATATATATATATATATATATACACTATATGGCCAAAAGTCAGTGGACACCCCTACTAATTATTGAGTTCAGGTGTTTCAGCCATACCCATTGCCAACAGGTGCATAAAATCCAGCACATAGCCATGCAATCTCCACAGACAAACATTTAGAATTCAGAATGGTTTGTAAAGAGCTCAGTGACTAAACTGTCATAGGATGCTACCTTTGCCACAAGTCAGTTCGTGAAATTTCTGCCCTACTAGATGTGCCCTGGTCAACTGTAAGTGCTATTATTGTGAAGTGGAAATGCCTAGGAGGAACAACTGCTCGGCCACGAAGTGGTAGACCACGCAAACTCACAGAGTGGGGCCGACGAGTGCTGAAGCGCATAGTGTGTAAAAATCACCTGCCTCTGGAAGCACCATCAGCAGAACTGTGCGTCGGGAGCTTCATGGAATGGGTTTCCATGGCCGAGCAGCTGCACACAAGCCTCACATCACAATGCGCAATGCCAAGTGTCGGCTGGAGTGGTGTAAAGCACGCCGCAACTGGAGCAGTGGAAACGTGTTCTTTGGAGTGATAAATAACGCTTCACTATCTGGCAGTCTGATGGATGAATCTGGGTTTGGCGGATGCCGGGAGAACGCTACCTTCCGGAATGCATAGTGCCTACTCTAAAGTTTGGTGGAGGAGGAATAATGGTCTGGGGCTGTTTCTCAGGGTTTGGGATAGGCCCCTTAGTTCCAGTGAAGGGTATTCTTAATGCTACAGGATATGAAGACATCTTAGCCAATTGGGCACTTCCAACTTTGTGGCAACAGTTTGGGGAAGGCCCTTTGCTGTTCCAGCATGACTGTGCCCCTGTGCACAAAGCGAGGTCCATAAAGACATGGTTAGATGAGTTTGGTGTGGAGGAACTCAATTGGCCTGCACAGAGCCCTGACCTCAACTCCATTGAACACCTTTGGGAGGAAATAAAATGCAGATTACGAGCCAGGCCTTCTCGTCCAACATTAGTGCCTGACCTCACAGATGCTCTTTTGGCTGAATGGGCACAAATTCCCACAGACACACTCCAAAATCTTGTGGAAAGCCTTCCCAGAAGAGTGGCAGCTGTCATAGCCGCAAAGGGGGGTCCAACTCCATATTAATGCCCATGGTTTTAGAATGGGATGTCCAGCAAGCTCATATAGGTGTGATGGTCAGGTGTCCACTGACCTTTAGCCATATTGTTAGGTTCACGAATTCAGAATACCTTAAAAGAGGATAGAGAATACTTGCACCAAATGAGAAACAACATTCGAAGAAAATCAAGCAGAGTTTATTTAACCCAATGCATTCGGGGTTCAATGCCTCCCTGTCAGACAAAGAACAACTCTTCAGATTCACCTTCTTATACACAATACTTTCCCTGTCAGAAGCATTAGCCTCGCCCATATATCAGTCATAAGACAGTTATTTTCCCCATCTCTGGGAGAACCTCGTACGAGTCTAATCTTTTGGGCAGGCACACTGCCCTTGAGACTGTGGCGGCCAGCTACTAAACAGCTTGCCGTCTATCTCTTTTGGCACAGCTCCACATCTTCATTAGCCTGAGAAGTGACTCAAACAATTCCCAAACACAGAATTTCTCTATCAATATAGTGTATATATATATATATTTAGATAGTGGCTTACATTTACAAACCATCTGTTTATCTTTGCGAAACGTGATTTACATTTGCAAATAACGTTTTACATAATTGCCAAAGGTGGTTGATGTTTGCAAATACAGTTTTATGTTTGAGAAAGGTTCTGCATATTTAGAAATCATATACATTTGTGAATATGCTATATATATGCAAATAATATTGGCACTAATCTCACTCTGTAAAACTACTGGGTGGAAAAGCCATGTGACCCAGCATTGTGTTGTTGCAGGGACATGGCCTGCAGTGTTGCTGGGATTACATCAGACGCCAACGTGTTGACCAATGAGCTGAGACTTATAGCACAGAGGTAAGCAGTGTGGGTGTGGTTATTATTATTTTTTTACAAGGTTAAATATTCAGTAAATGGTGAAATTGTGTCTAAATTAAACGAACACTCATTCGCCACTGTTCATTCATTCAGGTGATTGTATAGATGTATTTTTGGAAATGGGAAACGTTAGATTTAACATAGTCTGACTCTACAGTGATTGTGGACATTCAGACCATGTTAATGGATTGTGGACATTCAGACCATGTTATTGGATCATGGTTAGTAATAGGAGTTTGTTTCACACAGGTATTTACTGCAGTACCAAGAGCCCATCCCCTGTGAGCAGCTAGTGACGGCCCTGTGTGACATCAAACAGGCATACACACAGTTCGGAGGTACAGGAGATTACCGATCACTCTGGGCATGCTGAATACGCTGCCTTGTGTTCAGGATTAGGAGAGATCCTATGTAGAGTTTGTGTAGATCCTGGCAGTGTGTGGGTGATTGTATGGTTGTGTGTTACATGCATGAGTGCAGTGTACGTGGCTGTGGTGATGATGATGAGCGTGTTGCAGGGAAGCGGCCGTTCGGCGTGTCTCTGCTCTACATGGGATGGGACAGACACTACGGCTTCCAGCTGTACCAGAGCGACCCCAGTGGGAACTATGGTGGCTGGAAGGCCACCTGCATCGGCAACAACAGTGCTGTGAGTCTACTCGGTCATACATACCCTTGGCCACCAGAGGTCACTGTCCCTCTTTTAATGGTACATCTCTGAGGAGGTGCTTATGGTATTGTAGGGACCCTCCCTCTAACCCATTCAGGCCTGCTAAAAAGGCAATTATTCTACACAACCTCTTAAAACCTAGGGGTTTTTAATTATATTAATATTTGCACAAATTTCATTAATGCAATATCAGACGTCACTCCAGGTCTTAATGGGTTAATATGCACAAATATTGCATATCAGAGTGTCGCTGCTTTCACTAACCCCCTCTGATCATAATGTGATGTAACCTAAAGCCTGTGTGTGAATGCATACTGTGTGTCAGTGATGGTCAGTGATAGTTATGGTCTGTAATGTTCATTGGTTTTAATGGTCAGTGATGTTTGATAATATTAATGGCCGGCAGCAGTGAGTTATCGTAACATTCAGTAGCAGTCAGGGATTGTAACGGTCAGTGTGGTCTCATGGTGTCTCCTCAGGCTTCAGTGTCCATGTTGAAGCAGGACTTTAAGGAGGGAGAGATGACACTCTCGTCTGCACTTGCACTGGCCATAAAAGTGCTGAATAAGACCATGGATGTGAGCAAACTGTCTGCAGAGAAAGGTGAGCGCTAACATGTTCTTGTTCCATAGGTATAGGTATAAAACGTGGCTGACATAATGTGTGACATTGAATGTACGTGGCTGCCGCAGTGTGGTCATGACTGGCATTATGCGGGTGTGGCTGACATTGAGTGGAGGTGACTGCCGCAGTGTGGGCATGGATGGCACTGTGTGTGCGTGGCTGATGGTTGTCTCTCTCGCAGTGGAGCTGGCCACGCTGACACGGGTGGATGGAAAGACGCAGATTAAGGTTCTGAAGGTGAAAGAGGTGGAGGAGCTCATTAAGAAGCATGAAGCCGAGGAAGCCAAAGCCGAGAAAGACAAGAAAGATAAAGAACAGAAAGAGAAAGAAAAATGATTCTACCTTCATTTCTACGTGCTTTCCCTTCCTTCAGGTCTTTAAAACTGTCAGTGCATTTTGTTTAATAAAATATTAACACGTGCTGAGTGTCAACCGTTATTTCAGCTGCTCTGTTGGTGAATGGGTCAGATGATGTTGCCGTTTATAACACCTGAGCCAATGGCTGATTAGAAGCTGCAATGACAAAGTTCAAGTTTCTGTCCAATCAGAGGCTCCATGGGTGATGCAGGTGATGCAGGTGATGGAGGTGAGGTGAGTTGAGATGAAGTGAGATAATAAGGACTTCCAGATTTCAAGGTGATAATCTGTGTTCTTGCCCCATCTCTCAGATTTACATTAACAATTTTGTTATTTGGCAGACACTTTTATCCCAAGCGACTTACAAGTGTGCATTTACACAGCTAGAGATAATCGCTAGAGCTATTGAATAGTAAGGAACAGTCTATTGACTATGCCGAAGTTCATGCTTCATGCTATGCTCATGGAAAAAAGGCTGAGGTGGTGTCTGAAAAGGTGACCTTTCAGTCTTTTATGGAAGATAGGAAGAGAATCTGCTGTCCTGACCGAGTGAAGAAGGTCATTCCACCATCTAAGGACCAGAGTAGAGTAGAGAAGAGGCGGGGCCGTAGGGAATGGCTACCGGGTCTGTGGAGGCCGATTGGAGGGATCTAGAAAGGATGTAGGGTGTGATCATTTGTTGAAGTTAGGAGGGAGCAGTCCCTCTTGTGGCCTGCTACGCCAGCACCAATGACAAATTGAATTCGAGCTGCAACCGGGTGCCAGTGAAGGGTGGTGAGGAGTGGAATTGCGTGAATATTTTGGGAACAGACTTTCAACATGGGTCCAACAAGTGAGTGAGTTATCAATGTGGACCCCAAGGTATTTATACGAGCAGACTTGTGTGATGGATTGGCCATTGATGGCAACTGACTTGTGATCACCCATTGATCTAGGGTCAAACATCATCTCCTCTGTCTCCTTCACATTTAAAATCAGATAGTCACACCATTGTACAAACCTGTCTATTTCAGAATGGTATGCTGCTAGGCTGCTGCCACTGCGCATTAGGCCAAGAATGGCAGTGTCATCAGAGAACTTGATGACATAGTGCCCAGGTTGGCTGCTGGTGCACTCATTTGTATATGCGTGAATAAGACTGTAGAGCTAACAACCCTGAGGGGCCCCTATGCTGATTGATCTTGTTTCCAAGACAGCATACTGAATGAGTTGTAGCAGCTGGATGGTGCAGGCTGGCGTGTGATGGCCATGACCTGGACAATAGGTCGTTTACAGATGACATCACATCTCTTCCCCACAGTGGCGCAAACTCCATATGGTGGTTAAGCAAACACAAGAGTTGTGGAATCGAGGCATAGTCACACACACAAATGCCATATGCTTGCATTGTTTATGGTTGTTCGAATCGATCTAACTGAGAAAGAAACAATTTTTTTGTTTGTTTAAAAAATATATATATTATGATTTTATCCAGTTTTTCTCCCAATTTGGTAGCCAATTACACCCGCTATTTTCAGGTCAATCCCTCCCTCATATTTCGCTGCCAAATGCCGCCCCAGTGGCACTCCCGGCCAGTCGACTCTGGCGCAGCCGGGGAATTGAACCCCTAGTCGCCGTGGCCAAGAAACAGAAGGTTTTAATCGAGTACCAAAAGTTATTCTTCATAAAGGGGAACATTTTTAGTATTGCAAACTTTCCTTTATTCTGTAACTTTAGCAGTTTTTTTGTTGTAGCTTTGTTTCTTTGGAACTAAACAACAGTACGAAACACCAGTGATAAGTTGATGTGTTTTGTTGTGTTGTTAGTTGTTGCTATGTTAGCTAGTTGTTAATATGCTCAAAGACGTTAATATTTTACTAATCTCACAAAGCGTTTTGCGATCCCTATGACTGAATGCGTTTTCATTTACTCTCTTGATAGATTTGTTATTTTTCTTTCTATGTAATCAATGTTGTGTTGTTTCATTTGCTTTTTGGTCAGCTCAGACTTTTTTTTTTTTTAGGCATTTCATATGATTAGCCTGTGATACTCACATTTCATGTGTTAACATTGCTTTCTATGTCATTGGAACTTATAAACTGAACATATATCATATATGTGGTAGCACATGGTCTACATATTACAACTGCTCACAATTTGTATTGAACTTAAATCAATGTTAGTTTAATTTCACAAATCCCAGCTCCGTAACAACTGCAAGCGACAACTTGTGAGGCTCCCATGTATGGCCACTTTAGGGTTTGCATCCATAACTGTAATCTACGTAACACAAATATTTTATATATAAATATTTTAAATATATTCTGTATTTTCATACAATACAGATGTCTTCCATCACATTTTTTGATATTTTAGAGTCAAGTTTACTTCGTCTCTCTCAAACATTGGCTTCTAAACTGTCTACAGAAACCGAGTACTTCTCGTTGCCTCCTTCAGTGATTTCACTTCCTGACTACCAACTGAGGGAGCCCATGTCAGCTCAGTCATGTGACTGTAAACAACCTTAGTTGTGTGACCTCTTGGATGAGGAAGGGGCGGATCCTCCTGATGTTGGGGATGGAGAATCTGAAAGTCTGGGTGATTGCTGCTATTTGCCCCGAGAAGTTAGTTGTCTAGTGACACGCCAAGGTTCCTGGCCGACCCGGATGGGGAAACTGGCACCGTCTATGGTAGCTCTGTCTTTCCCAGGTTGAGCTTTAGATGATGGGTGGCCATCCAGGTGGAGATGTCCGTCAGGCAAGTGGAGATACTGTCTGTAAAATGTATATTGGATTTATGAAGACAAACAGTTGGGTATCATCAGTATAGCAATGGTAAGAGAAGCCATGCGAAGAGAGAACCTTACCATGTGATTTAATAAGTAAGTAAGTAAGTAAGTAAAACTTTATTTCTATAGCGCCCTTCTCAGCACAGGTGCACAGGGTGCTTTACATCAATAAAAATAGAATGCATCAATACAAAATTCAATCAAACATCATCTAAGAAATAAGATAAAAACATAAACAGGAACATAGGGTGGCTATGGATGACTAAAAAGCCTGCCTAAACAGGTGAGTCTTTAATTGGCATTTGAAAATGAGTTCTGAGGAGCGGCTCTCAGATCAGGGGAGGGCGTTTCAGAGCCTCGAGGCCGTCACCTCAAAAGCTCTGTCCCCTTTCGTTTTTAGTCTGGTCCTGGGTACGACCAGGAGCTCCTGGTCGGATGACCTCAGTGACCGGCTGGATGAGTAGGGGTGGATAAGGTCAGTGATGTAGACGGGGCTTGGCCATGGAGGGCTCTGGCGAACACCAGGACTTTGAATTTGATCCTGAGTTGCACCGGGAGCCAATGCAGAGATGCTAGGATGGGGGTGATGTGGCATGATTTCTTTGAACTGGTGAGCAGCCTGGCAGCAGCATTTTGGACCAACTGAAGTTTATCCACAGATGATTTGTTAAGACAAGTGTATAATGAATTACAGTAGTCGAGTCTGGATGAGATAAATGCATGTACAGACATTTCCAATTCAGCATGGGAAACAATGGACCGGAGTTTTGCAATATTTCTGAGGTGAAAGAAACAAATACGGGTCAGGGATTTGACATGCTTGTCCAAGTGCATAGACTGATCAAATATAACACCCAGGTTTCTTAGATGAGGCGCACATTGTCCTTAAGGGACCCCAGGTGCGTAGCTACTCTACTAGAAATGTGTTCATCAGCTATAATCAACACTTCTGTTTTAGCTGCATTGAGTTGGAGAAAATTGCTGCCCATCCAGTTCTCAATGGCGGACAGACACTCCTGTAAGATGCTGAGTTTCTCCATTTTGTCGGGCTTAAAAGAGAAATACAATTGGATGTCATCTGCGTAGCAGTGGTAAGAGATACCCTTGAAATTACTGATGAGGAGGCCTAAGGGGAGCATGTATAGAGCAAAAAGGATTGGCGCTAGCACAGATCCCTGTGCACGCCACACGAAAGGGTGTGGGGTCAGATTTAAAAGGGCCGACAGCCACAGAGAAGCTTCTCTCCTTAAGGTAGGAGGCAAACCAATTAAAGGCGCTCCCTGAGATGCCCACCCACTCCCTGAGTCTGTCTAACAAGATTCCATGGTCTACCGTGTCGAAAGCTGCACTGAGATCTAGTAGGACCAGGACAGAACATTCACCGGAGTCAGAGGACATCATGATGTCGTTTGATACTCTGAGGAGGGCAGTTTCGGTGGAGTGTTTTTTGCGGAAACCTGATTGAAATCTGTCTGCGATGTTGTGGTTTGTCAGATAGGTATAAATATAAAATATTTAAATAGTATAAATAGAGAAAAGGAGGGGGCCAAGGACTGAGCCTTGAGGGACACTGGTCAAGTGTGTGTGTGAGTGACTTGGCGTTTGCCAGTTGAAGAGCAAACTGTGACTGTAAGGAGGGTAGTCTCAGTGGAATGTCCTGCCTTGAAGCCCGACTGTTTGGGATCAAGAAGGTTGTTCTGCTGAAGATAGCTGGTTAGATACGGCACATTAGAGGGTTTTAGAAAGAAAAGGGAGGAGAGAGGCAGGCCAGTAGTTATTACATTACAGGCATTTAGCTGATGTTCTTATCCAGAGCGACTTACAGTTTTACATTTATACAGTTAGATATTAACTGAAGCAATTCAGTTTAAGTACCTTGCTCAAGGGTACAACGGCAGTGTCCCACCTGGGGATTGAACCTGCAACCTTAATGTTACAAGCCCAGTTCCCTAACCATTATACCACACTGTTGCCTGCCACCCCTGCTTATTGACATGAGCAGGGTAGAGAGAGGGTTTTTTGAGGAGAGGAGTAACACAGGCTCTTTTGAGAGCAGGACTGTGCCAGTAGATAAAGAGTTGTTAATAATGGATCAAATGAAAGAAATGATGTCCTCTGAGATGGACTGAAAGAGGGGGGAGGGAATAGGGCCGAGAGGACAGGTAGTGGGGCAGTGAAATGGTAAAGGATCCCCTCCATTTTGGTGGGGGAGACTGGTGTGATTGCCCCAGGCCCCAGCATTCATGGGGCCCACGGTGAGAGGGGAAAAATGAATTTTAATAATAATAATAATTTCTTAAACTACGGGTTGGCTATTATAAGCAATGATTGCTAAGTCTATGATGTCATCACATTAACAGCTTGGCCCCACATAGTTGACTCGCCCCGGGCCCCGCCCACCCCTTGAGACGGCGCTGTGTGTGGATATTTATGTAGGTTGGTAATTTACAATTAAGTCATTTAGCAGAGTAAGTGGGGTGAAACTGCATGTCACTTTAATAGCCAACAACTGCGAGCAGCTAGTGGATATTTCATTGTATTGATGCAGGCTGGTGATGTGTGGATATTTCATTGTATTGATGCAGGTTAATGATTGTGGATATTTAGTTGTATTTATGAATATTGGTGATGTGTGGATATTTAGTTGTATTTGTGTGGGTTGGTGATGTGTGATGCGTTGTATTGATGTAGGTTCGTGATGTGTGGATATTTAGTTGTATTTATGAATATTGGTGATGTGTGAATATTTAGTTGTATTTATGTGGGTTGGTGATGTGTGGATATTTAGTTGTATTTATGTGGGATGGTGATGTGTGGATATTTAGGCTAATTGTATTTTGGGGGATTTAATTGGATTTAGGGTGCTGATATGTTGACCCTACATGTATAATCTCAAAGGGACCATCAAAACAGCAAACAGTTAATGTGAGGAATGATGACATGGAAGAACAAAAAAACTAGAAATGGGGGAAAGAAAAGTTAGTAATATCTAATGTTTTAAAACGTATCTTCGGCTCTTGCATGCATGTCCGCAAAAAACAAAACCGGTGGCAGTTTATTTAAATTAAAAACCACGTGACACAACGTCTCCACCAATATCGGAGAAGGGGGTCTTCAGAAATTGTTTTGGCGTAAATTGTGACAACTCATTGTGTTAAAACTTACAGGGTTTTTTTGTTAGACTATATATTAAATTAGGACTCTGTTTTCTGCGGTGGGGGAAAGGGCTGTGTAAATTCATAAAACACCGCGCGCTTGAGCGTTTCCATTTAATCTCACGTGATTTAAGCACCACGAGAGAGCTGCCTGTGTATCGCAGTCACAGGAACATAGCCATCAGTGTGCCTTTAAGAAGCACCGCGAACTCGGTGCTAACTCTCCATCATTGTGCTCCAGAGGCAAGCTGTGGTGATGTCCGCTACGGGTGCGGGGGAGGCCGACTTCGGCCACGAACCAGCCAGCGGGGGTGTCTTCTCCTCCGATTACAAAAGGTAAGCACATGGCTTGTGTTTGTCATGGTTACGTATTATTTGGGCGTGAAATATCACAAGGAGATAACAAGGGAGGTGCAAGGGGCGTGTCATTTCCTGACAGCAAAGGTGGAGAGTTACAGGGTACCAGCAGATATCGTGGGGTGGGCGTGGTGGAATAAATATATTGGAATCGTCTCACGCTGTTCGCGTGGTTCTTTGATTTGACAGTGAGAACATTCCGTTCGGGTCCATAAACGGTATCTAAAACTCCATGATTTGTTAAAAAAACTCGAAACGGCAAAGACTAGCTACATACAGACTACAAAGGCGTCAGACTACGCAAATCCACCGTTTCAGTAATTGTGTGGGTAAGCAGACATTGCAAATCCATGTATTTGTTGTATTAATAGATCAACCGTGCTACTCTGAATAAACAGAGACTGACTCAAACATGAATTTATAGTGACAGCATGGCGATTGCTATGTTCCTGTGACAAGCCAACTGTAGATGGCATTAATGGCATTAAACTAAAATAAAGTAAACAGAATGGTATTTGTGTTTTGTTTTAGTTTTTTTTTCCCCCCTCCAAATCGTATAGTTCACAATGGCCACTCTAATTAAGTGCCGCATGGCATATTTAATCTCTCGAATAAAGTGGGTTTGCCCATGGTGAGAGCTAATATGATTTCTTAAATTAGTTTGCCGTGTGAAATACGGATAATTTAGACTAGGCTATAGCAGTTGCTACTGCAGTTGGAAAAGATTAAATCGCTGTGGTACCTTTTACATTAAGAGACTGCAAAATCATGGTCTGTCCGTGTAGTTTTGGTTTCAGAGTACACCTTGACGCTTGACCTAATACATAGGCTATACATTATACATACAGTGTTGTGAAAACGAAACGAGGCCTGTCAGCACTGCTGTGCGTTATCAGATAAGGTTCGATTGTCCATAAATTAAGAAGCTAGATCGTCGGAGGTTGGGCCTGGCTAAATTAATATTCATCTGACACCGCATGTGTCTGCCGTCATATCTCTGGAGTTATGAGTGGGCCAAAGTGATTTAAGCCTTTAAAACATGTCCTGACTATGGATGTATGACTGTAGGGAGACCGGGGTAAGATGTGCCACCCCTTGTTTCTAAGCAACCATACACAAAATAAAGCATGTGACAGCATTTTCAGGAAGAAGCAACCATTTCATTCAATATGTGGTAAAGGGGAGCACATGGAGCACATGGAGAATGTGGTAAGTAATTTATGTCCAAAAATGTGATTTCACCCTTTATACATGAATTCCGAAGAAGTCCACTGTTATGATGATTTTGGAGAATTTAGGAGAATTTTCTGATACATTATAGTTCAGTTGGTGCTCATAAGCTATGATATGACAGCTGAACAAAAGCATAGAAGTTAGTCTTAGCTGTTCTGTGAAGCCACCTTTTCAAAATGGTGGGGGTGGGGAAAGATGAGCCACCAGGCCTGGGGTAAGTTGAGCCATTGGCTCAACTTACCCCAAACATATGACACATACAGTATTTGTATTTATTGTCAAAATTATCTGCATAAATGGCATACATGTATTACTCATGTAAAAATACAGAGAATGCATATGGTAGTAATTTATGAGAAAGTACATATACCATGTAAATGTAACATATTTACATATAAATAATATATTTACATATAAATCATGAAAAGTACAGAAGAATTGGTGCCTTTTCATGATACAAAATAGGTTTGGAAAATATATAAATGCATGCACACAAATGGCCCGCGGCTGCGGTGGGCAACTTGTGAATACTTAGAACCGAGATAGCATCAAAGTCAACAGGAAAAAAAGCTATTCTGTGTTAATGGCAGGAAAACCACAGAATTAGCTATAACAAGCATGTGTCAAGATTAAGTACGTAGGAGAAAATATATATCGGTTGCACGATTGGCTTGAACTAAGTTACATCCAAACTGTCATGTACTGGATGTCTGATATCCTTTATCAGTAGGCTCTCGTGGAATTGGTAGAGCTAATGCCATAGGGCCACACTGCCATGAGATTTTAAATTGGTAAGTTACAGCATTTGATGCCATCTCCATATTTGGACATCAATGTCTCAGTCACTCTGAGGTACAGTGCTTCTGTGAAGTATTGAACATAGATGAACACTCTAAAGTTAAGTTCTGCTTTCCCCCCTGTTATTACAGAGCAGATTTCAGGATGCCACGGTCTTATAAACGGAAAACAGAGAGAGCATCAAACTCCCTTGATGATCTGAAAGGAGCAAATGAAGAAGTAGGGCAAGGGAGATCGATAAGATCAGTTGCAAAACAGTTTAAGATTGACCGAATGACTCTGAAATGATTCATTCAGAAAATATAGGATGGAGAGTCAGCATCTGTAGGATATGCAAGACTTTCAACATTGCATATGGTGTTTGACACTACCATGGAGCTAGAGCTTGCCTGCCATATTAAGAAGCTGTCTAACCAGTTCCATGGGCAAAGTCCTCTGAAATGTAGAGAGCTGGCTTATGAATATGCAAAGCAAAACAGAGTGAAAATGCCAGAAAGCTCGTCCAGAGATGAAAGAGCAGGTCAGTTTTAGAAGTAATTGAATGAAAAGGCAATATTTAATTGACAAAACCAGACATTTTCCACGATACTAACCTAAGTCAACTGCTATTGACAGGAGGAGACTGGTTGCAGTCCTTTATGGAACGTCACCATATGTCATGCTGCACATACCACAGGCAACATCACTGGGAAGGGCCACAGCTTTTAATAAGAATTTGGCTTCAGTGATGGATGAATAGTTATTTTATTCTTCACCAAAAAACTGCCCATTTATGATGCGTTTAACTAAATATATTACTTTTCATTTTAGATTCAAGTTCCTGCCAAACATGATCTATAACATGAATGAGAGTCTCCAAAACAAATAGTGACGGAGAAGGGGAGAAAACAAGTTGGTTCAGTCACATCAGGAGAAAGAGGGGAGCTAGTTACACTTGTTTGTGCAGTCAGTGGGGAATGTGATTCCACCAATGTTCATCTTCCCGCGCGTCTGTTACCATGATCATTTCATCAGAGGATCTCCCATAGGCTCTATTGGTTGTTCCACCAAGTCTGGTTGGACAAATGAGAACACATTTGTCCAATTCTTAGAGCATGTAATCAGGCACACCAACTGCTCTAGACGTAACCCTCTGTTGCTCATCCTGGATAACCATGAGTCTAACATCACATTGAATGCTGTCTAGTTAGCAAAGGAGAATGGCATTGTGATGCTCACTCTGCCAAATCTGTATTTTGTCCACTCACAAAAATGTAATGTCTTAATTTGTTTTTATTTGCACCAATTGAACAGATAGAAGAAATGTCTCAGACTGGCTCAACTTACCCCACTCATTGGCTCATCTTACCCCATAATGCACTTGTCAGACAGCATATCTATGAAACTATTTAAGCTAAACAGGAGGTGTTGGTTTCCAAAGAGGCAGAACACCTTAAGGTTTCAATTGGCATCAATATTGCAAAGAAAAAACTATTTGACTCAGCAACATAATGAAAAAGGTAAAAAATGGCACATCTTACCCTGGTATCCCCTACTAATTACCATGGGTAACAAGTTTAGCCTCCATTTTGAAATATAAAATCAAGATGGGCCATCAAGATTGACCTTGTGATCTATAATCTTTGTGATCTGTTCATGCTCTAGGCTACTTGTCATTATCTTTACGATTTATAACTCAATCATCTATACACAACCAGGTACTTCAATCAAGCAGGCACATCAATATGATTTTGCTATCTTTATCTTGAAAGAGAGTGTATGCAGCTCTTTCAGTGTTTCCCATGCCTCAAGCTCCCATTGCACATTGCAAAGTAATTGCCTATGATATTGGTGAAATGCTTGATGGGTATTGTATTACAATGTGGAAGACCGTTTTGACAAGCACAAGGAAAATAATTTGAATTTGAGAGAGAAGAGGGAAAGACTGAGAGCGACACTGGGGAGAGAGTGAAGTGTCAGAGAGAAATGGACAGAGGAATGGAGTAGTAGAGAGAGGATAAAGGAGGAGTGTGAGAGCCAGGAAGGGGCGTGGCAGTGCTAATGAGGGAGGGGCTGCTGAGCTGTGGGACATTCGGAGAGACTGAGCTGTGGGGGGAACCTGACACCGCCACCCCATCCATCCACACCGCCAGTCAGCATGCCGGCCCACAGCTCTGTAAGGGAACACTGCTGCTCTGGGTGCCAGGGGCCAGCCTGTGGTCTGACACTCTCCAGGTGATCTGAGTGCAGGTAGCAAGATGAAGCCCATTCAGAAGTTGCTCCAGCTCCCGGTGAATGCGGTAAATTTGGTGAGAACCGTGCAGGGTCAGGAAGAGGCCATAAGCCCCGTTCTCACACCGGATGGCGCTCAACATTGGTATAGTGCGTTGCAGCCGGACGAGCTGCGATACCTCCGTTCCGGTGGAGATAAGGACGACCGCGCAACACCAGAAGAGGGAGCCTCCAGCACCCAAACACAGCCTCTGCGGTACGGCAGCACTGACACTACACACTACAGCACTGACACAGTACATGTGCAGCACTGACACTACAGCACTGACACAGTACATGTGCAGCACTGACACTACAGCACTGACACTATACACTACAGCACTGACACTACACACACATGCAGCACTGACACTACAGTACTGACACTATACACACATGCAACTGACACTACACACACATTACAGCACTGACACTATACACACATGCAGCACTGACACTATACACACCTGCAACACTGACACTACACACCTGCAACACTGACACTACACACCTGCAACACTGACACTACACACCTGCAACACTGACACTACACACCTGCAACACTGACACTACACACCTGCAACACTGACACTACACACACACATGCAACACTGACACTATACACACCTGCAGCACTGACACTATACATGCATGCAACACTAACACGATACACACCTGCAACACTGACACTACACACATGCAACACTGACACTACACACATGCAACACTGACACTACACACCTGCAGCACTGACACTATACACGCATGCAACACTAACACTACACACATGCAACACTGACACTATACACGCATGCAACACTGACACTACACACATGCAACACTGACACTATACACACCTGTAGCACTGACACTATACACACATGCAACACTGACACTATACACACATGCAACACTGACACTATACACACCTGCAACACTGACACTACACACATGCAACACTGACACTATACACACCTGTAGCACTGACACTATACACACATGCAACACTGACACTATACACACATGCAACACTGACACTATACACACATGCAACACTGACACTATACACACCTGCAGCACTGACACTACACACCTGCAACACTGACACTACACACTGCAGCACTGACACTACACAAATGCAACACTGACACTATACACACCTGCAACACTGACACTACACACATGCAGCACTGACACTATACACACATGCAACACTGACAATAAATACTGCAGCACTGACACACATGTAGTACTGACATGACCGACTGCAGCTCTCTTTCTCTCTCTGGCTTTGTAGGGCAGTGATGTTTAAGCAATTTGGCTCAGTTACTAATTTCAGTGAAACTCTCTCTTGTCAGATGTATTGGGGCTTAATAATGTGTAATTTATGTCTGTTGTGTGTCTCGTGGCAGCGTAAATGTAGACCGCTGACTGGTGTATATCAGCCTGGCGAATCTTCCAATCCTTTATCTCAGTGGAGGATGCATACAAATGAGTATCTTGCATTTGTTTCCTTTTATTTATCAAGTGTGTGTATTTTGACACAGTATAGTTTTGAATTTTAGGGATACCTTATGTGTTTATCTTGATGATTTTGTATTGCATGCAGATATTTGGTGCAGTTGAAATGGTGCATATATTTTTTCCTGTTTCATCATGTCTTTGCTAGAGGCTGAAACACATGATGCAACAAGATGTTTTGAACTAAGTGGGATTGCATAACCTTGGAGAAAAATGTATTACATTTTGTTTAGTTTTTTTTGTGTTGTTCTGCCGATAGTGTTTAATCAAGGACCGGCACTGATAAATAATCTTACAGATGATTTATTGATTTATTTCCAAATTCTCACATAACATTACTTTACATACAAACACATATAATACAACCTTCCAAGTCCCCAGAATTATAGTGTATTTCCCGAACACTTCTCACAGTGTCTGTGATTTTTGAAGGGAGCGATAATGAAAAGGTGCTCCATGTTTTATAAAAACCTGCTCTCGTTGTCCTTCATTGTAGTGCTCACTTTCTCGAAAGGCAATACCTTTAAAATATTGCAGTGTCACTTTTGCATTTTGTCAACGGTAGCCCCTCAGAAACCCTCCAAACAAACCTCCAGGGATGCAAGTTGACAGTGCACCCTATAATGCATTACAATTCAATTATTATATTCTCCCAAAACATTCCTATAAGTGCAAAATAAATGACCAGGCATGCCTTTTTTTACATTTATCAGCATTTGTCAGAAAACAGAGAATCCATCTTGTGACACATCATAGGAGGCCTAAGGACCTAGTGCATGGTCTTATATGGAGTCTCCTCTGTGACTTTTTGTGTGAAAATAGATGGCTCGCATTGAGAAGGACCTTTACCCAGGTTTGGCTTTCTCAGCCTTGATCAGGGCACTGGAATGTTCACTGGAATTTTCTTTGAATATCTCATCATACAGAAGGATGGTATAATGTGCTCAGGTCTATCCATTTTGCATAGACGATTACCCATCAGTGTTTGTATCGCATCGTAGAAACACAATCTTTGAGTTAGTAAAATGTCTGAGGGACAATTTCCATTTTTCAGAGATTTAATTGCCTCCTGTAATTCTTCTTTGCATATCTCTTTACAGGGCCTCTTTTGAGGCCCTGTCACCATTTGACACTTTTTTTTCAAGAAAGGACTGCATATGAATAGTATCATTTCTGGGATCAGAACTGTACAAAAATTGGCAGTGATCTCTCGTGGTGTTACTTATCTCTCTTGTAGTGAAATGAACCCCTGCTTCATCCCCCAACGAGGAGATAACATTTGAGGCAGATCTATTCTAAGAAAGAATAGAAAGAAGATGGCATGGCTTATTTCAATGCTAACATTATCTGTGTCTAGCCTGGAAGATGGCAGCTTCTGCCTTCGATGTTAACCACGGATCTAAAGTGGATCTTGTGGCTTGTAATTATTATTGTTTGGAGAGTTATCTTGAATTCTCCTTCAAGCTGTTGTTCTTTGGATTCTGACTCCAACGCTAACTTCAGTGTCTTCCTTTTGTTGCAGCCACGTAAGATATTATAGCACCTATTAAAAAAAAGCTTTGCCTGCTTCTGAAATGATTGATCAAGGTACATCAGAGTGTCCTTGTTGTCAATATACAGGCAACTGTCAAAATAAAGGAAGCACTTGAGTGAATGAAGGGTTCTGGCGACTCTGTTATTATGCAGCTAGGAAGCACAAAGTGTCTGTAATGTATACGGACCAAAAACATCTCTGGCGCTCCAGGAGCAGGATTGCCTAGCCTTGGTCTAAGACCTCCCTGACTTCAAAAACATTTTGGGGCCTGTTTATTGTGATCTACGTTTAGCTGTGGCCCATATACGGTATTAAAATGCATCTGTGTGTGCCAATCTCTTTCTCTGCAGAC
>JAINUG010000003.1:13864446-14032060 GCA_029706075.1 Aldrovandia affinis
TCACTATGGTTGAGTGCTGTGTTGTGTCTGTTGTGTTCACTATGGTTGAGTGTTGTGTTGTGTCTGTTGTGTTGAGTGCTGTGTTGTGTCTGTAGTGTTGAGTGCTGTGTTGTGTCTGTAGTGTTGAGTGTTGAGTGCTGTGTTGTGTATGTAGTGTTCAGTGCTGTGTTTCTCCTCAGGACCCTAACCAGCTGATCCGAGCCAGTGCGCTCAGAGTTCTCTCCAGCGTAAGAGTCACCATCATCGTGCCCATCATGCTACTGGCTATCAAAGAGGCATCGTCCGACATGTCCCCCTATGTACGCAAAACCGCCGCCCACGCCATCCCCAAGCTCTACAGGTACTGCCCCCTCCGATACTATCCCCAAACTCTACAGGTAACCCCCCATGCCATCCCCAAGCTCTACAGGTACTGCCCCCTCCGATACTATCCCCAAACTCTACAGGTAACCCCCCATGCCATCCCCAAGCTCTACAGGTACTGCCCCCTCCAATACTATCCCCAAACTCTACAGGTAACCCCCCCCATGCCATCCCCAAGCTCTACAGGTACTGCCCCCTCCGATACTATCCCCAAACTCTACAGGTAACCCCCCATGCCATCCCCAAGCTCTACAGGTACTGCCCCCTCCGATACTATCCCCAAACTCTACAGGTACACCCCCCCCATGCCATCCCCAAGCTCTACAGGTACTGCCCCTCCGATACTATCCCCAAACTCTACAGGTAACCTCCCCCATGCCATCCCCAAGCTCTACAGGTACTGCCCCCTCCGATACTATCCCCAAACTCTACAGGTAACCCCCCCCCCCATGCCATCCCCAAGCTCTACAGGTACTGCCCCTCCGATACTATCCCCAAACTCTACAGGTAACCCCCCATGCCATCCCCAAGCTCTACAGGTACTGCCCCCTCCGATACTATCCCCAAACTCTACAGGTAACCCCGCCCCCATGCCATCCCCAAGCTCTACAGGTACTGCCCCTCCGATACTATCCCCATACTCTACAGGTACCCCCCCCCTTCCCCACAGCATCCCCAAAATCTACAGGTAACGCCCCTCCCACACTATCCCCAAACTCTACAGGTGCCGCCTCCCCCTCAGCATCCCCATACTCTACAGGTACCCCCTTCCCCACAGCATCCCCAAACTCTACAGGTAACGCCCCCCACCAGCACCATCCCCAAAATCTGCAGTTGTCCTCTGTGCCCTTGAGCTCTCCATTCCATTTGGATGACACACACACAGACAGCAGAATGTAAACAGATTTTAAGACAGTCAGAAAGCAGGGTTTAAGATAAAGGGTCTGTCCAATCAGAGAGAAGGGCTTACACATTGATAAAGGCTCTGTCCAATCTGCTAAACTTGACACCAAGAGTGACCCCTGGGTGACCTCCACGTCAACGTTTTTGTTTTTCAGTCTGGATCCAGACCAGAAGGACGCTCTGATCGAGGTTATAGAGAAACTTCTCACTGACAAAACAACGGTGAGTGAGAGAGTCTGGACACCTAGGAGCTCTACAGCTGCGCAGAAACTCTGCTGCTCACAGTCAGCCTCCTCCACTGTGTTTAAAGAGCCTTTCAGGGAATTGTTTATCTTATCTCTTCTTTCGCCATGTTCCAGATGTAAACTGTGATTTCGTTCCCCTTCTGCATCACGCTGCTGTTCTTTGCACCACTCTGAAGCAGTTTTGATTTGTAGCTGGTGGCGGGCAGCGTGGTGATGGCGTTTGAGGAGGTGTGTCCAGAGCGGATCGAGCTCATTCATAAGAACTACCGCAAGCTGTGCAACCTGCTGGTGGATGTGGAAGAGTGGGGTCAGGTGGTCATCATCAACATGCTGACCCGCTACGCCCGAACACAGTTCCTCAACCCCAACATCAGTGTGAGTCTCTTTGTAGCTCAGACGTGTGTGTGTGTGTGTGTGTGTGTGTGTGTGTGTGTGTGTGTGTGTGTGTGTGTTTATGAATGTGTGAGTAACACTGTGCACCTGCGTGTGCATGTGTGTTTGAGTTTGCGATGCTGTATGCGTGCGTGTGTATGTGTGTGTGTGTGTGTGTGTGTGTGTGTGTGTGTGTGTGTGTGTGTGTGTGTGTGTTACTGTGTAATGTTATGTTTCTGTATGTGTGGCTGCAGGAGTCTGTGTTGGAGGAGGGTGGGGAGAAGGCATTTTATGGCTCCGACACTGAAGACGAAGATGACGACGTTGATGATGATGATAATAGTGAGCGGAGGCCGTATTTGATGGACCCGGACCACAGACTTCTACTGCGCAACACCAAGCCACTGCTGCAGAGCCGCAACACAGCTGTGAGTCCCTCTGCAACAATACAGCCTTTAGCACCTCAATGGCCTTTAGCATCTCAACAGCCTTTAGCATCTCAACGACCTTTAGCACCTCAACGACCTTTAGCACCTCAATGACCTTTAGCACCTCAACGACCTTTAGCACCTCAATGACCTTTAGCATCTCAACGACCTTTAGCACCGCAATGCCCTTTAGCACCACAATGCCCTTTAGCACCTCAATGCCCTTTAGCACCACAATGCCCTTTAGCACCTCAATGGCCTTTAGCATCTCAACGGCCTTTAGCATCTCAACAGCCTTTAGCACCTCAATGGCCTGTAGCATCTCAACGGCCTTTAGCACCTCAACGACCTTTAGCACCTCAACGGCCTTTAGCATCTGAATGCCCTTTAGCACCTCAACGACCTTTAGCACCTCAACGACCTTTAGCACCTCAACGGCCTTTAGCACCGCAATGGCCTTTAGCATCTCAATGGCCTTTAGCATCTCAACAGCCTTTAGCACCTCAACGGCCTTTAGCATCTCAACGGCCTTTAGCACCGCAATGCCCTTTAGCACCTCAATGGCCTTTAGCATCTCAACAGCCTTTAGCATCTCAACAGCCTTTAGCACCTCAACGGCCTTTAGCATCTCAACGGCCTTTAGCACCGCAATGCCCTTTAGCACCTCAATGGCCTTTAGCACTGCAATGCCCTTTAGCATCTCAACAGCCTTTAGCACCTCAATGGCCTTTAGCACATCAATGGTCTTTAGCATCTCAACGGTCTTTAGCACCTCAACAGCCTTTACCACCTCAATGACCATTAGCACCACAGCAGACTTAAGTACCATACTGTCTCCCTCTATATCTCTCTCTCACTCTGCAGGTGGTGATGGCTGTAGCTCAGCTGTATTTCCACCTGGCCCCCAAGGCAGAGGTGGGTGTGATCGCCAAGGCACTGGTGCGTCTACTGAGGAGCCACAGGTGAGGCCGTTATTATCCGCATCATTTCCTGTCCCTCAGGCTGGTGCAGGTGGCATCATAGGCTGCGTCCCAATCTGTGCCCTGTCCTCCCTTTCCTCCATCTGAGCGAGCTGGTCTGCTGACATCACAGGTGAACAGTGAGGGGGGGTATTGACAATGGTGCTTTGGGACACACTCACTCTGCCCAGTTTGGACACCACAAGAATTAAATCAACCTGTCCTTTCTGGGCAACCAGTTCTGCCCGGTGTCTGTTAGACTCCATGGCCAGGCTGTGTTCACTGAGTCTACGTTATCACTGCTCGATGGCTCTCGAAATGATCAATAGCCATGAATTTTGGATAAGTCATTATGGATAAAAGTGTCTGCCAAAACAAATTGTTAATTAATTTTCAATTTACTATTTTTCACTAGGGTCAGATAGAGAGTATGAGGTTCTCTTTTTAGCACCATTTTGCTTCATGTTTGTGTTTGTGCCCCCCAATAAGTGATGTAATTTTGTTTATGTTGTTTTATATATTGGTTTTATAAATATCACTTGTGCTATTGTGCGGTCCTGAGTCTGCTTGTTTTGTGGATGTTAGTGCCATCAGCCTCAGTACCAGCAGGACTCTTTCCAGGGCTCATCTCTTGGCATTTCAGGGCTTTACAATGACAGGAGTGGGGTTTGCCATTTTTAAATGGATCCAAATTTGATCTCTCTTTTTAGATGCCAATCCAAAGTGTGGATATAGGACTAATTTTGCCCTGCATGCATTGTTGTTTTCCTCTGCAGAGTTTGTTGGGTTTTTTCCTTGATGGCATGAAATGTTGTGCCATGTTCCTGTCTGTCTGTTCCTCTATTTGTTTGCTCTTCTGCCTCGG
This sequence comes from Aldrovandia affinis, assembly GCA_029706075.1. NCBI lineage: Eukaryota > Metazoa > Chordata > Actinopteri > Notacanthiformes > Halosauridae > Aldrovandia > Aldrovandia affinis. Next base: position 13,868,582 of record JAINUG010000003.1, read on the forward strand.
TTCCTCTGAAATTCAAATTTGATATAAAAAAATGCTTTATGGCCTCCCGCGTGGTCCAGTGGTTACAACGTTCAACACTGGCCACGGAGACCGGGGTTCGATTCCCCGTCTCGCCAGAGTCGGCTCTGGCCGGGAGTGCCACCAGGGTCGGTGATTGGCTGTCCGCCCCAGGGAGGGGGGAGGAAAGCCGACATAACGTTCGCTGCGCTTAAGAGTGGCCCTGTAGTACCGGGTTACGGTTGAGGGCCTGGCGAATGCCGTCTCGGAGGAGACGTTACTTCGCCTTCATCACTACCGGTCGCAAGACTATGGCAGCGAACTCACATTACTAGGGGGGGATTGACATAAAATAGCGGGTGTAATTGGCTACCAAATTGGGAGAAAATGGGATAAAAAAATAAAAATAAAAACTTTATTGTACCGAGAGGTGTTTGAAACCACAAGGGGGCAGTTTTGTCCTCTTTAATACAGCACTTACAGCCAGCTTGCACAAGATCTTTCCTCCTCCTCTTAGGAAAAAGTGCACAAATACAAACATAATGGCTAGCAGAACATCTGGATAAATTCCTTAATATACAAACTCACTTTTCATATCAGTGCAATGCCAAAGATAACGCTCACAGATCGAATTAAATGCTAGCTTGTGGGAAGCAGTGACCACAGAAAGCTTTATAGACAAAAACAAGAAATGGTCACTGCCTGCTGATCTACTGCTAGTGTCACCACAAGGTCTCTTTAAAAACACCCCACATGAGCTTTACAGAAGGACTTTATACATAGGCTAAGAATTTACGACTCACAGTATAATGATAAAGCCAACAATAGCACGTGCATGCGAGGATCTCTGGCCAGTGGACAGCGTAGCATGGGAATCAGTGCTATGAATGAGCTACTAGGATTCAAACGGCTTGTAGCACTGGATTTGTGTTGCAAAAGGAAAGAGCAATTGGCTACGTTATATAATCGATAGTAGAGTTACACTACCGGTCAAAAGTTTTAGAGTACCCCTATTTTCCAGTTTTTACTGAAATTTAAGCAGTTCAAGACCAGTGAATAACCTGAAATGGTACAAAGGTAAGCGGTAAACTGCCAGAGGTAAAAAAAAAAAAAAAAAAGTTTAGGTTACCAAAAACTTTCAGAGTTTCAAATTTAAAAAAAAAGGCCTTTTTCAGGGAACAAGTAATGGGTTAGCGTGGGTTCACAGTCACTCTGTGCAAGTCGCCGACTCTGCATCCAGTAAAAGAGCCCCAGACTATCACGCTTCCTCCTCCATGTTTGACAGTTGGTGTCACACACTGAGGAACCATCCTTTCGCCTACTCAACGGCGTACAAAAGCCTTTCAAAATGTCCAATTTTGATTCATCGGTCCATAAGACGGTACTTAATGGCCCAGGCAAGCCACTTTTTCTTATTTTGCCATCTAAGCAATGGCTTTCTTACTGCCACTCGACCTGTCAAACCTGCAGCTCGAAGTCTTCTCTTCACAGTTGAAACTGAGACTTCCTTACTTCGACCAGTGTTAAGTTATGCTTGAAGCTGTTGTCCTGTGAGTCGCCTATCACACAAGCTGATGACTCTCAGAAACTTGTCTTCTGATTTTGTTGTGGCTTTGGGTCTGCCAGACCTCTTCCTGTCAGAGTTTCCAAGTGCATTTTGATGGTGTAGGAGACTACTCACTGCCAAAAAAAGGACATTATTTTTCAGTTTTTTTACCTCTGGCAGTTTACTGCTTACCTTTGTACCATTAAAGGTTATTCACTGGACTTGAACTGCTTAAATTTCTGTAAAAACTGGAAAATGGGGGTGTTCTAAAACCTTTGACCGGTAGTGTACTTCGATAATCAATACAAAAGTTCCGTTATCGCTGCCAACAGAACGCTTTCTCCCACTTCACGCAGTCCACACAAAAAAAAAGATTCCTTTTTGTGCCGCTCCTTCCGCCTTTTTAAAAGGCACCTTGTTTGGAATGGCACAATACGAGCTAATTGCGATGCCGGCCTAATAATTACATTATTGGGAGCTCCGCTTGTTATCCCGTGGGCGGAGCGGAGGCGAGAGAGAGGAGAAACTCGTAAGTGAATGCATTCTGGTACCAAAAACCCACTACCACGTTACATGTATACTTACATATTTGTAAGTAATAGATTTATTAGAAAACAATTTAAAAATAATAGTAATAATAACAATAACAATAAGAACCATTTAAACCTCTGAATGGCCTGCTATTCACTGTCTATCAGGCTATGGCCTTTCATCTAATTGTAGACATTTTAAAACCTATTCATAAAATGTTCTGATGTCAAAATATTTCTCATAGTATAGGTGAAGGTACACCTCTGTCTTCACCTCACCTGTGGTACAGATACCATAGGCTTGTTCTTTTGGTAACCACACAATTTGGGTCTTTCTTTTTCAATGGCTGGACCGTGTTCTGTTTCTCTGTCTCCGCAGTGAGGTCCAATACGTTGTCTTGCAGAATGTGGCAACTATGTCTATCAAGCGACGGGTCAGTAGACTTTGTACACTGGCGTTTATTACATTTTATTGTGCACACTGGTATTTAAAGTGTTTATTGAAAATCACTCATTTTCCATCATGAGCGCATGGTAACAGAAAATTATGATTATGACTATGGTAGGATTTATGCAAACAGGGTACTGTGGTGCAGAGCAGATGAGCAGAGTAGGAGTTTACCCATGCTCTGAGCTGTTAGTATGAAAGTAAAATACCTGCGTTTCCATTGGATAGATGGACCAGGTTTTACTTCTAAATATCCCCCCAGACATTACAGTAAATTACGAGTAATGTGCTGAAAGAACTCTCTTTCATGTGACGGATTGTAGCTTTACCAAGTGGATTATTTTCTCTATATACGATGGGCTTTTTCAATGACAACAAATCAATGACTTAAAATGTTTAAATGTGTTTCTTATTTGAATATACATGAATGTAATTAAGTTTATTATTTTAATTAATTTGCCTCTGTCTGTAGTTTTAGATCAAAGGTTAAAATATGACTTCAGAGATTAAAAAGCAGTTTTCAGTGAATAATCTGATTAATATGAACAACCCTTTGTGTCCATGTGCATCTGTGTGTCTCTCTGTGTGTATGGTTGTGCGTGTGTGTGTGTGGGGGGGGGGTGTCTGTATGTATGTGTGTGTGTATGGTTGTGCATGGTGTGTGTGTGTGTGTGTGTGTGTGTGTGTGTGTGTGTGTGTCTTTCAGGGGATGTTTGAGCCGTACCTGAAGAACTTCTACATCCGCTCCACAGACCCCACCCAAATCAAACTCCTGAAGGTGGAGCAGAGCGTCCCTCGTCCTGTGGAACTCTACACTGATGAAATGCTTTCTCAAGCTGCTCAAATAAATATTTAGAATAATTACATAATTCTTTACATAATTAATAATTAGATGTTGTGGCATAAACAATATTGCTGTTGGAGATTAAGTTAGAAATGTAATAGGATACATTTCATGATGGGTATAAAGGACTTAGATGATTGAGCATTCTGAACCATGGCTTAACACTCTTCCTCTACTGAGTGATGTAATTCAGCCAGAGCTTTTCAATATGCAATATGGAGACCAGAGAAACATATTATCCTACAAAAACACTTCTTCCTTCTTTAGGGATCACTGAAGCGCCACAATATCATATAGAAAAAATATTGATGTTAAGTAATGTGTAACATTTGTGAGTGGTATAAATGTAGTTGTTTATAAATTGAGTACAATTTAAAGAAAAATGAAATAATGAAATGAAACCAAACTAGGGGATTGAAAACCACATTGAGAAATTGAGAAATGGCCAATAACAATGTGAACTCTAAACCAGCCAATTTGAATGAGACGTGTTTGTTGCTGTTGAGATGGTCTGCTATTTCTCTCCACTGCTGGAAGTGGGAGACAGGGTTTGCATTTGTTAGGGTAGGGTTCACAGTCGCTGGGGTGAGGTTCAGAATACTCATTAATGTGAAAGTGCTTGACACCTGACATAAAAAATGCCAAATTTAGATTTTTAACTGCATCTCCCTTTTACTTGGGTGGGTTATGGGCTTGACTCTATTTTGATTTCTTTACAGTTAGAGGTACTGACCAACCTGGCTAGTGAGACCAACATCTCTATTATTCTGAGAGAATTTCAGGTAAAAATAGAGGATTCCACTTTCCGTGTATCCTGGTCCAGATCATGTTGGTAACGGTGCTGATGATGTGCTTTTGCTCTTGTAACTCAGACGTATATTAAAAGTGTGGACAGGGACTCCGTTGCTGCCACTATCCAAGCCATTGGTCGCTGTGCGTCCTCCATCGGACAGGTGAGGGACACCTGTCTGACGGGTCTGGTCCTGCTGCTGTCCAACCGGGATGGTGAGTCCAATGTTATAGTGCACATCAAGTTCTAAACTTCGGTGTTAGCCTACAAGCCAGCGAATGGAACAGCTCCACCATACCTCCAATCAGTCTTCAGACCATACATATTGCTCCGTTCTGCAACCTCAGGGGTGACTAGCTCCCCCTTCTCTGCCTAGGCGATCCTCCCAGCTACGTTGCCTGTGTGTACCGACCCCCCAGTGGTGGAATGAACCTCCCACAGTGCTCAGGACAGCACTGGCCCTCTTCTTTTTATTATTTTTATTTTACCCTGTTTTTCCTCCCAATTTGGTAGCCAATTACTCCCACTATTCTTAGGTCAATCCTCTCCCTTGTATTTCGCTGCCGTAGCCCTGTGACCGGCAGTGACAATGGCGAAGCACTGCCTCCTCCGAGACAGCACTCGTCGTGCTGTCGACTGTAATTCCGGCACCTCAGAACCACTCCTGTGCGCAGCGAACTGTGTCGGCTTCCCTTCCCCCTACCTGGGGTGGACAGCCAATTGCCGCCCCGGCCAGAGCCGACTCTGGCGCGACGGGGAATCGAACCCCGGTCGCCATGGCCAGCGTCGGACGTTGAAACCATTAGACCACGCGGGAGGCCACAGCACTGGCCCTCTTCTGACCCAGACTGAAGACTCACCTCCTCAGACTGCATCTTGGCTCCCCTCTTACCCCTGCCACCCAACGCATGTTATTTGATTAACTCGGGATATATCTCTGTATGCATTCACAAACTGAGGCATAGTTAACTTACAGTAGTGATGTCGTTCGTACACTTGCTGGTCCGCTCTGGTCACACACATATCCAATGTTCATACATGTGTGATCACACACACACATCCAATGTTCACACAGTTGGATGTTCCATGTTCTAACATACGTGACTCCATGTGATGTTGGCGTGTGATGCTCTGATGTTGGTGTGTAATGGCGTGATGTTGGTGTGTTGCAGACTTGGTGGTTGCAGAGTCGGTGGTGGTCATTAAGAAGCTTCTTCAGATTCAGCCGGACAAACACAGTGACATCATCAAACACATGGCCAAACTTATTGACACCATCCAGGTACCACTCACCTTCAGTTACTGTTCATATCCACTCTGTGCTAAAGCCTCAGAGCTGTGACACTCAGTAGTCTAAATGTGGTTTGTGTAAGATACTCTCTGGGTAAGGTTGGTGTTGCTGTGTGTAAGATACTCTCTGGGTAACGTTGATGTTGCTGTGTGTAAGGCAGTGTGGTATAATGGTTAGGGAACTGGGCTTGTAACGTTAAGGTTGCAGGTTCAATCCCCAGGTGGGACACTGCCGTTGTACCCTTGAGCAAGGTACTTAACCTGAATTGCTTCAGTTAATATCCATCTGTATAAATGGATTGTAAAGAAATGTCAACTGTAAGTCGCTCTGGATAAGAGCGTCTGCTAAATGCCTGTAATGTAATGTAATGTAATGTAATACTCTCTGGGTAAGGTTGGTGTTGCAATGTGTAAGATACTCTTTGGGTAAGGTTGGTGTAACTGGGTGTAAAATAATCTCTGGGTAAGGTTGGTGTAACTGGGTGTAAGATAATCTCTGGGTAAGGTTGGTGTAGCTGTGTGTGAGATACTCTCTGGGTGAGGTTGGTGTAAACCTTTGGCTCGACCCCTAACTGAGCAACTGCACTCTCTGAAACTCCACCCATATGTAGGCAGGGCTCCCTTTGAGTGACAGTTTGTCTCTGCTCCCTGCCCAGGTTCCCATGGCAAGGGCCAGTATCTTGTGGCTGATTGGTGAGTACTGTGAGCACGTCCCCCAGATTGCTCCAGATGTCCTGAGGAAGATGGCGAAGTCCTTCACCTGCGAAGACGACATCGTAAAACTGCAGATCATAAACTTGGCAGCTAAGCTCTACCTGACAAACTCCAAACAGGTGAGGGCCCTCTGACCCATTCCCAATAAACCAGAAACACATTAAAAACACCATCAGCTTCTTTGACTGTGCCTTATATTAGTCAGACGCAGGGTGGCCATGTTTGAAGAGGTTTGCAAATGAGTCAGACACAGGGCGGCCGTGTTTGGAGAGGAAATGTGTGACAATCTCCTCCCCTTGGAATCTTTCAGACCAAGCTGCTCACTCAGTACGTGCTCAACTTGGCAAAGTATGACCAGAGCTATGACATCAGAGACCGGGCACGGTTCATCCGCCAGCTCATCGTGCCAAACAGCAAGAGTGGCGCCCTGAGCAAGTACGCCAAGAAGCTGTTCCTGGCCCTGAAGCCTGCACCTGCACTGCAGTCTCAATATACAGGTACACACACACACACACACTCATATACACATACACATACACACTCTTACACACACACACACACACACACACACACACACACTCATATACACATACACATACACACTCTTACACACACACACACACACACACACACACCCATATACACATACACACTCTTACACACACACACACACATGCACACACACACACACACACATATACACATACACACTCTTACACATGCACACACACACACAGACACACACCCATATACACATACACACTCTACACACACACACACACACATTCTCTCACAGACAATCACTCACTCTCGCTCACACACATACTGACACAGTGAGTGGTTATGACCGTATATATCTCTGCTGTGTGTGAGTGTGGTTATGACCTTACATATGATGTCCAAACACCATTACTGATGTCTAGAACTACTGCAGCATGTCTCACAATCCCTCTGACTGTCTCACTATCTCTCTGAACATGCCAAGGTCACAGCCTCATCCTGCACCTAGCCACAATCATGTTTGTGTTGTGGCCACAAATCCTGAAACGCACACACACAATACCGCAGATCCCATTCTCCATAATGTCACACACCCAAAGGCTTGCTTTAATATGTACGTCACAAAAATCAATGACTTGTGGGGTACTGCGTGTTGCATCCTATTTACTAACGAGCTGCTGGACCAAGCCCAACAGTTTGTCACATGATCTAGCATCCAGAACAGGGCCTCCACTCCTGGCCCCCCCGGTTTACGTGGACATGCATCAGCCCAGTGATCCCTCCTCTCCACAGCAGAAACACTTTCCAATCCTCCTAGAGCCCCCACCTTTGGAGTTCTGAGTTTTCAATCCACTGACCTTCCTCTCTTCCTAGAGCCCCCATCCTTTCCTTGTTTCTACATTCCTTAAACCTATGTCTAATTTTGCCGTGTCCATGGCACTTAATTCTTCTATTGATAATCTATTCACCGGCTCTCCAATGTCTTTCTATTACTACGCCACCAACACTATATGACAGACAATGGTACCACATTTAACAATCTTGTGTCTTATGACACATTCTCCAAAACATTAAACCCCAAAATACAATAACACAAAATACCGAAATTATTTGAATCCACCCATGGGTCTGCTATCTTTGTAGTCCCATCCAGCTTAGCTCTAACTCCTTTCAATAATTGTTTTCGCCACTCTCCCGCATCTGACACCAGTTCTACATAAATTTTAACTGCCTTTTTGGGTGTTTCCTCTGGAGATGACTCTGCCCTGTTCTTAAACATGATGCCCACTTTGTACAATTATATATGCAAAACAGCCAAATGTTTCAGACTACATTTATGCAAAATACTGTATGCTCAATCAGTACATACAACCTGTAAGTGCAAGCACGGATATTCTCACAAGCACAAAGAACATCAAATTATTATCAGTAAGGCAACTGCCTTATCACTCTGATACACATTCTCCACAGCACTAAGCCAAAGTACTGCACAGAAAAGATCATTACAATGAACTCACACAACTCGTCGCTCCGCTTCTTGTCATGTTTTACTTCCGACATGTCAACTACAGAAGCCGGAGTGTCAGTATTGGGATTATCCATTATAAACACATAAAACACACAGATACAGTACTGTGCAAAAGTCTTAGGCAGGTGTGAAAAAATGCTGTAAAGTAAGAATGCTTTCAAAAATAGAAGTGTTAATAGTTTATTTTTATCAATTAAGAAAATGCAAAGTGAATGAACAGAAGAGAAATCTAAATCAAATCAATATTTGGTGTGACCACCCTTTGCCTTCAAAACAGCATCAATTCTTCTCGGTACACTTGCACACAGTTTTTGAAGGAACTCGGCAGGTAGGTTGTTCCAAACATCTTGGAGAACTAACCACAGATCTTCTGTGGATATAGGCTGCCTCAAATCCTTCTGTCTCTTCATGTAATCCCAGACAGACTCGATGATGTTGAGATCAGGGCTCTGTGGGGGCCAAACCATCACTTCCAGGACTCCTTGTTTTTCTTTATGCTGAAGATATGCTTAATGGCATTGGCTGTATGTTTGGGGTCGTTGTCCTGCTGCAGAATACATTTGGGGCCAATCAGACGCCTCCCAGATGGCATTGCATGATGGATAAGTATCTGCCTGTATTTCTCAGCATTGAGGACACCATTAATCCTGACCAAATCCCCAACTCCATTTGCAGAAATGGAGCCCCAAACTTGCAAGGAACCTCCACCATGCTTCACTGTTGCCTGCAGACACTCATTATTTTACCGCTCTCCAGCCCTTCGGCGAACAAACTGCCTTCTGCTACAGCCACATTTTGACTCATCAGTCCAGAGCACCTGCTGCCATTTTTCTGCACCCCAGTTCCTATGTTTTTGTGCATAGTTGAGTCACTTAGCCTTGTTTCCACGTCGGAGGTATGGCTTTTTGGCCACAATTCTTCCATGAAGACCACTTCTGGCCAGACTTCTCCGGACAGTAGATGGGTGTACCTGGGTCCCACTGGTTTCTGCCAGTTCTGAGCTGATGGCACTGCTGGACATCTTCCGATCTCGAAGGGAAGTAAGGATGATGTGTCTTTCATCTGCTGCATTAAGTTTCCTTGGCCGACCACTGCATCTACGGTCCTCAACATTGCCCGTTTCTTTGTGCTTCTTCAAAAGAGCTTGAACAGCACATCTTGAAACCCCAGTCTGCTTTGAAGAGACCTTTGCCTGGGAGAGACCTTGCTAATGCAGTATAACTACCTTGTGTCTTGTTGCTGTGCTCAGTCTTGCCATGGTGTATGACCTGTGACATGAAACTGTCTTCCACAACCTCACCTTAGTAGCAGAGTTTGGCTGTTCCTCACCCAGTTTTAAGCCTCCTACACAGCTGTTTCTGTTTCAGTTAATGACTGTGTTTCAACCTACATATGAAATTGATGATCATTAGCACCTGTTTGGTATAATTGGTTAATCATACACCTGACTATAATCCTACAAAATCCCTGACTTTGTGCAAGTGTACCTATAAGAATTGATGCTGGTTTGAAGGCAAAGGGTAGTCACACCAAATATTGATTTGATTTAGATTTTTCTTCTGTTCGCTCACTTTGCATTTTGTAAATTGATAAAAATAAACAATTATATTATATTATATTTTTGACATTCTTCACACCTGCCTAAAACTTTTGCACAGTACTGTATTTCCGGAAGACAAGTTATCGCGATACAAAGAGTGAGGGAACCACTTAGTTCCCTCGCTTTTCTCACTCACCAATCACACACTCGTGTTGGTGGTTTATCATTAATACAATGTACTCGCGACTCAGTCCAGATGGTGCCACTCGAGGTCCTCTGCTGTTGATCCTGTTCATGACGCCAATTGATGTGGTAGTGGTCCAAGAGACCCTCAGATTCCCCCAAGACCCGGAGAGAGAGATGAGGAGATGCAGCCATGAGTAGAGTAAGGAAAATGTATTAACGAATGTACACACAGGGACAAAACCCAACAACACTCTGAAGACTTAATCTCCTAGCTTCCATTATTATACCAAAACATGGTGGAATCTTCCCACCCCTCCCTGCTCTGCCTTCCCATCAGTACCTGGCATGATGTTATGCAGGGTTACCACATCAGTTATGATGTATGTAACCCTGCTGATTAACATTACTCTGTGTTTGTGTTGCAGACAGAGATCACTTCCAGCTGGGCTCTCTCTCCCACCTGGTCAATTCCAAAGCTGAGGGATACCTGGAGTTGCCAGATTGGCCCGATGCAGCCCCAGATCCCTCCGTTCGCAATGTAGAGGTGAGGATACTGCCTGTTGTCGTGGAGACAATAACTGACCAACAGTGACTGTTGCCTGTTGTCGTGGAGACAATAACTGACAACAGTGACCAAACCATTCACTACTATCATGACCCCCATCAGCACCGTGACATCAGCGCAACTAACATCAGCATGTTATCAACATGATCACCTGGTGTTCATAAACTGTCATGAGATTATTATGATTTATTATTCTTATGGTTATTATTATGATTATAATATATGCAATTTAGCAGACTGATTATGATTGTTATTGTTATTGTTATGACTTTGCCTGGAGGACACCCCTACCCATGCCAGTGACACAGTGTTACATAGCCTGGTCTAATCCAGTCCGATAGGGTCCAGTGGGGTCAAAGGTTGGGTAAAGGTTGAAACTCATCCCCTGCTCGTCTCTGACGACACGTCTCTTGGTCCACAGCTGGAGGAAGTCATTTCCACCAGTGAGGGGCGAATCGGGTTGCTAGGCGACTGGCGAGAGGTGCCTGTTTGAGCGCCGTGTGTTCTATCTGTCCTTCTGTACAGCCACGCCCTTTATTGCCACACATAGAGCAGCAAGAAGAAACTAATACTCCAACCAAACCAAAAAAAAAAGACCAACCGAAAAGACCCAAATTTAATGTAACCTTATATATATATATATATATATATATAACCTAATGAATTGAAGTCAACCAATACGTTATTTTGCTTTAGGTTGATCTCACTTTATGTTGCTGAAATTGGAAAGTCAGGGTACTGGCTGGCTCATTGATATCTATGGTTGTGGTATTGGCTCATATGGTTGTGGTATTGGCTCATTGATATCTATGGTTGTGGTATTGACTCATTGATATCTATGGTTATGGTATTGATTAATTGATATCTATGGTTGTGGTATTGACTCATTGATATCTATGGTTGTGGTATTGATTCATTGATATCTATGATTGTGGTATTGACTCATTGATATCTATGGTTGTGGTATTGTCTCATTGATATCTATGGTTGTGGTATTGGCTCATATGGTTGTGGTATTGGCTTATTGATATCTATGGTTGTGGTATTGGCTTATTGATATCTATGGTTGTGGTATTGTCTCGTTGATATCTATGGTTGTGGTATTGGCTCATATGGTTGTGGTATTGGCTTATTGATATCTATGGTTGTGGTATTGGCTTATTGATATCTATGGTTGTGGTACTGACTCATTGATATATATGGTTGTGGTATTGTCTCATTGATATCTATGGTTGTGGTATTGACTCATTGATATCTGTGGTTGTGGTATTGGCTCTGTAATGTCCCATTATTGGGGTGATCCATCAGAGCTGTGCAGTTAGTGAACCAAGTTTGAGTAGGAATATACAGGTAACTTCCAAAATAAAAGCAACATTTCAGTGAATGAGGGATCCTTTAAACAGATACCACAAGTGTCTGTTGAGGGGTGCCCGGATAGGCCCGGCCCTTCCCTTTCCATTGACTGCCCAGCTGGGTTTCTCCTAGCCAGGGCCACAGCCATTACATTCCACCTTACCAAGTCTTGCCTTTATTTTGGCAGTTACCTGTAGCAGGACTGTGTGCAGTCAGACTGACTGTAGTTCTGGGAGTGGCTCTGGGCGTGGCTCGGCAGCTCAGCCCCATTACTCCCCTGCTTTCACTCCTCTTTGTCTCTGCACTTCACCTTCACAGCGTTCGTGTTTCTCTCTCAGCAGGCCATGGTCTTAACCAGTGTGAGTCAGTCAGTTACTAACATTATTCCACTCACCTACTCTAATGTGAAATAGCTAGCTAATTAGCATGCTGCTTGCTTTAAGCTGCATTTATAATGCCTGATTGTATTGATAGGCCCATTCCATCAGTTTATAGTTGCTAGCTATAGGGTAGACTATCAAGATAATAGCCTTGTTACTGCAAATAATGCATGGTTCTTGCCTTTTTATGAATGCCATCTGGATTACTGCATATTTCCCTTCATTATAAACAGAACCAATAATGCCAGTATTAGGAGTACTCCTCAAAATATAACAATATGTGCAAAGATCTCCCATCCTCCCATGTATTTCTGTTGACACTCTGAGTTTATGGGACAGGTCAAATGGTGTGTAGAATACAGCTTTGCTGTCCCTTTTTAGCCGGTCCCATTCAGGCTGAAGCAGGGCATTGTGGGAGACATTGTGGGAGACACTCAGGCTGAAGCAGGGCATTGTGGGAGACACTCAGGCTGAAGCAGGGCATTGTGGGTGACACTCAGGCTGAAGCAGGGCATTGTGGAAGAAACTCAGGCTGAAGCAGGGCATTCATTGTGGGTGAACACAGATGCTCTGCTGGGATAGGACTGGGCTCAACCTACATGGCCCCTGTGTGTTTACCGTCTGTCTCCATGAGTCTCCAAAGTAACCCTGCCCCTCCCTCCCCCCAGGTTCCAGAGTGGACCAAGCGTGGCGGGCGGGAGAAGAAGACGGAGAAGAAGGTGGAGAAGCCGTTCTACTCTGACTCCGACGGGGATTCTGGACCTACAGAGTCTGCTGACAGCGGTAACCTGGCACCTCACGATAGAATTTGCATGGATTTCATACTAATTTTGAGCAAATTACCTGTTCTGAAATTTTCGGAGTTCAGATCTATAAAATGTGGGTACGTGAGAGTGGGGTAGTTTATCTAGTGGCAGAGTGGGTTAGTCTCTCTAGTAGCAGAGTAGGTTAGTCTCTCTAGTGGCAGAATGGGGTAGTTTCCTAGTGGCAGAGTAGGGTAGTTTCTCTCTGACGTGAAGTTCATGAATGATTTGTAGAAACCTGATTGTGAGAAAACAGGAGACTCACTGGTAAGTTGTGAGGTTAAGTGTCATTGGCTTCACTATTCCTGCCCCACCCCCAGAGCCGGCCTCGGGCAGCGGCTTGGAGAACTACAGCGGGATGGACTCAGAGTCTGAGAGTGACGAGAGCGAGGAGTCCGAGTCTGAGGAGGAGGAGGACAAGAAGAAGAAAAATGAGATCAACGAGAGGAAACGCGATAAGGAGACAGAGAGGTGAGGCATATCTCAGCACAGACAGACCTGGTTGTCACAGCTAAACTGCCCGATGCAGTGATGCAGTATTTAGAGGTGATATGACTCTGACAGAGCCTTTGACTCTTCCCCATCCCATCTGTAACCTGACCTCACAGTGACCCCAGCATTGCCGAGGGGAAGAGGGGAACGAGGAAAAGCACAGAGAGGAAGAATGCATCTGAATCTGAGTCTGAGGAAGAGGAGGAGAGTGAGTCAGAGAGCAGTGAGTCAGAGTCAGTGTCAGAGCAGGAGTCAGAGTCTGACACACAGACCAAGAGAAAAAAGGTGGGGCTTTCTCAAAGACCAAATGCATTCTCGCAAACACACAGAGTTTCATGCTCACATGCACACTCACAAACACTTATACACACACACACACACACACACACACACATACTCTCACACACACAAACAGTTTCACGCTCGCACGCATGCAAGCACGCACACACACACTCGCACATGCACCTGCACTCACACATACACTCACACACAGATTATAATCACCATATGTCTTGTTATATTGTTATAATTTTGGTTCTTGCCACTTTCTCTTGTTTTGCCTTTCAGACCGGCGCATCCTGTACATCCAGGCCCCCAGCAGAAAAACCCAGAACCGTGAGCAGAGAGACGGAGATGAGGGCTCTGCTGGACCTGGATGATTGTGAGTGCAGAAAACTATGAGCCAGTGCTACCTGAGAGCAGTCTTACCCCAGCGAGGGTAACTGCCTTCATAGTTCACATCCAATCAGCAATGAGAATTATCAAGGAAGTAACTCCTCTGTATGCAAACTCTTAGTGAAATGACCTGAGCTGAATCTGTCGTGTCACGTTATTATGCCAGCATGATGCCAGTCTCCTGAGTAATGCTGTTTTCTCTGTTTTGTGTTTGACGCCCAGTTGTCTCAACACCGCCCTCCCAGGTGACCCTCATCAGTAAGGCCCCACCTCGCAGCCTGGTTTCAGACCTGGAGGGGCTCTCCCTGACTCCACCACCCCTGACCCCCGCGGTGAGCCCCCTCCCTGGCCTGTGACTTATGGGACCCAGGGACCTGCAGAGCGTGATAGGCTCAGAGCGTGATTGGCTCAGAGCAAGGTGAAACTTCAGCCGAGTCTGTAACTGTGACATGGCTACAGGCAGGTGAGGCTCTTCCAGTAGCAGAATACAGCCGTTAGTCAGGGCAGGTTTGTGATTGGAAGAGAAAGCTGTCAGTCAGAGAGCATGCAGGCTGAGTGTTGGGCTGTGTCTCTGCAGGCTGTTTGCCCCGCCTTCGGGTCACTGAGGACCTATGAGCTGCTGCATCGCATCAGGGGGGAGGGCCTGGGGGCGGAGTACTGCTTCAGCCGGCAGCCCTTCATCCCAGACCCCCACATGGTGTCTGTTCAGATCCAGCTCACCAACAGCTCTGACAGCGAAGCCAAGAGCATCCACATCCAGGAGCCCAAACTTCAGTCTGGCATGAGGATCAGAGAGTTCCGTGAGATAGGTCAGCCACGCCAAACAACCAAACCCTGATATGTGTGTGTGTGTGTGTGTGTGTGTGCGTGCGTGCGCGTGCGTGCGTGTGTGTGTACGAGTGTGTGAGTTTGTGTGTGTGTGTTTAATGTTGTTGGTTATTTGGGGTTTTCAGACGTGTTGCCTCCAGGTGAGATGGTAACCGTGGTGATGGGGATTGATTTCTGCGATTCCACACAGGCAGCCAACTTTCAGCTCAGGTAAGACACCTCACTGTCTTCTGACTGCACGTGAAACTCCTTTCTTCTGCTGGGAAAAAGTCAGTATGGTTTTGAAAATGAATCCCATAAGTGTTTAGCTGGCCATACCAAACAGAAACATCTTTCAAAGTCAAATGCCCAACCAAATACTTTCTGTGGGTTTGGTATTTTTCATTCGAGCCGCAATGTCCGATAGGTAAGAAATAATCCCAAACATGGAAAACAGAGCAGGTTTATAGAGGGAGGAGGTGTGTGATGTCTGTGTGTACGAGCAGGTTTATAGAGAGAGGAGGTGTGTGATGTCTGTGTGTAGGAGCAGGTTTATAGAGAGAGGAGGTGTGTGATGTCTGTGTGTAGGAGCAGGTTTATAGAGAGAGGAGGTGTGTGATGTCTGTGTGTACGAGCAGGTTTTAGAGAGGAAAGGGGGGTGACTGTGTGCAGGTGGCTGTGAGTAATTTAATTGTTTTTTTTGTAACCCCCCCCCAGCACTCAAACCAGGAACTTCTCTGTCTCCATCGTACCCCCAGTGGGGGAGCTGATGACGCCCATCTTTATGTCCGAAAATGAGTTCAAAAAGGAGCAAGGTAAGAGCCAACAACCACCACAGGTTCACCAAATCACACCTCTACCCCTAATACCTAATACCTCACACCTCCATGCCTCATAGTAAGCCTTAATCTTTCCCTGTTAATGCCTCTCTCTCTGAGCTCTACATTATATGTGTAGTGTGAGGGTGTCCTGTAACATGTGACTCTGCAGGCAAGTTGATGGGAATGAATGAGATTTGGAAGAGGCTGACGGTGGGGGCGGAGTGCAGGAGAGAGCTTGCCCTTGTTCAGAGGGTCACCTCCGCTGCTAACCTCGGCCAGTTGCCCTGCGGCACGAAAAAGGAGAGGTGAGTCAACCCGCTGACCAGCATCCCTGCTGACCCCACCACAGGGTTCATTAGTAAAGGGTTGTAGGATTCATTAGTAGATGGATGTGGGGGTTTTGGTTTCTCCACATTGTTTTGGTTTAACTTCTTAATTTCCATTGCTTTATTGAAAGACTGAAATATGAAACATTTGGGATATGTTTAATAATAATATTCGCTCATTTCCTGTCTCTGTGGATTTGTCTTCATTTTCAACTGACCTTTGAATCTCTGACCCTTGACCTGTGACCTCCGGTGTCCCTCCAGTGTGCTGGTGGCCAGGTTTGCAGGGCGGACGGTGAGTAGCGGCAGCCTGGTGCTGGTCAGCGTGGTGCTGCAGGACGACAGTACGGCACAGCTCACTATCAACTGTGAGAGGATGGTGATCGGAAACATGCTGGTGAAGGATGTGCTCCAAGCGCTATCCCAGTGACGCTGTACCCCAAAACTCCACCCAAAACCCTCCCCTGCGCTGTCCAAGTTGCATACCCCAAACTCCCCTCGACCCTGCTCCCCTGTACTGCTGCCACCATCCTTAGTGAAGGGGGTACCCCAAAACTCCTCTCCTCCCCCAAACTCTGCCTTCTAACCCCTACACTCACCCCTGTCCCCAGACCTCTAGCCTTGAAGGACAAAACAAAGCAAGATTAAACAGATAGTACAGGACAACAATACCACCAAAAAATGAACTGCTTGTACAGAACTCAGCAGGATCATCACTCATCACTCAGTTAACCTGGTCTGAAGGAAACAGACTGCACTGATTAAAGGCTCCAGTCAAGGGGCCCCGGGTAGCATAGCCTACTCCACCGAAAGTGCAAGCTGCCTACTGTAGTCGTGGTTCTAAACCCGACTCTGGCCGGGAGCCCCGATCGGGGGCGGCTTTTGGCTGTCCGTCCCAGGGGGTGGGGGAGGGAAAGTCGGCACGAGCTTGCCGAGGGGCAGTAGGGCGTTCCTAAAGAGCAGGTGGACAAAGTTCCGTCTCGGAGGAGGCGGATCAGGATACTAGCTTGACCCAGATGATGGGCGGTGGGCTCGTGAGAGGAGGGTGAATCAAAATAAATAGAGGGTTGAATTGGCTACTAAAGTGGGAGAAAAATTTGAAACGAATTAAAAATAAATGCTCCAGTCATGTGTTCACCTGCTCAGGCCTCATCAGGTTCTACCGCACCGCACCACACCTGTTTAAATAAACACATCACTTTATCAGGTGGATGTGATGCGAAACTAGACAGTAGTAATGCACACAAAACAAAAAACATCATAGACCTGGGCCATAACACGGCGGTAATGCAGAACACCTTGAAGTGCTTATTGCTGCTATTTATCTCTGAGAACAAGCATGCTTTTGACATTGTGGTGTGGCATAGGGGTGACCATCGTTTCTCTCGGTAACCGGCTCTGTTCACTGCAGCGGGATGAGGTCTCCCTCCTTCTCTCTTTCTTCGTCTATCTCTCTCTTCCTCCACAGAAGTGGAGCAGGAATTGTGTGGTGTGTGTCTGTGTGTCTTTATGCCTGTGAACTGAAAAATGTTAAATAATTGCGTATGGATTTGGATGAGACATTGTGAAATGATGCGGTTTGGGAGGCAGTGTTGAAGGAGCAGGGGAATGATGAGAAATTATGAGGTTTTGGCCTCTGCCTTGCCCAGAGCCTTGCTAGTCTTTGCTGCTTTATTTTTGTTTTGCCGTTTTGTAGTTGCCGTGGAGACTGCTGAAGCCATGGCACCAGGTCACACCAAAGCTCTGAGTGTAAACAGAGGGGAGGGGTGGACTCATATTTATTTATTTATTAGTTACTGTTGAACACGTCTCTGCTGTGGCTGCATTTTGGAGGTGAGGAGCAGCAAGTGTGTGAACATTAAATATTAAACATTAAATATTAATTATTCCCCTGCACTTTCCCTCCCACTGGTTAAACCCACACTGTGCAGTTTGCCTTACTCAATTCCAGACATTTTAAAAGGCATAAAGCACTGCTATACATATTCAGATGTAGTTACAAAATAATCAAAAAAGGAAATGTTTTCAGCCTACTTAAGGTCTTACTGACATTAGTCAGTTAGCTATGTCGAAATGAGCTATACTGACTCATGACTTCTAAATGAAGCTGCTGTTTGGTGCTTTTCATGATGTATCTATTCTTAGACACATTTGTTCTGTGTGGAGAAGGGTGTGATTTCCCCTGTATTATCGTCATGATGACATCAGTCAAGATGGTGGATAGATACAAGATGTGCTGCCTGTTTGGTCCAGGGTTTGTGGAGGTCCTGCAGGTCCTACAATGTTTGGCAAAGCGTTCTGTTGAAAACATTTAAAGCCTTGTGTTGGCCAGGAGCTTTGCACAAAACTACACAAATACTGTTTGTGACAAAGCCGTGTTTTAGAAAATGGAATATTGCCTGAGCAGACCGGATGTGCTGAACTATTGCTTTGGAAACACGCTTGGCAAATCAATCAATGTATCAGTTGTTTGGAGCAGAAGGTCTTGCTCCTGGCCGAAAATCAGTTATTCAGGATCTCTTGCTGTTTCGTAGCACCCGGCCACACCATTATGCAGACTGGAAGTGGCATATATTGCACTAAGACACCATCTTTGCTGACCTGTATCAGTTTAACCTGTGTGTTCATGAAAATAAAAATAAGTTGTTTGGGTATTTAAATATTGTGATTTATTGCACAAACTAAAAGTCAATAAAAAGCTGATGATGCACATGGTTTGACATAAACTTTTTATTGGTCTAGTTTGAAGTCCCTTCCTGTGGGGTGGAGACGAAAGAGTTTATGGACACATCTTAGGATATGATTCAAATTTGAGTTTACTAAGTGCTTTATGAATAGTTTTTGTTTTAATAAACTATGCAGGATTGATGATGATCTGCAGTTTGATGCACACAGTGAGAGGAGATGATGGTACAGTTTAACAAAGGCGGGAAGAGCAGATAATGACATATTTACATATATAGTCCCAAAGGTACAACAGCTGTGCCCCACCTGTAAACTGAACCTGCTACCTCTGGGTTACAAGCTCAGTTCCCTAACCATTATACTACACTGCCACCACAGTTTAATGTGTGGGGTAAGGGATGATGATACAGTTTAACAGTAAGAGAAGATTATGACACAGTTTAACAGTAAGAGATGATGATGACAGTTTAACATACGTGGCAAGAACCACAGCTGAGAGTTGCATGTTCGAGTCTTCAGGGGGGCGTTGCAGTCTTGACCCTGAGTGAGGCACTATATTGCTGCATCAGTAAACATCCAGCTTTGTGCAAGGATACGGTGTTCGACAGAAGCAGTGTAGAAGCATCTGCAAAGCAAATACTGATGATTTGACAGAAAGGCCTCGCTGTGTCCAGGAACAGGATGCAAGGAGCTGTCAGCTTTGGGATTCAGCTGATGTGTCAGTTTAAGCCAATAACAGGAAGAGCCCAGTTTAGAGGTTACTCTACAATTTGTAGTGGAGCTGCTTCTAAGATTAAACACAGGCCTCCTGACCAGCACTCGCACCACCCTGAGCAGCTTGCACAGGAAGCGAGCCCGGCACAGACCAACGCTGACAGCGCACATGTGCATTCAAAATCCCCAGGGTGCCATATTGCAAAAAGCTATTTTAGTCAGATGTTGTAGTCTGATAGAACAGCTTCAGCTTCCAAGTTGTGAAAATCCAAGGTGGCAGTCTAGCGCTGCTTCAGGAATATGATGCAGGGTGGATGTGGCCTCTCAGGTCCAGCTGAAATTCCATCATTGTGGTGACATGCTTCACAGTTGCCATGGTGCACACGCTTCACGGTTGCCATGGGGCACATGCTTCACGGTTGCCATGGGCCATATTCTTTTCCTAAGGGCTAGTAACAGCAGAGGCCAGGAACATGTTTGTCGAACAATGCAATCTCTTCTCCTTGAGATAAAAGCATGTCAGATGCACCACAGTATGCCGTGTCCACTTTCCATGTTAATGTTGAAAGTAATTTTATTACATACATTAATATGTGCATACATTGTCATATTTGGCAGTGCCTTAGCTTTAAAATCATAATAATATAAACCAACTGATCAAAACCACTAACTATATACAATAACTATGATTTTATAGTACTCTTAAAAATGTTCATAGTCATGGTTATTATATAAGCAAATTCTACCAGTTCTACCAGTCTCCCAAAAAGGTATCCATACATAATCATGACTCATGATGAATCCAATACAGGCAAACCAATACCTCGAAAAAAACAGGCCCAGACCATGGCATGAGGTGGAAATCAATGCTGCGGGACAGGGTGATGCAGATGAACCCAACCATGCCTGAGACAGACAAGAGCAGAGCTGTACTCTCAGAAGTGTCAATCCCAGAACAGAGCTGTCTCTCAGAGTAGCCTCACCTGTCTCTCTCATAATTGTACAGTGCTGTGAGCCTGAGTAGCTCTCTCTCATAATCGTACAGTGCTATGAGCCTGGGTAGGTGGACCCTCTTATATGAGATCATTCTGCTCAACTTCCAGGAATGCGTTTTGCTAATAGACCACGATCTTGTGACCTCATGATTCAAGCCAACTCACCCATTGACCTATAACATAACGACAGATAAAACTTTCCTGGAAACCAATCTCACAAACTGTAACTTCCCTTTCCATATCCTCGAGAGCTGAAACTGACTTCAAATGTACTGAATACTGTAGTGTTTACACACACACTGCCTTGTGTGTGTGTGTGAGTGAGAGAGAGTGTGTGTGAGAGAGAGAGAGAGAGAGAGAAAAAAAAAAAGAAGATCAAAAGTCATGACCAGTATACTTTTACAGATTTACTGCTTTTTTAAGAGCACATAAACAATGTGCCATTTAGGACTGCACATGGACCAGCCGTCTTTACGAGCAGCACAAGACAACATCCCGTACGGGATCTAATGATAAAACCCAGAGCTCATTCAACAACATTGAGTTGTGTTTTTGCGAGTTCATCACTGAAGCGTGAACAGAACTTTAAAACGGGAAGTTACGCAAAGTGAAAGTAACCACAAGACCACAACCGATCGGGTCAGTTACAATCCCAGGAATTAATTCAATTACTGTGATTATTGTATTTTCAATATTGTTTAAAGTTATTAACGCTAGCTATTTAAAAACGAATACTATGCTAAAGGGGTAGTCGGCGACAAGTAATCGTTTGACTGTGTGCGCAGTATTGTAGGTTGGGTCTATGCCTGTCTCCAGCAGGTGTCATTCTTTCCCCTCATTTCGCCTTTAAGTTATTCCGTCTCGTGTCTCCAGTCAAATTGTATGCTGCTGTTTGCATTGAGTAAAGATGGCGGCCAACTCAGAGCGAAGTCCCCCTCCGTTCCCCGAAGCCGAGGACCTAGATCGGGACGCCGAGGCTAGAAGCGGAGACAGCGGTGAAGGAGATGATCTCTTCAGCAATGCTGTGAGTACGGGACTGCGGGGTGTCGTTTCAGCTTCTGCGTATGGAGTACTCACTCTCACTCACCCGCTCACTCGGCTAGCGCAAAAATGGGCGTGAAGTTCTACATCGTGTAAACTACTAGCTAATAGTATAGCACCAAGCTGTTTTTTCAACTATAGCTTTTTGGGAAGGTGTGGACACCTTCAAAGTAAGAGGCAGAAAGTGAAAAAGTAGTTTTCGGTGGATAAATGTGCACTGCATGGTGAAGTCGAACAAGTATACTATATGCATTTGTTTTAACCTGTTATGGTCAACAGTGAGCAAGGAAGTTCCACAAAGACGAGTCAGCCCAGGTGTGCATTTACTAACAAATCTTTTCATTAGTTTTCCAGTGTACAATTTCCTCACGTGATCACCAGCATACATTGCTGTTTATGCGGCGAAAGAGTTCAAGCACGAGCGAACGTTTGAAGAAATGTCTTCCAGCTGAATGTTATTGCCGTTGAAGAAAAAACACATTGGCCAGTGGTGGTACTGGGACATTTATGTAATATGTTGCAAAAATGTTGCGCGCTGAACGTTTAGTTCCTCAAAAGGCTCACAGTAGAACGTGAGTTATTCTATTACGGACTGATTAAAATGTATTTAATTTTTCACTTTGCATTTCCAAAGTTGACGTTGTTCAGCTGGCTTTGCAAACTTACGGCATTACGTACTGTGGCGGTGACCGATAATAGCTATCATCCTTGCCGAGGGGGCAACGGGAAAAGCGGAAAACAATATTCATGTGTGAATATTACTAATTGACCATTACGCAGTCAATTAAATATAATATTCACGATTTAGTAGATGCAAGTGGGTAGATAGTCCAAATATATTACCGGAAATACCTATGCCAGAAGTGTCATGTGCAGCACTGCTGGTCTGCAGTTTCCTGTAACCCTTAACACGGGCGCCGTCCCACCGGGGCTTCAGGGCTTCCGCTTTATGTCACCACTGCAAACACTGTCCCTTTCCTTGAACCACGGTAAATAATCATTCGATATTTTGGTTCTTTGCAACAGGTAACATGCTCACATAATTTTTTAGAAGGAAATCTTTGTTTTAACATAAAATGAACCGCTGGATAGTTTTGATGTTCTGTGTTAATTTAGTTTGAATTAAGCACCAGATATCCTCTCATGCTGGTGAGGAAAGAGGCACAGAATAATTATTTAATTTGTGGTCACAACGCCATTACAGACAGATGGTCCCAGGTATTCCCTGCCCTATACACCTGCCCTGCCCTCTTTACACCTGCCCCACACTCTGCACACCTGTTCCACCTCATACACCTGCCCCATCCTATACACCTACCCTACCCTCTGTACACCTGCCCTAAAAACCCTGTGCCCTGTGTGTGCCATGCTGCCCTGAGGAACACAGCCAGCCCTTGTCACACAGAAGCATAACCATTGTTACCTCCATTACATCATTACACAACAGAGCTGTTATTCACTCATTACCTCCATTACATCATTACACAACAGAGCTGTTATTCACTCTTTACCTCCATTACATTATTACATAACAGAGCTGTTACTAAGTCATTACCTCCATTACATCATTACACAACAGAGCTGTTACTAACTCATTACCTCCATTACATCATTACACCACAGAGCTGTTATTCACTCATTATGTCCATTACATCATTAGGGTTAGGGCTCCAATGGTTTTCTGGTTTTTTGATTCCCTCTGGAAAATGCCAATTGTGAAGCGCTGTGTGACAACCTGTTTGTAAATGGCGCTATACAAAAATAAAGATTGATTGATTGATTGATTACACAACAGAGCTGTTATTCACTCATTATGTCCATTACATCATTACACAACAGAGCTGTTATTAACTCATTACCTCCATTACATCATTACACCACAGAGCTGTTATTAACTCATTACCTCCATTACATCATTACACCACAGAGCTGTTATTCACTCATTACCTCCATTACATCATTACACAACAGAGCTGTTACTAACTCATTACCTCCATTACATCATTACACCACAGAGCTGCTATCCACTCATAAAGCACATGTATAACACACACAGTATGCATGCTTGGAGAACAGAGAGCATGCACAGGTCAGCTTCGTTATGTTCTGTACACAGAACATGGCAGCTCTTAACAAAGCTGACCTGTACACTAGGAAAGTTTTGTAAGAAGGTGCTTGGTTTTGTGGAATATTTAATAACCATTTAATAGCTTACTGTGGACACATGCTATTTGAACACATTGTCAGAAAATAGTGGGTGGGGATGTGGGGCGAGTGAAGAGAGGCTTTCACACTTCTAGCCAACTGGGGGTGGGTGGTATTTGTGTTGTTTTTTGTAGCTGCATGACAAACAACACGTGAACAAAACACAACTGAAAATGGCATGTCTGTGAGGTTATTAGGTCATTGTATTACTACTGTAGCTGCTGTCTAATCATTTCAAACTAGCAAATGTAGCATTTATCATCTGTGTTTGTCTGTGTGCAATTCACAAGCAGGCTGTACTTTCGCAACGAATGCATAGCAACTAGCTCTATAGCGTGTGTGTGTGTGTGTGTGTGTGTGCGTGCGTGCGTGCGTGCGTACTCACACAATTTTCTCCACTTTCTCCAGAGCAAGCCAGTGGAAACCGGGACAAAGCCCCTTCTGCCACCAGCTGACATCTTCAGTGAACCATTTACTGAAATGTTCAGTGAGCCTCTGGTTGATATCTCCAGTGAACCACCAGCTGATATCTCTAGTAATACATTAGCTGATTTGCCCAGTAAACTATTAGCTGATATCTTTAGCGACCCACTGGAGGATATCTCTAGTGAACAGCCTGCTGATATCTTCAGTGCACCATTGGTTGATATCTCTAGCGAACCACCTGCTAATATCGCCATCAAACAACCTGCTGATATCGCTAGTGAACCACCAGCTGGTATTGCTAGTAAACTACCAGCTGATATATCTGGTGAGCCATTGGCTGATATTTCTAGCAAACCACCTACTGATATCTCCAGCAAACCAGCTGCTGATATCTCTAGTGAACCACCAGCTCATATCTCTCTTGAACCCCCAGCTGATATCTCTAGTGAACCACTAGCTGATATTGCTATTGAACCACCAGCTGATATCTCTAGTGAACCACCAGCTGATATCTCTAGTGAACCACCTGCTGATACCTCTATTGAACCACCAGCTGGTGTTGCTAGTGAACCACCAGCTCAAATTTCCAGTGAACCACCAGCTGATATCTCTAGTGAACTACCAGTTGATATCTCTCTTGAACCACCAGTTGATATCTCTATTGAATCACCAGCTGGGTATCGCTAGTGAACCACCAGCTGATATCTCTATTGAACCACCAGCTGGAAATTAGTGAACCACCAGCTGAAATTTCCAGTGGACTCCCAGCTGATATCTCTAGTCAACCACTAGCTGATATTGCTATTGAACCACCAGCTGGTATCGCTAGTGAACCACCAGCTGATATCTCTATTGAACCACCAGCTGGTGTCGCTAGTGAACCACCAGCTGAAATTTCCAGTGGACTCCCAGCTGATATCTCTAGTCAACCACTAGCTGATATTGCTATTGAACCACCAGCTGGTATTGCTAGTGAACCACTAGCTGATATCTCTAGTGAACCACCAGCTGATATCTCTGGTGAACCACCAGCTGATATCTCTAGTCAACCACCTGTTGATATCTCTAGTGAACCACCTGCTGATATCTCTAGTGAACCACCAGTTGATATCTCTAGTGAGCCATTGGCTGAGATCCCCAGTGGACCCCCTGCTGATATCTCTAGTGAGCCATTGGCTGAGATCCCCAGTGGACCCCCTGCTGATATCTCTATTGAGCCATTGGCTGAGATCCCAGTGGACCCCCTGCTGATATCTCTAGTGAGCCATTGGCTGAGATCCCCAGTGGACCCCCTGCTGATATCTCTAGTGAGCCATTGGCTGAGATCCCCAGTGGACCCCCTGCTGATATCTCTAGTGAGCCATTGGTAGAGATCCCCAGTGGACCCCCTGCTGATATCTCTAGTGAGCCATTGGCTGAGATCCTCAGTGGACCCCCTGCTGATATCTCTAGTGAACCATTGGCTGAGATCCCCAGTGGACCCCCTGCTGATATCTTTACAGACCCACTGGCTGAGATCCTCAATGAAACACCAAGTGGGCCTTCAGCTAATATTTTCAGTGAACCTCTGGGTGATATCACCAGCCACAAACGCACTGATATCCTGAGTGAAGCAGCAGCTGATATATTCAATGAAGAAGGCGTAGCCACGAGCAGTGCTCCCAGCGCCGGCTCTGAGGCGAATGGCGTACAGTCAGAGGATGAAGAGCAGGATATATTTGCAGGTATGTGTGTGTTCAGTCCTCGTCAGTGTTGTCTGGGTAGGGCACTCTTTAATTAGGCCACGGCGCTGCCCTGTGTGTCTCTGATAGACTGATAGAATTATGTGACCAGTGTTGCCATAGAGGATAAGGAAGTAGGGCTGCAGCCCAGGACTGTCCTCTGCGGTCACAAAGCTTGACCTGGGTGTGGCCATAGAGAGGATTCTGGGAGAGGATTCTTGTGTGAAATGTGGTGTTTTAAATGTACATTCCCTTAAATGGGGTCTGACTTCAGCATGGTCAGCTTCTTTGTGTGACATCACCATACACACAGAAAAGGTGAACCGTATGCTACAGACTACGCCCATATCACACCTTCTATGCCTCTGATCTTTAGTGGCTCTCTCTGACACAACACTGTCCTGTGATTGGTGTCTCTCTCTGTGACAGAGGCCACTGTGGAGCTGTCCCTGGAGAGCCCCCACAATGACAGAAAGAAGAAAGAATCCACTACACCCTCGGTGATGACAGAACCAACCCCTGCCACGCCTGCAGAAGCCAAAGCACTGCCCAGGACCACAGAGGAGGTAGATGGTTTTAGAGCAGCAAAGGAAAAATATAAATAATTTACAAAAATGTGTTCATTGTCAGACAGGCAAAGGTGAAAGAAGTCAGTGGTTCTCATGTCTCATGTCTGTCTTTGTCTGTAATGGAGAGGGAAGAGGAGGAGAGCAGAGACACCTTTGAGCTCAACATCTCCATCACCAACCCTGAGAAAGTTGGTAAGATGCTCTGTGCTTTCACACCAGTCTCTACGAAGAGACCAAACCAGGAAATGGAGGTGTCATTCAAAGCTGCGTGTCTCTGTGTCAGCACCTCCCTGAAAAAGTATGTGTGCCTCTGACTATGTTTACCTGCACAAAGTTTTCCATCCAGAAAGCACATCTTCCAGCCAGATAGCACACAGTTTGTTTTTATTACTGAGAGACCAAAATGTGCTTTTTGGTTTTCCCATGACAGCAAGCTAGCGGGGAAATTGTGCCCCAAGATTCCATGCAAAATGTACACAGATGTATGTTTATTTTCAGATAAGAGGCATATTCCAAATTAAAAGTGTTTGCATATGTAATATTCTGTTTGTATAATAGAGGAATCTTATATCGGTAGGAGCGGTTCCTTATAAATGGGATACTGGCTTATTTAGGTCATTGTTATCAGAATAAGGTGTTTATGTGGCTCATGTCATAGTCGGAATACTTGAATATTTGGGTCAAACTCAAAATTGTAGTGCGCATATAAACGTGGTCTGTATCAAAGCCTCCCTGTAAAAGAGTATCTCTCCTTTTGAGTCTTGTCTCACACTCCTTCCTTTTGGCCAGTTCAGTGTGCTGCAGACATCAGCACTGTCATTCTCTCCCCAAACAAAAGGAAGAAGTGCCTCCTCCACATGATTTGGCCTGATCACGAGCGCAGGCTGGGCCCTATAGAGTGGCTCAGTCGGTAAAGGCTCTCGCCACAAGCGCAGGCTGGGGACATCCCTAGTTCCAGTCTGGGCTGTGTCAGTATGACTGGGAGGCAGGGTGAGCCAGTAAGGTGATTATTATGACTAGTTAACTCCTGCCCTGAAACGCAACCTCACTGTCTGTTATGTTTACTGTTTTTCCTTTCCTGCAGTTGTTTCAGCATGAAGCATTTTATCCGGTGACTGCTGTGTTTGTAGGTAAATGGTTCTAAATGTTTGTCACATTGCAGAAGTAAATTAAGACATGTCCTTTTATTTCAGGGGACGGCATGAATGCGTATATGGCCTACAAGGTGTCCACTCAGGTATGTGTCCACGGTTCTCAAAAACAAACCGGAACCCTTTGCCTTGTGGTACATTTAACGTGCGCAAACTCTCAAATGTTTCTGTGCCAGTACACGTGTAAGCATCATTGACACCGCCACTCTTCTTTCTTCTCACACGGTTTTGAAACTGCACACCGTCTCTTTCAGACCACACTACCAATGTTCCGCAGCAGCACGTTTACCGTCAGACGCAGGTACAGCGACTTTCTGGGACTGTACGAGAAACTCTCAGATAAACACTCACAGAATGGATACGTCGTGCCCCCGCCCCCAGAGAAGAGCGTTCTGGGTAAGTAGGTGGCAGTGGCCTGCTAGCCTTGTTTCTCCTAGAGCAATTTAAACTCTTAGGCCACATCCTCCACCCTGCTGCCTGCACATTCTCTTTACCAGCCCTGCTAGCCTGGGCAGCTAAGAGCCAGACTGAAGTGATTGCATCATAGTCACATGGCATAGGCACAGTAATGAACCCACGTTCACGTCAGTGGAATCTGACTCTGATATCCATGCGACGGTCGCCCCTCTCTGTTGTTAAACATGTCATGTGTGGGATAGCCATGCAGAAGTAAACAAAGTTTTTGTTAGTCTCAGTTTTGCTCACTCCTTTTTGTTTGTTGAAGTGCATGTTATTTATTAATTCATATTTATTCATGTTAATTTTCATGTGTTTTTTAACTTATCATATTGACATGCATTGAATAATAAGGGGGCTGGTGTGAGGAACATGCCTCATTCCCATACGCTGGCCCATTTTGGGTGTGACGTGGTAGGGTTGCTTTGGCTCAAATCATTTCAGATCTCCAGTACCATTCAGAGAGGCCACTGTCCGCAGCTCACTGCCGCCCATAGCAGCAGCCACTAGGAATATCTGTATTCACCTACACAAAGCAAGACAACTACTGTTGAATTGTAGAATCTTCTATACTTTTTCACTGGTGCTCAATGTATGACGTGGGCCAAATAGCTGGCTCCAGGCTGCCTCTGGGATGATGCTAACTAGGTGACTAAATAGTTATATTGTGGTTTGACAGGGATGACTAAGTTGAAAGTGGGAAAGGAGGATTCTTCATCTGCTGAGTTTGTGGAGAGAAGGAGAGCAGCCCTAGAGAGGTGAGGTTTCAGCAGAGCTCTGTATCTCAAACCACCATCAGCATTCATCACTATGAACATCCGCAATGAACATCACAGAATACTACCACCATCTCAAACCACCATCAGCATCACAAACCACCATCAGCATCACAAACCACTACCATCTCAAACCACCATCAGCATCACAAACCACTACCATCACAAACCACCATCAGCATCACAAACCACTACCATCTCAAACCACCATCAGCATCACAAACCACTACCATCTCAAATCACCATCAGCATCACAAACCACTACCATGTCAAACCACCATTGCCATTGCAGACCACCAGGAACATCACAAATATCCATGAGCATTGATGTCCAGTTGTGAAAAATGAAAAAAGAGAAAGGAATTGAGATTACATGTTGTGTTTAGTGCATGTTGTGTTGAGAGTGTGTGCTGTGTTGAAACTATGTGCTGTGTTGAGGGTACATGTTTTGTTGAGACTGTGTTGTGTTGAGAGTATGTGCTGTGTTTAGTGCATGCTGTGTTGAGAGTATGTGCTATGTTGAGTGTGTGTGTTGTGTTGAGTGTGCAGGTTGTGTTGAGAGCGCAGGTTGTGTTGAGAGTATGTGTTGTGTTGAGGGTGAATGCTGTGTTGAGAGTATGTGTTGTGTTGAGGGTGAATGCTGTGTTGAGAGTATGTGTTGTGTTGAGAGTGAATGCTGTGTTGAGGGTGAATGCTGTGTTGAGGGTGCAGGTTGTGTTGAGTGTGTGTGTTGTGTTGAGGGTGAATGCTGTGCTGAGAGTATGTGTTGTGTTGAGGGTGCAGGTTGTGTTGAGAGTATGTGTTGTGTTGAGGGTGAATGCTGTGTTGAGAGTATGTTGTGTTGAGAGTATGTGTTGTGTTGAGGGTGCATGCTTTGATGAGGGTGATGTTGCTGTTCCCTCAGGTACCTCCAGAGGGTGGTGTTGCACCCCGCTCTCATTCAGGACCCAGACGTGCGGGAGTTCCTGGAGAAAGACGAGGTAAGGGGAGGGCGTCATGCTGTTACAGCGGGCACTGGTCCCCTTCATCAGAGGAGCTGTTATGAGCTTAATGATGCTGGGTTCAAAGGTATCTGATGGCTTTTTTGATGCTGAATATTTCACAGGTTGTGTTGATGTATTTTAGTGTTTACATATTGCATTCAATTTATATTGCATGCTGATTGCAGGAATATAGCATTATATTCATGCGTAATGTCACTGGTGTGGTGTTTGTGTTTGTGTTTCAGTTGCCCCGGGCAGTAAGCACACACACGCTGAGTGGTGCTGGCATCTTGAAGATGATAAGTCGGGCCACTGAAGCAGTCACCAAGATGACCATAAAGATGAACGAGTCTGATGAGGTAAGGCTTAATTTTCTTTCTGAGCAGCAAACGCACTGACGTCACACAAATGAACCCTAATGAAAGTAGTGGATTGTAATAATTAATATTAAGGTAAACTAATTAAACCCCCCTCTCTCTCTCTCTATCTATCAGTGGTTTGAGGAGAAGCTACAGCATGTTGAGTCAGAGGACCAGCAGTTGAGGAAGCTGCATGCCATGGTGGACTCACTGGTCGGCCACAGGAAGGGTGAGACAGAGCTGGGTATTTACTGAAGTGTGCAGCGTTCAGTGTTTAGCTGAAGTGTGCAGGGTTTAGTGTGTCATTGAAGCTTGCAGGGTTTAGTGTGTAGTTGAAGTGTGCAGGGTTTAGTGTGTAGTTGAAGTTATTCGGCAGATGGCAGAATAATCAGCACAGACGAGAAGGGGGCAGGGTGATTCTGCGGTTCATCTGGCTGTGTATTGGGTGTCATGATGTGACCCTGCTTTGCGCCCTGTGTCAGAGCTGTCAGGCAGCACGGCGGTGTTCGCGAAGAGCGTGGCGATGCTGGGGAATGCGGAGGATAACACCGCCCTGTCGCGGGCCCTGTCTCAGCTGGCCGAGGTGGAGGAGCGGATCGAACAGCTGCAGCATGACCAGGCCGCCAGCGACTACTTCATTTTTGCTGAGCTGCTCGCCGACTACATCCGCCTGCTGGGGGTTCTGCGGGTACAGACTGCAGAATGACAGAATGACAGAATGACAGAATGACAGAATGAATGCGCTTTCCAAATAGTTTTCTTTTTACAAAGATCTGTTCAGTGTTTCAGTATAGAATGCGATAGAATAGCTGTGTGTGTGTGTGTGCATGTGTGTGTGTGTGTGTGTGTGTGTGTGTGTGTGTGTGTGTGTGTGTGTGTGTTCACAGGGCTGCTTTGATCAGCGTATAAGGGCGTGGCAGCGTTGGCAGGATGCTCAGAACACTCTGCAGAAGCGGAGGGAGACTGAGGCCAAGCTGCTCTGGGCCAACAAACCTGAGAAGCTGCAGCAGGTCAAAAATGAGATCGCTGAGGTACCGTACCATACCATACCACACGCTACTGCATGCTACCGCACACTGCCACAAACTACTGCACCACCTGTTACCACACACTGCCACAAACTACTGCACCACACACTACCACACAATACCGCACACTGCCACAAACTACTGCACCACACACTACTGCACAATACCGCACACTACTGCACCACACGCTACCACACAATACCGCACACTGCCACAAACTACTGCACCACACACTACTGCACAATACCGCACACTACTGCACCACACGCTACCACACAATACCGCACACTGCCACAAACTACTGCACCACACACTACTGCACAATACCGCACACTACTGCACCACACACTACCGCACACTGCCACAAACTACTGCACCACACACTACTGCACAATACCGCACACTACTGCACCACACGCTACCACACAATACCGCACACTGCCACAAACTACTGCACCACCTGTTACCACACACTGCCACAAACTACTGCACCACACACTACCACACAATACCGCACACTGCCACAAACTACTGCACCACACGCTACCACACAATACCACAAACTACTGCACCATACACTACCACACCACACACTACCACACAATACCGCACACTGCCACAAACTACTGCACCGCACACTGCCACAAACTACTGCACCACACAATACCGCACACTGCCACAAACTACTGCACCACCTGTTACCACACAATACCACAAACTACTGCACCACACGCTACTGAACAATACCGCACACTGCCACAAACTACTGCACCACACGCTACTGCACGCTACGCACACTGCCACAAACTACTGCACCACCTGTTACCACACAATACCACAAACTACTGCACCACACACTACTGCACGCTACCGCACACTGCCACAAACTACTGCACCACCTGTTGCCACACAATACCACAAACTACTGCACCACACGCTACTGCACAATACTGCACACTGCCACACTCTTTAATCTAGCTTATAATTAGCAACACTTAATCATTTTTATTTTTTATTTTATCCTCTATTATTTTATTTATTCATGCCATTTGGATTGTGTGATTTTTTAAATTTTATTATTAGTATTTATTTATTATTCTCTCTATTCTTTGTGCTGAAATGTAAATGCACTTTGAACTGCAGTTTGTTTGAAAGGTGCTATACAAAAAAGTGTATTATTATTATTATTATTATTATTACCGAACGCTGTATAGTACCATACAAGCACCCCACTGCACACTGCCGTACCATACCACACAATACCACTCACTACCAGACACTACCCCATGCTCTGAGTGCTGTCTGATCCTTTACTCAGATTAGTGCTCTGTGCGAATCTGTTATCCCATCAGTAATGTGTGACCCTGTATTCAGATTAGTGTTGTGTGAATCTGTACTTGGGCATTGCTTGTTTTTGCAGTGGGAGGCCAAAGTTACTCAATATGAAAGAGAGTTTGAGAGGATTTCTGCAACCATTCGCAAGGAAGTGCTGCGGTTTGAGGTGATGCAGACACTTAATTTATGCTCTACTTGCTGTTTACTTCTGTTGTGCTAAATAAGGCTAAATAAATGAATTTAGATTTGGTGAAAGGCTTGGAGGAGGCCAGTCTGAACTGTTTTTGGTTTTGAATTGGGCAGAAAGAGAAGGCCAGAGACTTCAAGA
Source organism: Aldrovandia affinis (assembly GCA_029706075.1). NCBI lineage: Eukaryota > Metazoa > Chordata > Actinopteri > Notacanthiformes > Halosauridae > Aldrovandia > Aldrovandia affinis. The sequence continues at coordinate 13,901,490 of JAINUG010000003.1, forward strand.
ACCAGATCATCAAATACCTGGAGTCGCTTCTGCAGTCACAGCAACAGGTGAAATATAATATATATGAATAATTTAATGTAATATAATATCAGATTTTTTCATTGAAAATACTGTGGGGGGGTTGTGTTCTGATTTGAATGAATGGTTGAATGTAACACCGTGATCCTGAGTGAGTCTGGCTCTTATTCCAGCTGCTGAAATACTGGGAGGCCTTCCTGCCTGAAGCCAAAGCCATCGCCTGAGAGCGCACCAGGCCTCAGAGAGAGGCGGCCTTTTTTAAACATTACCTCCAACGAACATTACCTTTTAAACCAAGAACCAAGCTGTAAAGGGAAAGAAAGAAAAAAAACCCAGTGGAATTCTTTTTTAATCGTGATAAACATATAGCTTTTCAACGTAACTATTGTATTAATAATTTTATATTTTACTCAACTTTCACATATATTTTCTTAATGATGACAAACTATCTCTGTAACAGAAATTGAAGATGGTGGCAGGTGCCTGTGCTTTTTATGTCTGAAAAGGTCTTTTATTAGGGATGAATGGTAGTGCCATTGCAAAATAAACACTGACTGTGCCTTTGAGAAAACATTAAGTGGTCTTTTTTTTTTTTTTGCATTAAGAAGTTTGAAAACCTAAAGTGTACAACTGACCCCGAAGATTAATCTGTGCAACAATGAAGCCTGTGTTATTTTAGCATTGTACTACACTATTATGTCCACTAGAGGGAACTAATGATATTTTACTGAGCTCCACATTGTTATGCAAACCTGTGTTTGATTCATTTATTTCAGACCTCATGGTTCTTTTGGGCAGCTAAACTGCACTGTGGAGCAGAAAGGCTGTTTTAAAGCGCTGCAGTGAACAGCAGCGTCCACACATGGCCCCACGGAAGTGTTATTCATATGTTGTAAGCTTTCCATACTTCCTTTCACTCAATGTCTCACCACAGGTGAGTAATGGCCAAGACTTTCTGAAGGAGTTATTCAGCGCTGGAGACGCGTGAAAGGCGTGAGCTCTAAAGAGGAGGCTCGGACATTCACACCGCCACCTTTTAAAGGGTCTTCGTGGGTTTTTGGCTATACTGGAACTTCAGTGCACATCAGTTTTTAATAAATACTGAAAGGTTTTCATCCAGGGCATTTTGACTGGGGTTGTCTGAAAGATTAAAGGATCGATCATTTCCTCTAATTTCTACATTCAGAGATCCCTGTGCAGTGCAGTCACCCTAAACACCTGGGCTGGTGTTTATGAATCAAATATCTTGAGTTATATGCCGTAGGCAGGCAGTGTGGTATAATGGTTAGGGAACTGGGCTTGTAACGTTAAGGTTGCAGGTTCAATCCCCAGGTGGGACACTGCCGTTGTACCCTTGAGCAAGGTACTTAACCTGAATTGCTTCAGTAAAATATCCAGCTGTATAAATGGATTGTATGTAAAGAAATGTAAACTAAGTCGCTCTGGATAAGAGCGTCTGCTAAATGCCTATAATGTAATGTAATGAGTTACACTTAACACACCCCCTAAGAGCTTACTTTGGAGAGAGAACCAATCTGCTTTTGGAAAATCTGTATTCTTTGATGGTCAAGACAAGCTTCCAATAAAGTTAAACAGACCCTCATTATAAAAGATGCCTTATTGGCTAATGTTAGGCTAAGCAAAATAGATTTATAAAGAAAACCGAATTGGACTGCAGGAAACGGTAATGTTGGTAGAGAAGGTAGATGCGAAAAAGTTAATAATTAAGGGAAAATGTTGCACCACACAAGTTGTCATAAAAAAGAGATCGCAGACAACATTAATGCAAGCTTCGCCTCTGCCATTCGGAGCCTGGAGGAAAGCGGGAAAGAAACGGTACAATGTTCTATCCACAGAACATCAAGAAAATCTCCACTTTCAAGAAGGCAACATCTGGCAATGGTTTGTAGTTATTTATGAGACACATGTTTCATATTGCAATATTGCTGATGAACAGCAACAGTTATTTAAATTATTTTTACTATTCAGAGGTAGTCTCCACATCCTCGAAAATAATGCCACAATCAGTGGAGTGGGCGACTGTCAGATGCTGGACTATGCAAATTGCAGATCGTATTAAGGTTGGTAGGCTACTCAATTATATACTGCCCGTCCCCAAAAAAAGTCACACACTCGTAATATTTCGTTGGACCACCTTTAGCTTTGATTACGGCACGCATTCGCCGTGGCATCGTTTCGATAAGCTTCTGCAATGTCACAACATTTATTTCCGTCCAGTTGGATACATTTTTCACCAAGATCTTGTGTTGATGGGAGAGTCGGACCGCTGCCCAAAGTCTTCTCCAGCACATCCCAAAGATTCTCAATGGGGTTAAGGTCTGGACTCTGGGGTAGCCAATCCATGTGTGAAAATGATGTCTCATGCTTCCTGAACCACTCTTTCACAATTTGAGCCCGATGAATTGTACCATTGTCATTTTGGAATATGCCCGTGCCATCAGGGAAGAAAATCCATTGATGGAAAAACCTGGTCATTCAGTATATTCAGGTAGTCAGCTGACCTCATTCTTTGGGCACATAACGTTGCTGAACCTAGACCTGACCAACTGCAGCAACCCCAGATCATAACACTGCCCCCACAGGCTTGTACGGTAGGCACTAGGCATGATGGGTGCATCACTTCATCCGCCTCTCTTCTTACCCTGAAGCACCCATCACTCTGGAATAGGGTAAATCTGGACTCATCAGACCACATTACCTTCTTCCATTGCTCCAGAGTCCAATCTTTATGCTCCCTAGCAAATTGAAGCCTTTTTTCCGATTAGCCTCACCGACAAGTGGTTTTCTTAAGGCTACACAGCTGTTTAGTGCTAATCCCTTGAGGTCCCTTCGCATTGTGCATGTGGAAATGCTCTTACTTTAATTATTAAACATAGCCGTGAGTTCTACTGTTGATTTTTTACGATGTGATCGCCGATCACGATCATTCAAGATTTTTTTCCGACTACATTTCTTCCTCGAAGATGATGGTTCACCACTATCCTTCCAGGTTTTAATAATGCGTTGGACAGTTCTTAACCCAATTTTAGTAGTTTCAGCAATCTCCTTAGTTGTTTTCTTTGCTTGATGCAGGCCAATAATTTGACCCTTCTGAAACAGATTAACATATTTTCCACAACCACAGGATATGTCTTCCGACATGAGAAATGAGAAGCTACTCACTGCATCAGTTAGGGTTAAATAACTTGTTGCCAGCTAAAACATATTAATCACTGCAGTAATTATCCAATGGAAGGCTCTTACCTATTTGCTTAGTTAAATCCAGGTGGTGACTTTTTTTGGGGCCAGGCAGTGTGCATTACATTTACATTTTAAGCATTTCGGATACGATCTTATCCAAAGCGATTTACAAGATGTGCATAAATACATGGTAGGAACAATCCTAGTTCGCGGAAGAGATCAGTGCAGTAATACAACGATAGACATCATTGCAGGCAGCTGCGTACCATACCTGTAACACTGGGAAGGAAAAGGTTAGTAAATGTATTATTAAAAAAAAAAAAAAAAAAAAAATGGATTAAGGGGGGATACATAGTGTTGAGCAAGTAGGCAGCGGTGATGACAATTAGCTAGATGTACAGAGTTCACTGGTAGTGGAGTCTGAAAAGGTGGGTTTTGAGTCTCTTGCGGAAGATCGCAAGTGATTCCGCGGTCCTGACCAATTGCGGAAGGTCGTTCCACCACCGAGGGGTCAGGCCAGAGAAGAGACGAGACCGCGAGGAGCGGCTGCCAGGCGCCCGGAGGGATTTGGTAAACAGTCAGCGGAGGGGTCTGGCTGGGGTGTAGGGAGTGATGAGTGACTGGAGGTATGGGGGAGCAGTACCTCTAGCCGCTTGAAAAGCAAGCACCAGTGATTTGAATCTGATGTGTGCTGCGATGGGGAGAGTAGAGGGGTGATGTGGGTGAACTTCGGCTGGTTGAACACCAGACGCGCGGCAGCATTCTGGACTAGTTATAAAAGTATTGTAGCTCAATACTCAAAATAATTTGTGAATAAAATGTATACAACTACATAATACATATACAACTGTCAGTTTTTGCCACTATCCTGCTGATGGTGGATTGTGATGGTCCCAAATCATCAGCATTACATAATTGCATTTTCCCCGTGACTAGGAAGGCATCTCTGACGTAAATGCGCTACTTCTCAACGTTGCTGGTGATATTAAATCCTGCACAAGATCAGTGACAAAGATGATTCCCTGATGATCTAAGCGATGTTTGATTAACTATACAGCAAATATTTCTAAAACATTCTTCCGGTCTTGGAAGATGCGTGCACGTCTCGCAACTGTGCGGTCTTGCCTAGTCCTAGCCGAGTTAAATATTTAAGGTACCTCTGGAGCCCTCTTTAACAGTTTAAAAGCACTTTTCAGTGAAGAGAAATTTGATAAATCACCTTTGTTCTTAAATTTGAGTGTAGGAGTTTGTGTCACCAATTATTACACTTTTTTTGTAGTAATTTACAAAATTACAAAGTTTTTACCTGCACTGCCACATTGCTAACAGGTCTTTACCTTCACTCAATAGATTTTAAATTTAAGTCACTGTGATGCACCTTCTAAAGCAGCGATCTCAAACTCCAGTCCTGGAAGGCCACAGTGTCTGTTAGTTTTCGGTGTGTTTCTGTACTTGAGTGCTCAATTTAATCATTTCCTTGGCTAAAGACTCTGTGCATCTTGTTTCCAAGGTCTAGATTGGCTGCCGATTTAAAGAAACCCACAAATACCAGCAGCCACTGCGGCCCTCCAGGACCGGAGTTTGAGATTCCTGTTCTAAAGGCCATTGGTGAAAATATTCAAATTAGAAATTAAATGAATTAATTCAGCAAAAAAGCTGCTGCTGCAGGTGCACCTTGAGCTGTGCAGATTTTCTTCTTAAAATCACCATGAGAGAATCTGCTCATCTCCATTTCTATTTTTTTACTACAGTGGCCTCAAAAAGAACCATGTTGGACGTTATAAACAGAGTTGGAGTCTGCAAGAACCAGGACAAAAGTTATCAAAATGTTGATCTTTATTGAAGATTTTGTTCTTTAGAAAAGCCACTGGCTCAGACAGCAGCCATGTGGAATGATTTTTGGAGCTGGCCCCAGCACCATAGGCAGTCACCTTCCATAGGGCAAGAGGTGCCATTTCCGGTGGGACAGGTCACACCATGACCCAAACTGACCCACACGGCTAGCAGAAACAGCCCTCTGCCCAACTCTCCATGAGGGGTTTGCCAAATCCCCCAAACCTATCCCCCTTCCCCACTGCAACCCTCCTCACCCCCACCCCAGGCTACTCCTTGGCAATGGCGAAAGGAGTCTCCACCTCAATTGTCCCACAGTCGTGAATAGTGATGTCTTTCAGGGGTTTGTCCCTGCTGTCCGTCTTGGTCATTTCGATTTTACTCACAACATCCTGTGTGGGGGAAAAGAAAAAATAAATAAACCTGATATGACACAAAGAATACATCAACACTTCATTCTCTGACTGACAGTTCAACAAGAAACCCCAATCCTACCCGAGCCCGAGCCCCACCCCTAAGTCCCACAGACTTGTAGACAGGAGAGCCATACCATGCCCTCCACGATTTTGCCAAAGACAACATGTTTCCCATCCAGCCAGGGTGTCTTCACGGTGGTGATGAAGAACTGTGAGCCATTGGTGTCCTTGCCAGCATTGGCCATACTCAGCCAGCCAGGACCGTAGTGCTTCAGCTTAAAGTTCTCATCAGGGAAGCGGTCTCCATAGATACTCTTTCCTTAAGGAATGCAACAAGGGGATAGAGCGGCTTTAAACACAGCACTTTTGCAAACCCTGGAAACCAGGCATGATTTTTCTTGTTTGGATTAGTTCCTACTCACCACCAGTACCATCTCCGCTGGTGAAATCTCCCCCCTGAATCATGAAGTCTTTGATCACACGATGGAACTTGCTGCCTTTGTAGCCAAATCCTTTCTGTTGGGAATAACCTTTTACTTAGTTGGAATCTTAAGTACTTTTCATTGGTCAGCAAAAAACGTAAACACAAATAAAGCATTCCATGTAAAACGATATCAGAACACTTTTCTTACCCCTCCCGTAGCCAGTGTAGCAAAGTTTTCAACCGTTTTGGGAACGGTTTTGCCAAAAAGTCCGACCACAATTCTTCCAGCATCTTCATCCCCAATTTTGATATCAAAATAAACCTGGAACAAGCGGATAGAAAATCCAGGGTAATACTTAAAACATGGCGGACATAACGCTCATAGGCCCGTTATATTCTAACTCAACTCAAATATTCCGCATACTGCATTGAACTGGTCTCACGAATACGACAACGCAGAGAAGTTTCACTGTTCGCATTGTGATGGATTGTGCAGTGGAGTAATACAGGCAATACAATACGTAATCTGCGCTATGCCGGGAGTTATGCGAAAGTGATTTAACGCTTTGTTCTGTGCAGAAAGACGTCCGCACTTGACTACGGTGTGGACGCTTTGAGTACTCCGTCACTGCATTACAACGGGAACCCAAACGTGAAAAGTATAGCCTACGTGGCGTAACAAATAGGCTGTGGTTCAGACATGGGATACAGGCTACCCAATGTTTCTAGCTAGCTCTGATGCATGTTGGTCACACATACAGTAAAGCCAGCGAGGTAGTAACTTGTGTTGATTCAGGACTTCGTGATTCACAGTATGACCGCTCAGTGCAAACCTATTACGGTTAATAATAATTAGTATAATGATCGACACCCTTACAAACAATTTATAGCTTACTATTTACAGCGTAAACAGGGAGTTAGAATTATTCCCCATTTATAGCGTCTTAAATGCTATACTAATTTCCTAGCATAATGGTACTGTACGGAAGGTATAACGTTAAGCCTTTTGTTCTGCCCAAGATTCCAGACTATGCTTTGGCTCTGTCGTTAAGTTAATGCTTTCTTAAAATGCTCTCAAAAGTAATCGACGGTCTAGTTTCTGGGTGACTAAACTTCAATGCAGTTAGCTATTCGTTATCCCTAATGGGCCAGTATGCAGACTGTTCGTGTATGGAGAAATGTCTAGGTCTTAAATTACGAACGTCAGAGGGGTCAGTTAAAAATGATCGCTCGTCCATTGCAAAAGACCACCCCGCAAAATAAATCAACATAGGTTTTCAGCTGTATGCCAACTGGTCGCGTTGCCAATGCTTAGATTAGAGCCCGCAGTACTCTTCCTCACCTTGGCCGTCACTTTCGGCCCTTTCTGTTTCTCATCGGCCTCGGATCCGCCGGGAAAAAGAAGAAATATCAGCGAACCCCCAACGATCGCGACAGCAAATAACAACTTCATCCTTCTTTCAAGGATCCGAACCATGAAAGGAGGTGCAATGTATCCTTGCCGGTCATATATACTGCAATAGGCCGAGGAAAAAACGAGTATCCGGGGAGGGGTGGGCGAACTACGACAAGCCTGAATCACACCCACCTCTCCTTAAGCCCAGCCCATACTCCGCAGAAAAACATTCATTATAATATTGTGAGCTTGCACAGTCCGCTCACTTTTAAACGAAATAATCTAACTTAGATACCTGGTGAACAAAACGCAGGAGTCTTATATTTGTATTCAACCATTTCTTAAATGTGAACTGACTAGCTAGCTAGCTTCCAAAAGTTTAACAAATCACAGCTAACGCTGGGATCTTGTTTAACACCGCAGCTAGAAAGCTGCTTGTCATTGATTTAGCTAGTTATATCTACTCATCTAACATATTTAGCTTGCTAACATTTTGTAACCAGGCATACATGACATATACTAGCTAGCTACTTTAGCTTAGAATATTTATCAGGGATTTCTCAGCTGTTAGTGAAGTGTTCAAACATCAAACTCTTTGACCATCACGGTTAAAAACGGGTCGATTTGGGAGTAGGGAGTCATCGGGTGCCGCATACCACAACCCCTTCGCCCTGTTTGCCACGTCAAGGGAACCCTTACACATCTTGCCCCACCATTGGATATCAAGCCATCCAATTACATTGCGGAGTGTGTCAGGCAAGGATCGTCTGATACCTGGGTGATCCACATGATTAAACTTGTCATACCGATGCACTACATTTTCATACATTTACAACACAAAATACCAAAAATGAGCAGAGCAGAATGCGCAAATTGTTTTGTGTGTGTGTCTATTCTCGTGAACATGGCATGTGTTTATTGCAGGGCTTAATATTTATTATTATTATTGTTATTATTATTATTATTATTATTAATAACAATAATAACAATATATAATTAATATATATTAATATATTATATATTAATAATATATCAATAATACTAATATATACTATTATTATTACTATTACTATTATTATTACTATTACTATTATTATTATTAACTTAAATTTTACTATTATTATTATTATTATTAATAATAATAATAATAGTTAAATTTAAGTTGCTTTTAGATTACTTTACTTTGACTGAAAGTAGTAACTGATAAACTAAGTATATGGTCACTCACAGAGCTGTTTGGGGCTAGAGGCCTGTTTGTAAAACATCAAAGGAGTATAACATTTCAGCGGAGAACAACACAATGAATTCATGGAAATGTTACTGTTGTCATTAACCACTCCCAAACACGTCTGCTCCCCCATTACCCATATTTTCAGCCCTTTGATAAATGTTATTGTGGTGTGAGGGTATGTTCCTCATTTTCACTTTACTTTAAAAGCCCAACCAATGCTGTCACCAGCAAATCAAAGTGCCTGGATGGTTGCCTTTATAAAATAATTTATGTATAAGATATTTAACAGCAGTGTAGCCAGTGTAGCTCATGTGTTGGGGGTTCCCTGCTTTAGCTCAGCGCTTAAACATTGCTTTGCAGTTTAACTGGCACCCACAACTTGATGCTGTTCTAGTTGTGCTCACTGTAACTTAAGCGAGAAGCATGACTGACTTCACTGAATACTGTTTAACTGCATGCGATTTTATTCTGATTTTATTAACTTCGTAAATATCATCTTGAACTAATAATCTTGACATTCTCTGAAATTGAATGAGATTAGTTGCACTAATTAAGTGGAGATGCTGGCAGAGACACTGGTGAACACCGTGCTGGGTGAGAGAGACCTCTGGCAGAGCCAGGGGGAAAAGTGTAGAACGGGGGCCCCCGGGTGAAGGCACGGAGTTCGATCCCTGGCTTCGCTGGCCTAGCTCTGGCTAGATGCCCCATTCGGGGCGGGAATTGGCTGTCCAGGGGGACAGGGGGAGCGAAAGCTTGGCATGAGCTCACCATGAGCATAGAAAGCTTTGCCTGTGGGCAAAAACAAATAGGCTAGTTCCATCTCAATGGAAGCGATTCATAGCTGTTCCTGGGTTAGTGGCTGGTCATGTAGTTGCGGGCGGCGGGCTCGTGGAGGAGGGTGAATTGAAGAAATAGAGGCCACCAAAATAGGGAAAAATCTGAAATAAATGTATAATTATTATTTTTTTAAATACAGGATGAGAGTATCAGGTGGAAATACCAGTAGCATGAGAGAGCTAACCAGGTGAGGATGTAGGATGAAGGACAGAATGCACAGGTTACATTAAGGTGGAAATGGAGCTAGGATGGGATGGTGTCTCACAGAACAGAGGAGATACAGAACTAACCCAAGATCCTGCTTCCAGGTCAATCTCATCCAAACAATGTGTGTTACAGTCATCATATGATTTAGCAATAGAACATACAAGCTATGGTACGATTCTCCCTGTCGAAATGAAACACCCCATTGTAGAAGAATTGTAATTACTCACTCTTTGTTTTTATTAAGTATAATTTAGGTTGTTGGACAGTTCTCAGCAGAGCTCTTTAATAATAATAAGACCACGTTCAAAAATTCCTGCGAGGTTTGACTGAGTCCCCATAGTAACGATGGAAAGCGTCCAACCCTCGTTTCAGCTGTCTTACACTTACACTTAAGGTTACGGTTAGGGTTACCAGCTCGTCTTTCAAACTTACCACTTTCGCTGGAAATGCGCATGCGCGAGATCTGAGAAAAAACTGGATCTGGGGCCTCATTTATAAAAAAAGTTGTGTAGAAACCATCCTACATTTGATCTAAGATAATTTCTGAAATGTGCGTACGTGTGATTCAGAGAAAATGAAGGTACGCACAAAAAAACGTGCGTATGCCACTCCCCCAGACGTGAAATCTCAAAATCACAAATGATCTTGAAATTGTGCGTAGCTGAATAGTTTTAGATTTCCGCCTAATTAATATAATTAGCATATAAAGGAGCTCGAATCAAAACCCAAATCCTCTACTTGATAATGGCAAGCTGCAAGAAAAATCATTTTAACGAGGCCGAAATCGAGGTCCTGTTGGCGGAGGTGCAGATGCGTGCAGGGACGCTGTTTGGGAGCCTTTCCAGTGGCTTTACCAGTAAAAGGGCAGCAAAGGTCCCTGAAGGACAAAAAGTGGTCTGATTTAAAACTGAGGTCAAATCTCTAATAACTCGTTCCCTTCTTATTGCACGGTTGGCGATATCTTCGATGTGCCAATGCTGCCATTCTTCCTCTTGCAAACCACTGCATTATGGGACATTTTATAGCCTATAGATTGACCGAAATGTTTTTCCACGCACCTCGGTGAGGAGCGTTCGCCCTTATTGGGTTGTTTCTGTTGGGTTTATTCCCGTGGAGTTTTGTCCCGGGGTTTTCTTTTGTTTTCCCGCTCCCTAGTCTATTTTCAGATTTAGTGGCTGATCGCTTGCGTTCAGCTTTTAGATACCCGTGAGATCTGCGTGTGGCTCTTCCACCTTCAAACCACACTACAGAACCATAATATGTATATTAAATACATTTCCTTAAAGGATGTGTCAATTATGCTAATAGGGGCAGTTTTGTAAAACCAATATGTGTTATTGTTTTGTTTTCCACAAGTAGCCTAGCTTATGTTGTTTTAATTTATTCATAACTTTATTGTGCAAACCATTACGTATAGCCTAAGCAATGTGTTCAATCAGGTAATACAACTACAACAGTATCTACTACTACTACTAATAATAATAATAATAATGAGGAAACAATTAGGCAGCAGACATGTTGGCGCTCTTAGATTTCTGAATACTTTTTACATTACATTTACATTTTAAGCATTTAGCAGACGCTCTTATCCAGAGTGACTTACAAGATGTGCATAAATACATGGTAGGAACAATCATAGTTCACGCAAGAGAAGTAGGTTGGAAAAGGTTAGTAAATATATATATTTACACAGGGCAGGCAGTGTGGTATAATGGTTAGGGAACTGGGCTTACCGTTAAGGTTGCAGGTTCAATCCCCAGGTGGGACACTGCCGTTGTACCCTTGAGCAAGGTACTTAACCTGAATTGCTTCAGTAAATATCCAGCTGTATAAATGGATTGTAAAGAAATGTAAAACTGTAAGTCGCTCTGGATAAGAGCGTCTGCTAAATGCCTGTAATGTAATATATTTAAATGGAGTAAGCAGGGGTATATAGTGTTGAGTAAGTAGGCAGTGGTGATGACAATTAGCTAGATGTACATAATTCAGTGGTTTTGAGTCTCTTGCGGAAGATCGCAAGTGATTCCGCGTTCCTGACCGATTGCGGAAGGTCGTTCCACCAGCGAGGGGTCAGTACAGAGAAGAGACGAAACCGCGAATACCTGCAGTACTCCAACATTGCCATAAGGAAACGTCCGTACGCCAAGTTGGAACCTGACGTTGAACTAAGTACTTTTCCACGTCAAAGACCGTTTTTATAAATCTGAACTTTGGCGTGGATTTGAGCGTAAGCATGTTTTATAAACGAGGCCCCTATAGTGACTATCTAGCAATGGTCCTTCAGTGGCTTTCAGCTGTGTTTTCACGCATCGCTTCATCTGAAGCTTACAAAGGCGTAGCTCGCCCCTCCGCGCAAGCGCAGATGAGCGTCCTCTGGAAGAGGGACATCTAGCCCATAGATAGTCGAAGAAGCGCGGTGATGACGTCGTAACCAGATATGACGTTACATCGAAATGTTTAAACTCCGGCGGGAACTGTGTTTTTACAACATTTGTGAGTAGTTGTGTGTCTTCTGGAGGCGAATGTCCTCAAGCGGCTCCTCATTTGGCCCAAACTGAAAAGGACGAAGATGGTCAGAACAAAGGCGGATAGCGTTCCGGGGAGTTACAGGAAAGGTGAGGACGTGTGGCTATTTAGGAGACTACTGTAATTACAAATGTGCTATCCAACATTTGGCTAACGTTACCTTTTTACACTTTCATTTAGCCTTTGTCGGAGCATAGCATGAGACGGGAATTGTAGATGGCAAATTGAGTAGCATCTTGGCTATGTTTTAATGTAGCAAGCAATTTTTTTAAACGAACCTGTTTTGAGAACCTTTACGAGCTAGCTAGATATCGTTAGTTATCTAATGCTGTAAATGCCAATGAACAATATACTAATTTATTTAGCTAGATATACATGGGCACTCCCGCCAATTCCTATTGAGTTCGTTCGCTAAGTTATCAATTCGTTCAACCGTAGCTGGCTTTTTTTCATGCAGTTATTCATTTGATCCATTAAAATGGTTTAATATGTGTTTTTATTGGTAGTAATCCGTTAGCTAGTTTGCTAGCGTACATGGATGGCTTGCCAGCCAACTTCAAGAAAATCTCGTATGGGTCGTAGCAAAATGTGTATTTGTGATTAAGCTTAACGTTGGGGAAATGTTAGCTTGCTGAAGAGGTAACGTAACGTTACTTTCCAGATTTAAATGTTTGTGCGCCGCTTGGTTTCGCTAAACTGGCGCCACTTTTATCCGGTTCAAGCACCGCTAGATGTAATTTGGCGCCAGCGTCTGATAACAAACTCTAGAACAGTAATGTTGGTCAATTCAAAACTAATGTTTAAGAAGGCGATAGAAAATATTTGACCATTTTGCTGATGCGCTTTATTCATGTTTGTTTGAATTCAGCGGTGGCTGCGCAAGCACCAAGGAAGTCACTGGGCGCGTCCAGTTCTGCGAATGCGGCGGGCAGCTCGCAAGCGGGGACACCAGGTGAGTGCGGTTCCCCTTCCAGAGTCGTGTGTGTCTACTTTGTGTAGTGTTTCTGCACAAATGCACTTGTTCAATGCAGTGCAATTTGTCTGAAGAGATTGGTTTACTTTTAACGGTTGTTACATTTCTATACAAGAGTTTGGGTCACTTCCAATTAAATTCAGGTAACGTTAATGAATTACAATTTAAATTAATTGTATGCATGTCATAGAACATAGTGAATTTTTACATTTATGAATTTAATTTCAATCGATTTCCCAAACTGATTGAAATGGAATTAACCCCAACCCCTGCTTCATAAGCGCAAGTCTTCAGGTCTGTAGGAAATCTAAGCGGACTCATGTTTATTGTGAAACATTCATAACAGTTAACAGTAATTAAGTCTAGAGCCAAGCATTTTTGCCTTCTAAATGTACCTGGCTGTATAAAATCTGAAGGTAATTTACAACAAACGCAAGCTGAGACACCCAAGTGTTTGTCTGGTTCCTTACAGCCAAAAGTAAGTATGCCGGTGGGAATCCTGTGTGCCCGCGGCCCACCCCGACCTGGCAGAAGGGTATCGGGGATTTTTTCGGGGGACCCGGGCGGAAGCCGGAGAAAGAGAACCAGTTCCCACAGTCCGAGGAGGAGGATGATCAGGAGGAGGCGGGGGGAAGTGGAGTGTCCAGAGCACCCAGAAAGTATGGCCACCACGCCTCATACGCATACAGATCCCTCCTGAGTTTTCATTCAGTCATAATCGGATGAATTTGATTATTGACGCGAGTTCTGTTCTGCTAGTGTTTGTTTCCAATTGGAGGTACTGGATTTTCGGCATGGCTAATACTCTGAGTGCAGAGAAGCTTAAATGCTTGTCTATGACAAGACTTTTAAGATTTTGAAATTATTCGATAAGCGTTGCTGGCTGCTTTGATGATGCGTTCCTTTGACAATGTTGGTGGTCACATCTCCATTGTGACCAACAGCTTAATATGTAGAATTAAGGCGTACAGTATATATTTTTTCTTATGAAAATGGGCATGGCAGCACCTGCACAGTGCAGGTAGTATATCCACAGTAGCAAATGGGATGTGACACCTCTGCTAGTTTTCTAAATGGCAGTGATGCTGTAGATGTGGTGACACACTTACTCTGAAGCATGTTTTGCATATGGGATGTAGAGCGCAGATACTGATGGAGGCGTTCACACACGTGTTGGCTGGAACAGTGCCCCGTGCTGGTGTCGTGTTTGTTCACACGCATGCGCATGACTGCAACAAGGATGCACCTCCACTGCACATCTAACAGGACATGGAAGTGCACGACTAACAACTCGCTCGGGTTTCAAACTCAACCATTCCAAGATTTCAGTGTAAACAGTGGGGACAATACGGTCACGCTGTTGACAAGTTTATTTTTCACTCTGACATGGTTTTTGGGCTCTTCCTGATATTTCATTGTCGTCCCACTACGTGCTTTTTAGTCAATTTTTCAAAATCTGTTGTATTCCCGTCCAATTTGATCTTTGCTGAGCATTCTCCACAGATCATTGACTTATGAAATATAACGTTTCTGCATCGCAGCATCCTGGCGACTAGTGTGGGCGGTGTGTAACTGTGTTTCCTCCCTGCAGGTCTCGGCCTTTGCTTGAGGAAGAGGAGGATGAACCTGGAGAGGAATAGTTTGGGCTTCGGGGTCTTTGCTTCAATGAAAAGCCATGCTGAACGGTACTTGAATAGGCAAAATGATTCGATTTGTGTACATCTTTGTATATAATTTATTTCTTGCAGTGTAACTGCTTTTGTTTTTGTACAGAAGTTTAATAAAACCTCAATTTTAACTCTTGTGCATCGTTTTTACAAACCCACCCAACGCGCATCCATCTGCCTCCTGATCCGACTACACAACACAGTGACGCCTCATCGCAGCAGGAGCTAACAGACATTTCCCCCCTCGTACGCCTCACTGTAGCCACTTTCACAGCATGCAGAGTCCGCTGGGTGGGATTTTACATTCATCAAATTTCTTTTTACCACTTTTTTGGGGGTAAACTATTAAAGCATGAAGTGGGATAGTATCTGAATCAGTGGTTCTCAATGCTGGTCCTGGAGAGCCGCAGGACGTGCTGGTTTTCCTTCTTACTCGGCACATAATTGATATATTAAAGCAGTTGATTACACGATTAACTCCCCTCACCTGGTGTTAATCCAGTCTAAAGGTGAAAACAACAACCAGCACACCCCATGGCCAGGATTGAGACCCACTAAAGAGTGTTCTGGTGAAGGTGTTTTCAGCCCCAAAATAACTTTCATCCAGTTCCAACAATTACCATCTCAACCCTATTCTATTACAAATCTTGTCGAAAGCAGTTGTACCTTTTGCATGATCTGTTGGTTTGGGAAGGCCACTGTCTCCCCAAAAACTGCCTTAAAAAAACATTTAACATTTTGAGGTAGATCCTGGGCGCCAGACAAGACGGTCTGGAAGATATCTTTAAAAGGTTTATATATCTGGTATCTTTATCAACAAAATAATTTCAGACCTACAGTATCAGCTGAATGAAGAACTCCGCCATCTTACATTTGAGCAATGTCTCGACCCCACTTCCAGGAAAAGCCAAGCTAGGAACACCTTCATTCCAAATACTATCACTCTTACCGGGAAAACGACAAACTGCTAACATGGGTTAGTTGGCCCAGCGTGCAGGTCAGCAGCAGACCACAATGACTTGTCACTTTTAATTCTACTGCACACCTATCATTATAAATGCATTTTGGTTATTGTGTGTTTACATGTTGACTTGTTTGATTTGTGTCTTGTATGGACCGTAAGAATTATATCCTTAAGGGGTCAATAAAACGGTCCCTGCTTCAATAAATAAACAGCCAATAATATGAATGCCATTTTGCATATGTTATATTTAAAGTACTATGTATGTAGTTGTTTAAATGTAATACAATTAAATGTAGATACCATTTAACATGGTTAACATATTTAATAGTAAATGTTCCTGAGTAAAATATGATGTTAGGTGTCCTGGAAGTGACGGTCACCCCTGCTTGACTGGTGGCCGGAGCCGTAGATGGTGCGATTGAGGGGGCTGGCCAGTTAAATGAGTGTTAATTTCCAATACGGTCAACCATTTTACATTACATTATAGGCATTTGGCAGACGCTCTTATCCAGAGCGACGTACAACAAAGTGTTAACCGTAGTCAAGAACAGTTTAGCTGAAAGCCACCCTAGTGGGAAGTACAATTCCTGGGTGCTAGGAGCAACCACATAGTTAAACTAGGACCCTGTAGGTAAATCTGTAGCCACAATTCAGAGGTAGCAGTAAAGCACTCAATGCACTCAATTTTAAAATTGTAGTTTCATTTTAACCACATTTGTACCTGTGCAAACGTTAAAATTCAGAAAAGCTGGGATCAGAGGGCAATATGGGTACTTAGTGAGTGGATAAATCAGTATGGTTACTGGATGTCTCGCCACAATCTCACACAAAAACAACTGAACTGGAACTACGTCATCTACTGGAAGCTATGCAATCTTAAACCAAGTTCATGGTGTGCTATGGTTTCAGCTATGATTCTAGGCAGATGGATTCATGTTGTTTTTGGTGAATAAATATTGATATGTCTGTACAGTACGTTTGACAGACGAGACCCACTGTATACAATGTATATGACGCTTGAGTGTCATATGGTTGTTTTTAAGATGCCATACATCCACCACTAGTCGGCAACATAACCAATCATCATTTTTCGTTCACTTCCGTCTCCCGTCTTGAACTTCCGCTCTCGCGGCGGCTTGCCCTCTTCCACCAGCCCGATCAGACATGGTGTGTACCAGAGAGATTATATTCTGTATTAAATCTACCGTCATCCTTGATGTGTGTTCATCGCACAAACATTTCTGAAGTATTGCTCTGAGAATTATAATGTGGCGAGCAATCACAAAGATGTATCTTAGAAAATACACATTATTAAAGAATGGTTAGTCTTTTAATTAGGATTGCTGTGAGTGGAATGAGCAATCCCTGCATTAGCTCAATACCAAACCGTTCGAGAATGTTTGTAGGATGTATTTTCATTTGAGTTCGTAGTTCTATATATTGTTTGAAAGACGTATTACGCATGGTAGCAAGCTCTGTTGACAATATGGCAAACACTGGCTAGTGGTTAAGCTAGCTAAAGCTATCTTCCAAACTCCTCTCTGTTAGCTAGCTACTCATACTCTTGTTGCAGCCAGACCTGCATGGTTTGTGTTTAGTGTTGTAATGGAATTTCCAGCAGGGAGTACTGGTTTGTTTAGTAGCTCGATATGGTCCCGTGGATCCAGCGTGTAAATGCAGGCTAGAAACCTACCTTCAGGTGATCGATGCCGTTGAGGTGAGTTTTGTGCTCGGCTGATATCTGCTGTGGGCTGACCGCTGGTCCCTATACAGGGACGAGTCAGGACTAAGACGGTGAAAAAGGCCGCCAGGGTCATCATCGAGAAGTATTACACCCGTCTGGGCAACGACTTCCACACCAACAAGAGGGTGTGCGAGGAGATCGCTATCATCCCCAGCAAGAAACTGCGCAACAAGATCGCAGGGTGAGTGATTACGTCAATTGTTTTGGTGTAAATATTACAGCATTATAAATCACTAAGATGCTTAACTGAGCCATGCACTTCTGTTTTGCCTGCACACACGCATATCTCCCAACAGAAATATTCACGTGTATGTAGGTAGTGATCCTGGGTTTGTTTTCTACTTTATTTACATTGTTTTGTTTTTGTATGTGCTTCATTATGTTAGTCTGCAGTGTAATGATTTTGTGGTCTCTGTAGGTATGTCACCCACCTGATGAAGCGGATCCAGAGAGGACCTGTCAGAGGCATCTCCATCAAACTGCAGGAGGACGAGAGAGAGAGGAGGGACAACTACGTTCCTGAGGTCAGGGACTACGTCTCCCCCATCCCCCCCCCTGTCTGTCTGTCTGTCTATCTATCCCAAGCTAATTCCCCTCTCCCTATACGGTGCTGTAGCTCATTGCTGGTACAGAACGGCGAATAACCCTTCACTCGTATTCAAACAAAAACACCACAGATTAGCATTTTTACCATTCAAAGAAGGAAGGAGCAAACTTAGAATTGCAACAAGTGAAAGTTTATAGATTTTCAAAAGCGCTCATCAAAACAAGCTCCTCCAGATCCTCAGGGCTATAAGGGAGACATGGGTCACAAGGAATTGTGTGAACCTGTGTGCAGCTGCAGGTGTGTGGTGAATGGTACAGGTGTGGTATCCTGTGTTCTGACTGAGCGGTACAGATGGGGTACCCTGTGTTCTGATTGAGTGGTACAGGTGGGGTACCCTGTGTTCTGATTGAGTGGTACAGGTGGGGTACCCTGTGTTCTGATTGAGTGGTACTGATGGGGTACCCTGTGTTCTGAGTGGTACAGGTGGGGTACCCTGTGTTCTCGGAATACAAAAAGCAAGTTAAACAATTTATAAAATTTCGTTTTTGATTTAATTGAGCTGTTGCATTGAGCAAAATGTTTTTCAGTTCCTCTTATTGATACATTTCTTTATGAATGAACTGAAAATGTCACTATTTCCAAAAGTAATATTGTATTCAACGTAAATTTTCCCAGCATTGTTTCATTTTGGTTCCAATGTAAAAAAAAAAAAGGCCTGGTAACATTTTGTGGACATTGACTGCATGGCCTTCCTGCCTGGAGCGAGGTGCTTCAGTTCTTCTGTTAGTCACTGAAGTAACTGTCAGTGAGCTTGTAAGCTAGTTGACTACCAGTTGGTAAGTTGGATTCCTTGACTTTAGCTTGTACTGTATAGAATGTATGAATGCACTTTTTGTAAGTCACTCTGGATAAGTGAGTCTGCTAAATGGCAAAAAAAAAAAAGGTTAACCATAACCGTTGCCCCTGTCAGCAAACTGTCACTCAAATTTGTTTTAGTAGGTTAGCAGTGTGTTTACAAATGGATACATTTTAGCTAGCAGCAGCCACAGTAGTAACTAGATAGCTAGCTGCTTTGGCTAAATCTAAATTGGCTGATGTGATACTTTCGTAGTTTACAGATTGCGGTCTTAAGGTAAAATCTTATCAATTATCAGTCGTCACATTCACCGTCTCCAGATTGCATAACTGTCCCCAATGGGCAGTGGCATGTGCCTGAAAAGAAAGGTAGAGGCTGCTGCTGGACAGCACAGGATCACAGGCTTCAATAACAAAACAGCAGTAGGTCAGCAACAGTTGACAGACCGAAATGAAAATAATAAATTGTAACCCTTTTAAACTTTAACTTATTGTTACATTTTGTTTGCACGAGGTTCATTTTGTCTGTGGACCAAAATAGGTGTTACACCGGGTGTCCGTGGGTTGCGGATGGGCAGCAGTTTTCTACAGAGTGTACAGCGAGAGGGGGGGGCACTCTTCTCTGAATTTGATCTTAAGGAGGTCACATCGAGGGTAGCAAGTGAGCTAACCGACGCCGAGCGGAGTAGCTAACTTTGGCGAACCTGAGATCCGTCTGTGGCAACCTGTTGTAGCTA
This sequence comes from Aldrovandia affinis, assembly GCA_029706075.1. Taxonomy (NCBI): domain Eukaryota; kingdom Metazoa; phylum Chordata; class Actinopteri; order Notacanthiformes; family Halosauridae; genus Aldrovandia; species Aldrovandia affinis. The sequence continues at coordinate 13,921,066 of JAINUG010000003.1, forward strand.
TCCCTAGTGTTCGATCACTTTTTCGGGTCAGAAAAGCTATGCTAGCTAATTGTTGATCATCGTTCTCTGTATTTGTAAATGTAAAAATGAAGAAAATAATTTCCCCAACACAGCACCAAGGAGTGTGGACGTTGACACGGCACGGACACTTGATAGCAGTAAATACAGTTGGCTGTGCCAGTTTTTTTAAATGGTCTTATTTGGTATACTGAAGTGCGTAGTGTTGTATTCAGCAAGCAGAGAGCAGTTTACCTCAGAGTCCCACAGTGGACGATCTGTGCATGTAGGGTGAAAGGGGGCTTGTGATTGGCTGTAGTAAAATGAATTTGCCCGCCATGCACGGGGTGAGTTAATATGGCAGACTCAGATATCGCACACGTCCATATTGCAGTAGCTATAGTTTTTTTTATTAGGGTGCATGGAGTCACAGTAGAAGGTGGGTGAGCACAGTGCTTGTGCAGGTGTAGGGCCTGGTAATGGGCTGGGATGCATACAGGGTTTGTACACTGGAAAGTAGTTGAAAAGGCATGGAAACTGGTCAAATATGCCACTGTCCTGAAAGTCAGGGGAGAAGAAAAGCCTTTTCAGTCAGAGATTGATCCCTCTCTTGGGCTCACCACAGCAAGACCAGTGTCTAGTGCCTGTGAAGTATGTTTCATGTATATGTTATTACAGAAACATGAACCATAGTATTATGGACTGACCAGTCAAACTAGCAGTAGCATGTGCAGTTCTTTATTACATTTTCATTTGACATTTTAGGCATTTAGCAGACACTCTTATCCAGAGCGACTTACACAGTTTACATTTCTTTACATACAATCCATTTATACAGCTGGATATTTTACTGAAGCAATTCAGGTTAAGTACCTTGCTCAAGGGTACAACGGCAGTGTCCCCACCTGGGAATTGAACCTGCAACCTTTGCATTACAAGCCCAGTTCCTTAACCATTATGCTAACACTGCCGCCATTATGATGCAAACAAGTCACACTCTCCATTGATTAACAAAAACTAGAAATACTATCAAAATTGGAGGGGGCATGGCTTTGCACTATTGCTAAAGAATATAATTTGGGGAAAATCTGCAATGTTTGATATAAAGTGGGACGGGAACAAAAGCGAACCGTTCACAAAAGAAGCCAAAGAAATGGCTGTTCAGGCTGGCATATAGCTACAAACGTGGTGTGCAATGTTAGCCATAGCATAAGACTAGCATATGTAAATTACCTAGTGAAAACAGACATACTGAAGTGAAATATTTGCCTGGGTATAATATGCAAACAGTAGTTAGTATTTGAATAAATTGTTATCCCCATCCACTTCCATGCCTTCCAGGGGTAACAGTGTTTTCCTCCATCTCTCCCTGCCTGTGGAATACCTGATTCAACTCCCTCCTTAAAATCTGCTCTGAAAACCCATCTTTTAAAATGAGTATTCAACTCATATCAATTCAGCAGAATCTGCCCTTCCCTGTTCCCATGTGTTGAATGTGCAACTCTCACTGAAATGCCGTGACCCCTGTGTATTGATGAATTCTCTCGTGTTGAAACTGATTGCGCAGTGCCTTGAGCCTGGGGAAGGCCCTGGATAATTACAATGTATTGTTATTGTTATTTTGTTGAGTTTAAGCAGAGGAAACGTAGGATTCACATTGTTTCTTTCAATTAAGCTGGCTTGGTAACTGTCATAGTAATGTTGTGACAAGCTGTAAAGGAGTACAGTGTCATACAGTTTAAGTACTTCATTTAGCCATACCATTTGTTTGTATCATTATCTGCTGTTTCAGCACAAACCCAGAAACCATAGATCCTGATTGGTGCATGCTGCATTAAACTGATATTTTGATTGGCTATTTGAATGTATGGTGTTTTCTGAGTGAACAATGTGAATGGAACCTATTTCCAGGTCTAAAATGATTTAGCAGTTGAAACCTGTTTTCATTTAAAGTTTTATAGATGTAAATTGTTGTTTAACACTGTGCATGTTTGGGGCAATGGACAAAACATTCATTTTGTCAGTGAACTCATTTTTTAAACAACAATTTCAGTTTGAATCCTGTAAGGTGTCTATATGAAAATGATGCAATGTCTTGAGGATTTCTTTTGGAAACCTTTGTTTTACGTTTCAAGTGAGCAGAGCCTAAAGTTCTACCTGTGTATTTTTATTGTTAAGCTGTTAATTAAGGCTTTAACTTCCTGGTCATCTCACAATGTGAGATGAAGTCTGGCAACCCCTGTATCGAAAGTGATTATGGCATGGTCATTGATACTACAGGAAGAGGAACTGAAAGCCTTTCCCGTGTTTGCTGTCCCTGTCAGGCCCTGTTTCTTTCACACCTGCCAGACCTTCAGAAAAACCCCCCACTTTTTACATGTTTATAATGTTGTAGCGGCACATGAAATTAGTTATATTTTTCCTGATTCCTGTTTTCTCAGTAATTACCCATGTCAAATATGTTTCTGCTCAATCTGAAAGGGGGTATTAGATATGTTGGTGAAAAGACACAATTACGATGTTGGGAAACAACATATAGAAATATCAGTCCAATACCGCTTGTCATTTTAGGCAGTTCTCTGCCGTTACCGATGTGATTCCCCACTTTGGGCAGCAGATGCCACTGTTTTGATGTGCCGCAACATCGAGTTAAAATGTCGGCTATGGACAAGTGTACAAAAGCATCAACAAAATGGCAATTTGCAACATGTAATTGTTCAACAGTACATTTTTTTCTTTTCACTTGCCTGGTCGGGGCAAGTGGGTCAGAAATCAACTTGCCCAAAGTCATATTACAAATTGTTTTATTAGCGGTTATCAAATAACAACAAAGACCAAAGTCAATTGTCATGTTTAATCTTTATTTAAATAAACAGAACAAGGACAGAGTGTCATACAAATCTTAACTACACCCGACGTGCTCTCTGCCCTGCTGACAGCCATCTTTGTACAACACGCTCAACATCGAAATAGGCAACTGCTGGCCCCTCAATACTAATGTGTAGCAGTTTCCACAGCATTTCAACTGAAAGGTTGCTCCGCCAATCCGTTTTAATGCGCTTCATGGCACTGAAGCTACGCTCACAGGCAGCGGTGGATAGTGGGAGCACGAGGATCAGCTCAACCACCATCAGCAGGTTGGGGAAGCTCTGCAGCCTTTCAGGGTCTGTTAAAAAGTCTGCCCATACCTTGCTTTGTTGGACCTGGGGCATCGCTTTGATCATCACTTTTGCGCTTGGCCACTCCTGGTGCCTTGCCTGACCCCTGTCACAGCCCACCCAATCCAGTATGTCAGCAAAGTGGTCTGTGATGACAGGGAGATGGTCTGCTCCATAACTGGCCAGGTCTGCCTCCTCTGCGGGCCACTCCCTTGGGTCCACCAACCTCAATGACAATCTTGTCATTCTCCAGGTCATTGAAATGGCTCCTCATGCTTTTGATGACTGCATCAAGGAGTTGGCTCTTCAATCTATCAACATAAAATTTAATTTTAAATAGTTTGTTTTAAAGGCAGGGACAATGTGCAATTAAAACATTTCACACATGTTGTTTTATGAACAACAGGCTAATTTAACTATATCAACAAATGTTCTTATTTTCCCTTTTTCATTTGCTACCTGTCGAATCTATCCCTGCTCTCCTGGCTAAAGCTCTGGAGCTGCACTGCATGGAAGTCCTTGTGAGCATGAGCAGTGCAATCTCAAAGGCCTGTAAGGCCTTGGGGAGTGTGACACTGTCCTCCTGAAGCTTCAAACTTAGACTGCAAAGAATAACAATGTCACTACATTGATTAGACTTATTAACACTACACTAACTAATCGCTCAAAACAATACAGAGGGAAAAAAACTGACCAGCTCAAAAATTTCCTGTACCAGGACCACAAACAGGAGGCGGCTGTAGTCCTTCAAGATCTGGACACACTGCTTGGCTCTCCCGATCATGTCTGCACTGGCAGATCTGGAAAAAGCACACACATCACAGTTGTTCAATAATATGAATATAACCCAGTAATGCAAATTGAAAAACAGGTGAATCTTCGCCACAACAATGACTTGCCTGGTTTCAATGGTGTTCTCCATATGTGCCAACACCACAGCGTAGTCCTTCATGAGGGTCTGAAGAGCTCTCTCCACATGCGGGAGCCACCTTGTTACCCCCAGATTGGTTCTTCTGCTGGAGGATCCCACTTAGCGCTTTGAGCGAATAGTGGTACTGTTTGTAGAGGCTTTTGAGGAGCTCAGTCACCTGTACAGACTGTGGCAACACATTTCCTGAAAAGGACAATAAATAATCTATCTGTATGAAGAGAAGGACAAATTAGTATAGGCAATAAAACATTACTGGGTTAAATATACATTAATTTCTAATTAATTCATGCAGTGACACTTACTTTCTTCATTCTCTCATCCCCGTTTATGGCATCCATGGCTGCCAGTTCTAGTCCATGGGCAAAGCACTGGATATTAATGAGGTGGGGGACTTCTTCCCGGAGTAGAGTAGAGACCCCCCCGCCTCCCGACCATCACTGGGGCTCCATCGGATCTGAAGCCGACTAACTTCTGCTTCCAATCTGGGAGGCCAACTTTCTGAAATACTGTTTACAGAGTGACAAGTTAATTATGTCCATTTTTTTTAAACTACCATCAAACATCTATTTATGAAACATAACAAAATTTCATCTACAAATGTTTCTTCAAATGAGTTTCAAACTTAACTTACCAGCATTAAGAGCTGCATAGTGTCCCACAGCAGTGGCATGGTGGAGTTCTTCTACTGCCAAGAACACATTCTTTGGCTCCCCATCTTTCAGCATCCTGACAAACTCGCTCAAGGTCATGGACGCTCACATCAGTGGCGGAGTCTGCCAGGACACAGGAACTTGGCAGCCCTTAGGTCCTCCAAGAATGGTTCCCAAAGGTCGTCAAATATGACCATGGCAAACCTTGAGAGACAAATGGATAGCTTTCATGAATCCTAATAGAATTCCCTGTCTGTCACTCACAACATTTAACCCTTGTATTGTGTTTCAATGTTTAACCAATGAATAGTGTTTCGGCCAGAAATGGCCAGTGCTATACAAATCACAACAAAATTTTAAGATATACATATTTAACCTCTTCAAAAAGTAATTATTTGAAATTGTCATGTCACTGACTATCATTACAAACTTGACCAGATATTTCAGTTTTTTGTCCATATAGGACAGGTTTCCCTTGATATTACACCACTCGTTTTTCATTACAAAGCACACAAAATGCACTAATTATTCATCCAACTGACCATGATGGTCATAATGTGGTTTTTACCAAATTTGCTGGCAATAAGGGGGAAATAAGTATTGAACACATCAACATTTTTCCCAGTAAATGTATTTCCAATGAGGCCATTCAAGTGAAATTTGCACCAGACTTTGGTATTAACTCAAGAAATCCAGACAAAAAATCTAAACATTAAAGTCCATATGTAAATAAAGTTATGTGTAATAAAGTGGAATGACATAGGAAAAAAGTATTGAACACACTAACTGAAATTAATTCAATACTTAGTGGAGAAGCCTTTGTTTGTAATGACAGCTTCAAGGCGCTTTCTGTATGAAGTAACTAATCGCCCACAGTATTCAGGTGTGATTTTGGCCCATTCCTCTACACAGATTGTCTTTAAATCTTGAAGATTGTGGGGGGCCCTCTTGTGAATCTGGATCTTCAGATGCTTCCACAAATGTTCAGTTGGGTTTAAGTCAGGTGATTGACTGGGCCATTCCAACAAGTTGATTTTCTTTCTCTGAAACCAATTGCGAGTTTTCTTTGCTGTATGCTTTGGATCGTTGTCCTGCTGGAAGGTCCACCCACGTCTCATCCTCAGCATCCTGGTGGATGGCAGCAGGTTCATCTCAAGAATATCTCTGTACATGGCTCATATCCTTCAATGATATGAAGTCTGCCAGTACCACGAGAGGAGAAATAGCCCCACATCATTATTCGTTATTCGGGTGATGTGCAGTGCCATTTCTCCTCCAAACATGGTGTGTTGTGTGACAGCCAAAAAGTTCAATTTTGGTCTCATCTGACCAGAGTACATGCTCCCAGTAGTTCACTGGCTTGTCCAAATGTTGTTTGGCAAACTTTAAACGAGCTTCAACATGTCTTTTTTTCAGTAGTGGAGTCTTGCGGGCTGAGCGTGCACAGAGGCCATGGCGGTGGAGTGCATTGCCTACTGTCCTTTCTGTCACAGTTGTACCTGCTGCCTTTCTGGAGCTCTTTCCTAGTGGTCCTTGGCTCTTTGGCTACTCTTCTAAGTATCCTTCTGACTCCCTGATCAGAAATCTTGCGAGGAGCTTCTGTGCGTGGCCGGTTGATGGTGGAGTGATGTTGTTTCCACTTACGGATAATGCCCCCAATGGTGCTTACTGGAAGATTCAGAAGTTGTGAAATACGTCAATAAGCCAATTCCATTTTCATGTTTTGCAACAATCTGGTTGCGAAGGTCTTGAGAGAGCTCTTTGCTTTTACCCATCATTAGATGTTTCTTGTGTGGCACCTTGGCAACAAAAAAACCCTTTTATAGCCCATCAATATATTCGAACCCAGCTGACATTAATTAGCACAGATTGGAGGTAGAGTTGCCTCCTAATTAGTTATGGTTTTCAGCTGGTTCCTTGCCTTTCCTTGCTGTGGTGTACTGCTTTTTCTTATTGTGTTCAATACTTTTTTCCTGTTTCATTCCACTTTATTACACATAACTTTATTTACATATGAACTTTAATGTTTAGATTTTTTGTCTGGATTTTTTGAGTTAATACCCAAGTCTGGTGCAAATTTCACTTGAATAGGCTCATTGGAAAAACATTTACTGGACAAAATGTTGATGTGTTCAATACTTATTTCCCCCATTGTATTTAGTATCTTACACATGTAATGTTTGTCTTGCATTTGATGAGGGGCAGATTTGGCACAATAACATTCATTATGACCTGTAACTCACATCAACGGATTGACGGACTACAATGAATCCGAGGATGATTGTAAAAACGTAATTGTAATTTCAGTAAAAACTGGAAAAAGGGGGTGTTCTAAAACTTTTGACCGGTAGTGTATGTTCAACATTGTCCTCAGTTTGACACTTCCTCGTCTATTTCACTATCATTATCACTCTCTAAGAGTACAGCGAGGGCTTCACTGGCTGTACATGAGTCTTCTGCTCATGTTCCTCTTCTGACAATTGCTTCTGAGTGATTGCGTGAGTAAATGGTGAGTGGGACCTTTTTTATATCAGTGTTGCCCTTCTCAGACAGCAACAGAGTGGATTCCCACAATTTTGATCTGCATCTGTCTCATGTTATGTCTATGAGGCATTGGTAAGCTTTTCGAAGATAAAATATATTTATAAACATGCCTTTAGTTCAAATAAGTGGCCAAAGCTGGCTGAAGCATCAAAATGGGGTGCAAAGTGTTTATAGAAATAAACAAAAACATCAAGATGTCAATATTCTGTATAGAAGTTCATGACCCCAAATTAGGCAAAGTCACCTGGCCTCAGGCTAAAACAAGTATGTTAACAACACCATAACATGGTACTCACATAAATTATTAAAACAGAAAAAGTTTATTTTGTCCATAGAAAATGAAGTGTGAGTGCAAGGTTTACGAAGTGTGTGTGTGTGGTGGGGGGGGGCTTAGGCCTAGTCAACTTCTGTACTATTCTATAAATATTGTATGGCTATGATTTAAAAACTAAGGTGGCTGAATGAATTTTGATTAACCCTTGTATTATGTTGGACAATTTGACCCGAATTTAGGTGTTTATCATAACAAAAAGGCTGGTTAATTGCCCATTACCTTTTCATGGTTGTGATGTGGTCGAATGATAAGCTATTCATAACACCATTTGTAAAATAACAGTTTAATCATTAACAAATATTTTTCTGGAAAACACAAAATGCTAAACCCATAGAAAATGAACTGCGAGTGCAAGGTTTGACTGACAGAATGACAAATAGTGTAACGTTAGATAGATACTTGCCTGCGACAAGCCATGTCGGTGTGGTACTGTGTACCCAGGTCAATCCCGTTCTTCTGTTGATCAATCGCACTGGAGTACGCAGTGAACGGCTGCACGTTTTTTGCAACATGATACACTGTGGTAATCAGTTTTGCGATTACCTGACTTGCCTCAGCGTTCATGTTTCGTACAAGCACCGGCAAGGCCCCGGAGGAGGGGTTTTCGGCAGCCTTCTTAGCTGCCATGCAAGCGAGATGTAGTCGGCTCTTGTCATGGCACTCCAGCGATGTTTTTCGTTAACTTGATGTGCCTTTGAAAAAGGGCCCGTTTTATCCGCCTTCTTTTAAACTTGCGGAAAACTGCGCAATGGAGTTTCGCCCACATCCTCTAACGCCACCCAACTAAACTCCTGTTTCCAGGATAATTGAAATGCTCGCTTGCGCTTCAGCTTATAAATGTTGTCTTTACCCGCTGCAATTTTCGCACGTGTCACATTAATAGCCTACTCAATTCTTGATTGGCCAATTGGTGCATGCCAATATTCTCCGACGCGTGCAAGGGGAGGGGGCTATGCTGTGTGCCAGAGAACGAGAACATAAGAGTTTATGATACGCCGATGCCGTTTGTACTGATGCAAACCAAAGAGATATATTTACTCTTAGAAAAATACAAAGCAGAAAGAACTTAATTTTAGCTTTTTTTTTAGGCAGCAAGTCAGCACATAGCTGACCACGTTGTTTGTTTTTCTTTGTTACTATGGACACTAGAAGTACAGCTGCCTTGAGTTCCAAAAGGGAGTTCTATTTGTTCTGCATTGATTAAGTAATTGAAGAATATACGGTGTTAAATACATGGATTAAACAACAGGATTTATTGTATGTGCGCATCTGGGTTTTTTAAAGCTACATTTGTGTGATGTTATGCTTTGAAAAATGGAACATGACACCAACATAATGTGACATCCAGTTGACAAAGCAAGGGTAACTCAAATTGACATGTAAATTGGTATTGAGGCTTGGTATGGCTCCACTTGTGCTAAAGCACACACCATTTGTAAAAATACATTGGCATCACCGTCCATGTGCTAGGATGACGGAACGCTGTTCTAAACTTTGTAGCAGTTCTTGGGATTACCAAATGTGGTCTTAAGACCAAGATTGCATCTGTTCTTCATATAGTAGAAATCCTAGGGCCCTAATGTTGATGTGAAGAACCTGCAGACTGATGTACGGTGTTGTGCTCCTTGTAGGTTTCTGCTCTGGACCAGGAAATCATCGAGGTGGACCCGGACACTAAGGAGATGCTGAAGCTGTTGGTGAGTGCCGTGTGATGTCTGGCAGCCCCTGTATCGAAAGCAACTATGGCATGGCGGGTGCCAGGTCATTGATACTACAGGAAGAGTAGTATCACACACTGGTTATGTGCTTGCTCATATCTGCAGTTAGTCCTGAAAGAACTTCTGAACCCCAGCCTGTCCCTGACTGTCTCTTCTCTCCCTTAGGACTTTGGAAGTCTTTCCAACCTCCAGGTGACCCAGCCCACAGTGGGAATGAACTTCAAAACACCCCGAGGAGTTTAGCCATGTGTGCCCCTCCCACCCCCAAAATAAAAAAAATATTTTAAAAAAGGGTGGTTATTATGTTTGCAATTGTAAGTCTCTCTCTCTCTCTCCACACTGGGGTTGTACATTGTCTGGCAACACTGAGGACATTCTGGGAAAAGCACATTACACACATTTTGAAACTTGGAGGAAATAATTTTTTTCTGAAAAATGTTTTTATATTTCAGACTCAGTTTTCAAAAGACCTCAGATTTTTGTCACACCAGCAGGGGAACATCCATAATACATACTGTACAAACACAGAATCCTCATTCGGAAACACTGCAGTTATGGTGACATTGAAAAATACAGACATGATGGCACATAGTACAATGCATCCTCAGACTCAAATTACTTCCAGAAATGATACAACTTGTCCATGGCTATCTTGGAAAAGAGCATCCATAGATACACAATCCCTTGAGCATTAATATCAGCTGGCTTCATTCTTCTGGAATGGTCTTCATAGCAAACACGTTTTTGCTGAGAAACGCACAATCCTGTACGTAGTGTTGCCAAGGTAAACCTGATGTCCTCTCACAATAAGTCAACACTCCCCTTAAAATAACCCACCCTTGAGAAGAACAGACCAGGGCCGAAGGATGCCCGATCGGATGGGGGCGGAGGGGGAACGCTCAGGCAGTGATGATGTTTAGGTCCTTCATCAGCCCCTCCAGGTGAGCCATCTCCTCCGACAGCTCATCCAGCTGACCTGTCTGAGGGAGAGGGAGAGAGCACAGGGTCAGTGTGGTAGCAGGGTTGCTGGGGGAAACGTAGGTTTGGGGAATGTACTCACGCTGGCTCGGGGCGCGTTGACCCTCCGCGTACGCGTCAGACTGCCGAAGGAAGCGGTCTTCAGTGAATGGACCTGGGCAGAGCTCCCAAAAACTCCGGTACTGTCCGGTCCTTCACAACGTTAACAACAACAGTGTAATATTGCGCACGCTGGGAGACGCCTTTTTGCATGCGCCAATCAGGAAAAGTGTATTTCATTAAAACCTAACCAATGCCTATAGCCTTACCTCGAAAGTGATTCTTCAACTTGTTTATTTAAAAAGTCAAAATGTTTGATAGATGTTCTTAAGTTCTTCAAACACATGTAATGTAGATGCTTTTCCAACTAAATAAATAGAAAAATCTATAGCATTTGTTGGTTTCTGATTGGATGGAATGTGTTTCCTGGTTACAGTATTCAATCACATTAATGATGCTTCATTACATCATACCTACCTAATGTAGATTGTCTAACTAAATTATAAGTAAGAATGTGATTTGTTACCCAGTAACGTAGTCCATACCACAAGTTGGAAACCCAGGCTGGAAATGTAATATTACCTGTTTCCATCTTGTTCTTGTGTTGTTTCCCATCTACACCACACTAGTAAGAATGGGGTTTTGTTACACTGAAATGAGCAAAACAGGTAACATTGCATTTTCCAGCTTGAATACCTCAACTTCAGTGTAGCTGCCGTCTCTTTCTCTGGGTAACAACAGTGCATCTTACATGGGAATAACATTGAAAATGACCTTTCAAGTGGATAGTACGAGCTGCATGGTAAAAGCCTGCTAATCAGATTTGTGTACAAGGAAATGATCATTCTTGTTACTGGTAATTTACTACATGTTGCCATATAATGAAAAAATGGAAGTACTACTGAAATGTGTCTCATCAGAAACCAACAAAGAATCAAGAAATCATCAACGTTTGATATAAATGGGTTCAAAGAGCGTTAGAAATGTGTTTCAAGACTAACTAATAAATAATTGAAACCAGCAAGGCCTGGGCCCAAGAACAGGGGTCCTATGACTGGGACTGTTATTCTTCCAGTCCTTTAGATTGTGGAACTTAGCCTTGCTCTGGGTTGGGTTTCTTTTGTGCATACACCACACACTGTTAGTCTGTATCCCTCTGGTAGACATGACCATTGTTTCACACATCCTGGGGTCTTAGGGGAGGGTCATAACCCATTGGTGAAATATTTGATGTTATACACTATTAACTCTGACTCACCTGGCTGGGATGAGCTGGGCGTGGCGAAGCTCTTCAGGGGGTGTGTGGGGTGGAGGCGCACGGTGGGGGGAGGGCTGCGATCCCCCTTCAGAGCAGAGCTGTTGCTGTGGCTGTCAGCCTCTGGGCGCTCAGATGTGCTGACGGGCGGTGCAGATGTGGGCAGAGCTGTGCTGGGAGGGCTCCTCACCGAGACTAATGAAACACAGAGGTCACCTCACTCACTCACACACACAGGCTTTCTGACCGGATTCATATTATTCTGTAATAGGGCTGCAATGATTCATCTTTTACTCGGCCTGATTAATCAACTAATGCTTTAATTCGTCTGAAAAAACCACCAGATTTTTAAATGCATTTTAAATTCATTATTAAATGTGCATATTTCCTCAGTGTAAACACGCTAACTAATGTTATTTGACATAAGAGCACTAGCTATCATTTACAACATCAGATTGTTTTGGTTAAGCCTCTTGGTGCCATCCATCCATCCATCCATTATCTAAGCCGCTTATTCCTGGTCAGGGTCGCGGGGGGGTGCTGGAGCCTATCCCAGCATGCGTTCCGGGCGAGAGGCAGGAATACACCCTGGACAGGTCGCCAATCCATCGCAGGGCACATACACCATTCACTCACACACTCATACCTACGGGCAATTTAGACTCTCCAATTAGCCTAACGTGCATGTCTTTGGACTGTGGGAAGAAACCGGAGTACCCGGAGGAAACCCACGCGGACACGGGAGAACATGCAAACTCCGACAGAAAGGCCCCGGCCTGGATTCGAACCCAAGACCTTCTTGCTGTGAGGCGACAGTGCTATCCACTGCACCTCTTGGTGCCATAAAGGTAAATTATGATGCAGCTGGTGTTTTTTCACTGAATTTAAGAGGTTGTGAGCACTATATGCGAGTCATACATCTTCAGCCACACGTTGCTTTTTTGATCAATTCATAGAAACAAATGAGACAAAAAAAACATTTTCAAAACTTCCATTTACTTAATGCAGTGTTTCTCAAATAGTGGGGCGCGCCCCCCGGTGCGATGCCAGGGGGGGCGCGTGTGACCAGAGGCGTAGCGTGGGGGGTGCAAGAGGGGCGCAAAATTGAAGAAAACGTTAAAAAAACAACCTTTTTAGCACCGTGGACCGGTTCCGAGGGGCGCGTAGCACCCCCCCCCCCGGTCCGCGAAATAAACGAACTGTTCTCAGCTTTTCGCAGCACCCGGTCCGCGAAATAAACGAACTGGTCTCAGCTTTTTTTCGCGAAATGTTTTCTTCTTCCTAGGGGGGGCGTAACAGAAAATAATTGAGAAGCACTGACTTAATGGAACAATTCATTCAATAATAGGAAAAAAGGAATAATTTTTTTTTTTTTTATTATATTTTATTTATTTATTTTTGAATTGGTTCTAGCAGACAGCCGTACTCTGTAATCAGGAACAACCCGAAGGGAACAGCTAAAAATTATTTTAATGTCAGTGCCATATTCAAAGTGCTATACAGCATTACTTGCATTTGTATTTCCACATATTATTTCCTAAGCTACTGTATGTAATTCATAAAGTTATTGCATATTTCCCTAAAGTAATGCATACAGGAGACCATAGATGAAATAACCAACAAACAAGGATTCCATGGTGACAGATCATGATGAGTCCCATTTAAGAAATTCAAGAAGTCCAAATCTGGGCATTGTATAATCTGGCTTCATGGCCAGAGACAACCTCTCCTGCCCCTGTTTGTGTAGTGGGGGCATTTATGCTGAGGGGGCTCTGTGTGTGTCTCTGTGGGGGGGTTGTTTTTATTGGTGGTGTACTTACACGGGGGGTGGTGGTGCATGTGGGAGGGTTGCAGTGATCATGGGGGGTATTTACGCTGGGGGCTGTGTGTGTAGGAGGGTTGCAGTATTGGGGAGGTACTTGCACTGGGAGGGCTGTGTGTCTGTATTTCTGGGATTTGGCCCCCGTCGTCCTGCCAGTGCAGAGGGGTTGTCTTCTGACTCGTGGCCTGCGGATCAAACAGAGACCAGCTCAATTTAGCACCCTTGTTACAGAGACCTGCCCACTTTAGCACCTTGGCAATTTAGACCCGTCCACTTTAGCATGCCGGGCTCAGTTTCGGTGAAAGCAGAACTACTCCACTTTCAGTTCAGGTTGTAGTCAGGAACATGCACATTTCATCCAGCAGAGGGCAATAACGCTCTGCATCTCAAAGCCTGGCCTTGACCACAGCAGCACTTTAACAAGGTCAGAAGAGTTACTGTAGAGCCCTTCTCCTTCTAATACACTGTAATCAAGAATTAGATTGGCACAGGAAAAGTCATTACAGGGAGTCTGACCATGTTGAGAGTTGAGCCTCTGGTGGGTGGGGTTGTTGGCAGAGCTGAGGGTGGGGGTGATGTCCTGAGAGGCGTGGGGGATGATGGGGTTGGGTTTGGGGGAGTTCTCCAGAGGTTTGAGCTCCAGGTGTTCATGGTGAATCCACATGTCAGGTGGTTTCGGGTCCTTGCAGCTGCTCTTGTACTTGGAGGCATTGGGGGGCTTACAGACTGCCCGTTCCCTGCAGCCCAGGAGACAGACACACACAGGTCATGTGACAGGTCAAAGGTAACAGCTGTCACAGTGTTTCTTCCTCCAGAGCTGTGGGGCAGGAGTAACAGCGGTTTCATTGTGGGGGGTGGGATGGGAGGCGAGAGAAGGAACAGCGGTTTCATTGTGGGCGGGCAGGAGGAGCTACATGAGTGGGTGGGGGGCAGGATTAATGACGTACTGTTTCTGCTGGGAGGAGTTGTGACGCGTGCACAGAAAGGCCCCCCCCACCACCACCATGATGGTGAACACCCCCACAGATACCACAACCACCACCATCAGCACGTGACCATCACTCGCCCCCATCACACTTGGCTTTCCTGAGAAAGGGAGACAGACAGAGGTGTAGGGGTATTTTCAGACTTCCGGTAAAAATTAAGAACTATTTAAAAAAATCCCATTACTGATGAAAGTTATAAAGGTCTCAAATTTGACATTTCTAAAAACCTTTCAGATAAATAAACATGTACTTCCTTTAAAACAAATGTTATCGCAACTATTGTTCAACCTGTCCTGCTTTTACAGGTGAGAAACCTGGGTCTTACTACAGCAAAGTAACTGATCTCAGATCTGCGACTGGGGGTAACCTCACATGGGACATGGCTTTGTGTAAGCCAATCATGCCCATTGCATATGCTAAATCACAGACAACCGAGCACACACTCATTATGTTCTAAACCCGCCACTCGCAAAACTAGCAAACATGGATGAATTCCTCAAATACTCCATAAAATGTCCACCCACTTTCCCTTCCACGTCCACATCAACTCTGTCACTACAAGGGAGGGGGCATAACAGATTTGAGAAATGCATAAAAATCAATGGCTGCAAGAAAAAGCTTACACTGTGGGCTAAGCATGGATCCACTGACCGGCTGGATACGTTATCCAACGTGTGTCACGAAATGCGAAACCTGACGAATTCTGTTTCACAGCTGATCAGTGAGCATTTGGTGAAATCGCGTGCATGGCTTTGTGATTACTTCCCAGAGGAGAGCATGAAGAGTGGACACGAGATCCACACCAAGATCAACGTGGAAACAGTGAACTGCTGAGGAACAAGCACCTCACAGTTGAATTATCATGCGATCGCAGACTTCAAAAGAAATTCTCAGAGTTGAGTCTCCCTCAGTTCTGGTGCCATGTTGCAAATGAGTACCCTGTTCTTGCTAACCATGTGATCATAGTGCTCCTGGCTCTTCAGTACCACATATCAATGCGAGGCTGGCTTCTCTACCCGAACACATCCCAAGAACAAAAGCAGGAACTAACTGTTGAGCATGACCTCAGAATTGCACTGGCTTCAAAAACAGTCTTTGACTAGCTTTGAAAAGGAGACAGGCCCAGGTTTCTCATTAAGATGACACAAAATGTGAGTAGGCTCTATTTCTAAAAAGTTTTAAAGTTTTCAAGTTAAGTTTTTATCAGTTATTAATGCATTTCAGTTTATTAATGTGTTGCATTATTTTAGTTTAAGATCATTCCCCCGAGTTCTGGTGCGTTTCTCCTCATCTAAAAGCAGGTTTGAATTGGTAGCAGGAACATGGTAGCACATTCTCTGCGGCAGCACAGTAGTGTCTCTAACCGCAGAATAAAAGCAGTGCACCACTGCTCCTTCTTTCTCTCTTTTCTCTTATTCTTTCACTTCTGCAATTTATTGGGGAGCACAAAGCCAGTGGGTGACGACAGAGAGTCAGTGAATCTTTCACTCTGTTGGCTTTGAAGTGTTCATTTACGCACACACACACACACACACACACACACACACACACACACACACACACACACACACACACACACACACACACACACACACACACACACACACACACACACACACACACACACACACACACACACACACACACACACACACACACACACACACACACACACACACACACACACACACACAATATTGTGTGCACTTTCAGCAGCAGTGGGTAACTCTGTGTTCAGTTCATTACCCCCAACCACTCCTCATCCTCACAGACTTTAACAGGTTACACATCATTCTCTTTCCATACAGGCTAACAGGCCAACTCTCCTTCACAAGGCTACAACTACAGCACCCAATCCGGGAGCCAAACCTGCAACCTTCCGTTTGCACGCCCAGTTCGTAAATGACTGTGTCGATCTGACACACACCATTATGCTGTGTGATTACAGGGACATGTTCACATAGCTGTGTGTCCTCAGGGGAACTATTCTCACAATTTCTTACATTTACTAAAATTGTATTGGCTGAGTGAAGTGGAACATGCATCCCTGAGCCCTCCCAGGTGAGTCACAGTGAGTAGCTGAGCCAGGTGGGGCAGGTACATTACCAACTGCGGATCCAAAGCCCTGGTCTGGAGCAGCAGGGCGACCGCGACTACCAGGTTTGGCTGGAGCACCAGAGGCTGCAGGCAGAAACACAAGGTTAGGAAAGAGTCCCCCTGACCACACGCAGGCAGCACACACAAACACGTACGCACGCATGTGCAAGCAGCACACACAGGCAATTAAGCACGCACATGCAAACTGCATGCACACACACTCAACCAGCATGCACACGCAACCCCCCCATGCACATGCAACCAGTATACGTATGCAAATACCACACACATTCAACCACCACGCATGCATATGCAACCAGCACACATACTCAACCCACAAATACACGCAACCAGCATGCACGCAGCCCGCACACACAGCAGGTATGCACATGCATGCACACGTGGGCACACACCAAACAGCATGCACATGCATTCACTTAGTCAAACAGTGCTGTGGAGGAGAGATTTTTCTGATGGGACACAAACAAAAGAAGACAGGAATAAGAGTGAGGCCGTTACCGTGGTTACCTTGGTCATTCGCCATTTTGTCAGAGAGTTCAACTAACAGGTAAAAGAACAGGGAGAAAACAGAGCACTGAGGTTAGAGGGGCGGAACATGTGGGAGGGAGGCGGTCCATAGGCAGAATGTGTGGTAAACATGGTTTCAGTCGAAAATAGATTGGTCATCATTGGTCGCATGGGTGCAATGCTGGTATCTTAAAAACCAGGGCCTCTAATTCTAATCAAGAAACACATTGAGGTAAATTAAGATGAATCCCGTGAGCCGCAACATTAATGTTTAGTTACTTATCATTAGCATAGCCTGTTCAGAGCAGTTCCCACAGGATTGTGTAGCTAATGTTAGCTATCTGTGGTGGGGGAGAGAGGGGAGGATAACAAGGTAACATGGCGTATGTCTGGCTGACGTTCGCTAGCTATCATGAATCGAATGAGATCATTAGTGTAGACAGATTGCTAGCGAGTTAGGCAGCTGATGAAGTGTTGACAGTTGCGACAGAGATTTAGTTGATTTGAGTCATCTTAGCTACTGTAGCTAACGTTAGCTATAACTTAGCGATCATTGCATTGCAGAACTAGTAGAGTTGAGGAGGAATAACAGGAGGCGCGAGAGCGCATTGAACCATGACGGAGAATTAATGAATTAACGTTAAAGTTTAATTGTCCATATGCAACAAGTAGTACATTGGAATTCTTGGTCCTGCTTTTCTCTACAGTGGCTGGAGATTTGTGCGCGTGTGTGTAGCAAGTGGGGCTAACGAGGCTGTCAGTTAGTAGGCTAGCAGTGAGAGGGGACAGGTTGAAGGAGCGCTGCAAAGCATGTGACGTTAGCGCTTGGGTAAATTAGTGTAATAATTACTGTAGGAAATGTTGCATATGGTCATTGACTAGTGTTGTTGAGTAGCTTTTAAATCCTGTAGGTAAAGTTGTGATGCTTAGAAAATGTCTCTCTCTCACTGCAGTCTGTTTCAGAGAAAGCATGTACACCAACTTAAAAAATATGGAGAGCTGACATCAACAAAGAGTAAGAGGGCTGAGACTCGACTCCCTCCTCCACCAGCAGGCAGACCACCATAGTGAACAGCACCGTGTCTCAGAGGTATAACAGCACCCGCACTGTGTCTCAGAGGTATACCTTTGTATATATTGTGTATCTTCAGTACCTTTCTCCATCACTGCTGCTGTAGCAAAACCTACCCCCTCCTCTTATCTTATCTTAGGTCCATCGGCAAAGTTGTCATGAAGTATGTGGCCCAAAAGCTCCAGCCATTCTCTCTGGTTGAACAAGAACCATTGAAAGTTTTTGTGAAGGATCTGCTGCTTAATGCAAAATGATGACACGGGTGACCCTGTGCTCCATCATCGATGATGCCTCCAAGGAAATGAAGAAGGCGGTGACTGAGGCCATGAGGGGAGTTGACCATATCGCCACCACCACCAACTGCTGGATTGTCAGAAGGCAGAGCTTCATTGGTGTTACTGCCCATTGAACTGACCCTGACAGCCTCCAAAGATGCTCAGCAGCCCTAGCCTGTAAACAGCTGAGAGGTTCACACACATTTGATGTGTTGGCAAGCGCCCTGAATGACATCCATTCCGAGTTCGAAATTCGGGGGAAGATTGTAAGAACAACAACAGACAACGGCTCCAACTTCATAAAAGCTTTCCAGGTCATCTGCACAGACTTGAAGGTTCCAATGTAAGTAGGTATTATGGTTTTATTATTTCATAACTGATGAACTGTCGGTGTTTCCCCACCCTTTCTTGGGCACTAATAACTGTTTCACAGTTGTATCCCAACTTCCACTTATCATTGGTCCATTTAGTTAAAGCTGCATGAGATAAATTTGGCAAATTTTGAACTACTGGGGTGGCTACTTCCAACAATCAACCTGCTGACCGCCAAACTTGACAGAGTCAAGTTGCGACTGAAATACTGCAGGCCTCTGGTGGATGCCCTACAGGTATATTGTATTCTATCTCATTCCTTGCACAATGCTTGTTTATTGTTTACTGTCATGCACCAATGTACCAAAACAAATTCCTAGTAGGTGGAAGCCTACATGGAAATACATTGTTTGTGATTTCTGATACAGGTGGGAATAAAGAATCGGTTTGGCCACATGACAGAAGACTCTGAGTTGATCGCAGCTGCGATTCTTCTTCCAAAGTTCCGAACATCTTGGACAAAGGATGATGCCACAATCAGAATGGGTAAGACAACATGGGGATGATGAAAAATAAGTGGGTGTACATTTTGACACTTTGTAATATTGGCAAATTCACAAATCGATTATGGATGCATGAAACTAAATGTATACACCTCAAATTAAAACAAACAATTTAGTACAAAACCTTAGGTTGGGGTCATGACATGTTAGAAAGTTGTATTAATCCTATCATTTATATTTGTATCACCCCATCCTCACTATATTTCAGGGGTGGACTACATCAAGCAACACATGGAAGCACCCTCCCTGCAGCTAGGTGATGCCACCAGTTCATCTGACAAAGAAGACTTCTTCTCTGCCCTGCAGGCGCCTCAACACAAGACAGCTCCAAAGAACTGGACGGATACCTGGCCATTTCAGCAGATCATATGGACTCGCTGAAGTCCTTTCCAGCTGTGTGCAAGCTGTCTTTGAAGCTGAACAGGCCTCTACCTGCCTCAGCAGCCTGTGAAAGGCTATTTAGCATCGCAGGACTTGTCTTCAGCCCAAGAAGAGCGAGACTGCATTCACGCAATTTTGAGAACCAACTTCTGTTGAAGATGAACAGCAAATTTTATAGTTTCAAGTAATGACTGGGTTATTACTTTCAGTGCTGCTTCAGTCATGTTTTGATTTTGTGTCATTTTGTGGATGATTATGTTATGATGTGGTAGCAGCACTCAAGTACTGAGCACTTTATTTTAATTTTGTTTTATGACTGGGATATTCTGTCCCAGGGCTATAGATGTACAACATGCATAATGGGTTCTGCCCTGACTTTACAGGCTACATAAGACCATTGGACCGGTTGCCACAAATTGGTCAAGAGAAAGCAGGTTGTTGTACACACACTAGGGAAAGAGGGAGGGATGGGTGAATGAAGGAGTGGGAGGGAAGGAGTTCTTGTTATGTAGACCTTGTTATGTAGACCAGAGGCTACACGAATAAAGACTAAACAATGATAAAAACTCAAACTTCTGACCAGTTTTTTATTAACAGCATTAATAAATGTAAATAAATTGTACTTTTACTTTCAATACTTAAGTACTTTTATATTACATACTTTTACTTTTGATACTTAAGTACAGTAAACCCCAGATACTTTAAGACTTTTACTCAAGTAAATATTCTAATAGGTGATTTTCTCTTTTACCAGAGTCATTTTCCAGTAAGGTATCTTTACTTTAACTCAAGTATGGCTTTTCGGTACTTTATACACCACTGGTCCCATACACCTATGTTATGGTCAACACATTATAGTTTCAGACTATAGGTGAGATATGTAGCGTAATATTTGGTAAAGGGAAAATGAGCACCCAAAGTAGTGGAATGTATTGCAGGTTTGACTGAATGCAAAAGGGTTTGGTCAGCCAAACTCTATACCAGACTCTTGACCAATGGAACAGCAAGCTGTGAAAACAGGTCTCACAATTGTCCCAGCAATAAACCAATCCCAATACAGGCAGACAGACAGAGAGAAAGACAGATGGACATACACTGTGTGTGTAATGGTAATATTTTAGTGCTGTATGTGTAGAGGTAATGTTACAGAACTGTGGTTGTAATGGTGATGTTTTAGTGCTGTATGTGTAGAGGTAGTGTTATACTGTAGTATTGTGTACTGTATTGTGTGCAGGGGGCGGGGTTACCTTTGGGAGTGTGGAAGTGGACAGGCGTGGACACGGGGCTCAGGCCCTTGGCATTGCGGGCCTGGAGCTTGATGTAGTATGAGGTGTCGAGGGTCAGGTCCTGGATCTGGTGGGTCAGCCTGTTCCCCACCACTGGCTCAATCACCCAGGAATGAACCTCCACACTCACATCTGTGCTGTAGTAGATTATATATCCTGAAGAGAGAGGGAGAGAGTGAGCGAGGGTGAGAGGAAGGATGCGCACACGCACATTCAAATACGCGCACACACACACAGCTGTGTAACTGGTCTGTGTGCGTGCTCCTGTCAGACCACCTGTGATTTTGCCGTTAGCCTCGGACGGCGGCTGCCAGTTGATGATGATGGTGCGTGGCCGTCCCTCCTTGCTCACCACGGTAACATCTTTGGGGGAGGTGCTTGGAACTACGGGCAGAGACACATCCCACATCAGGGGGTATAAGTAGCCATGTGTGAGCAGGGTGTGCTGGGGAAATGTGAATAATGGATAATGGTGGTTTAAATAATACAGATATGAGGCTGAAGGGGAGAGCACAGGTGAGGAGGATGTGGAGGGTCTTACCACTCTCGAGGGTAGTCCCTTGGGCAGTCATGCTCCAGGTGCTACTCCGCCTTCCCCTGGTTACCATGACGCTGAACTCATACAGCGTGTTTGGCTTCAGCCCCGCCACCACATGGCTCAGGCTGGTAGTGTTGGTAGTCTGCAAACCGGCCACACACACACGCACACGTACACGCACACGCACACACAAACACAGGTGAGATATACACACACACAGACAGGTGAGGCTGTTATGACCGACATTCAAGCAGTCAAAAACAAACATGGAGACCAGACAAGGTAAATAGTTTTAAAGAGTTTTATTTCAATATACTCTGTGTGTGGATGCATGTCAGTGTGAATCTGTAGAGGGGTGTTGGAGTGTGAGTGCAGGTGGAGTGTGACAATCCAAAATAACAACAAGATAAAGTAGGCTACTTAAAGTACCAACCCGATGCCCGCAGCCACCAGCCCTGTCAAGAGCCAAGTGCAGTGTGAGAAAACAATCTCGTGAGATATCAATCAATCTCCTGAGCACCTGGGCGAAGCCACTTATCAAGGGGTTTACCCAGGTGCTACCACTAGGTAGCTAATTAGCCACAAACGGCAATTAAGGCAAATCCAGGGGAAGGGAGGGACGACACGCAACACTGCCACCTGCTGGTCGACAGCCATTACTGCAGTTGAGGGAGACAGGGCACGGTCATCACATCTACCCCCTCAAGAGAGGCCCCCACCCCCCGGCCATCAAAGCGGGTCTACCGGGCAACAAACACAAAAAAACATAAGTCTATCAATAATTTCTTTAACACTACCTACCACTCCCAATCCCAGTAACACCCTCCCAAAACCCCAGATACCAACCACACCCCAACCCCAGCCGCGCACACTGAGAGAGAGCGAGAGAGACAACCCAAGAGAGGAGAGAGAGAGAGAGAGAGAGAGAGAGAGAGAGAGAGAGAGAGAGAGAGAGAGAGAGAGAGAGAGAGAGAGAGAGAGAGAGAGAGAGAGAGAGAGAGAGAGAGAGAGAGAGAGAGAGAGAGAGAGGAGAGAGAGAGAGAGAGAGACACAAGGAGAAAAGAGTGAGAGAAACAGACCGACAGACTAAATGGGCGCTCGAGAGAGTGCATCCACCACAATATTATCTCGACCGTTGATGTGAGAAACCTGCAGGTTAAAACCCTGTAGGTACAGACACCAGCGCATAAGCCGTTGGTTCGGATTCTGCATGGAGTGCAGAAAGGTCAGGGGATTGTGGTCAGTAAACACCACAATCGGCCCTGCACCTGCCCCCACATACATCTCAAAATGCTGCAACGCCCAAATGAACGCTAATGCTTCTTTTTCAATTACTGAATAGTTGCATTGGCAAGAATTGAATTTCCTGGAGAAATAGGACACTGGGCCCATGCCCATCCTCCTGTCAAGCCCATGCCCATCCTCCTGAATTTTGAAAGGTGTGTCAAACACCTTGTGTTTTTTCTTGACAGAGGGGGTGACCAGTCAAACACCTTGTGTTTTCAGTCAAAGGGGCAACCACTATGGAAAAATTTGGGCAAAAGGCACGATAATAGCCAATCATTCCTAGGAAACGCATCAATTCCTTTTTGGAAGTCGGAGCCGGATAACAAATAATGGCGTCAACCTTAGCCTGCACAGGACGAACTTCACCTTGGCCGACTATTCGTCCCAGGTATGGAACAGTGGCCCGTGCGAACTCACACTTGGCAAGGTTCACCGTTAGACTTGCGGAGACTAGCCGGTCAAGTCGTTGGACATGCTGTTCCCAGCTGTCACTAAATTACAACGTCATCAAGATAAACTGCACACCCTTCCAAACCATTGATTACTGTGTTCATCAACCTTTGGAAGGTAGACGGAGCATTACGAAGACCGAAAGCCATCACGGAATATGAAAACAAACCATCCGATGTAATAAAAGCAGAGATCTCCCTAGCGCGCTCCGTAAGGGGTACTTGCCAATAACCCTTTAGCAGATCCAGTCTGGTTACAAAAACAGCACCACCCAGTTGATCGATACAATCCTCCATCCTAGGTAGGGGATAGCGATCAGGTTTAGTCACTGAGTTTAACTTCCGGTAATCGGTGCAAAAACGAAAATACCCATCAGGTTTATTGACAAGTAAGCACAGGCTCGCCCAGGGAGACGAAACATGTTCCACGATACCATTTTCCAACATGTAATTAATTTCAGCGGTTAGATGTTTCCGTTTTCCGTATGGTACTCGGTAGAATCTAAGGCTTGCAAAACTGGCTTGGCACAGATAGAGCGTAGGGGATAAGCCATCGGATAACGAGTACTTTGACACATCACGGTCAACAAATACTTAATACCACGACAAGAGGGAGGAAGAGGGCCTACACAGTCCACAAGGAGATATGAGAATGGCATTTCCACTAACGGAATAGGGTACAGTGGAGCGGGGTTTATTTTATGGGTGGGCTTGCCTGCCAACTGACAAACATGACATGTTTTACAAAATGCGGCTACGTCATTCTTTAA
This sequence comes from Aldrovandia affinis, assembly GCA_029706075.1. Taxonomy (NCBI): domain Eukaryota; kingdom Metazoa; phylum Chordata; class Actinopteri; order Notacanthiformes; family Halosauridae; genus Aldrovandia; species Aldrovandia affinis. Next base: position 13,945,036 of record JAINUG010000003.1, read on the forward strand.
ACGTGGCCAGACGTAAGATGCGGTTGTAAGTTGCGAGGTAAACTACCTACCATGAGCAGGCTGGTTGTGCAGTGGTGGATGACACTACAAAACTCTCCTATTGGACACAAACAAACGAGTCTCTCAGCACCTCAACAGGGCGCACAACAACAACGTGAAGATCCTTTGTGGATATAACCAATAACAGGAATGATCAAACAAATACATAATTATTTATCTATTAAACCTATCCCTCTGCTGCCACCATTTTGTTATGACCAACATTCAAGCAGTCAAAAACAAACATGGAGACCAGACAAGGTAAATAGTTTTAAAGAGTTTTATTTCAATATACTCTGTGTGTGGATGCGTGTCAGTGTGAATCTGTAGAGGGGTGTTGGAGTGTGAGTGCAGGTGGAGTGTGACAATCCAAAATAACAACAAGATAAAGTAGGCTACTTAAAGTACCAACCCGATGCCCGCAGCCACCAGCCCTGCCAAGAGCCAAGTGCAGTGTGAGAAAACAATCTCGTGAGATATCAATCAATCTCCTGAGCACCTGGGCAAAGCCACTTATCAAGGGGGGAGACAGGGCACGGTCGTCACAAGGCGCGCACACACACACACACACACACACACACACCCACACCCACACCCACACCCACACCCACACCCAGGCCCACCCCGGTTGGACACAGGCCCTAACCTGCACCTTGAGCTTGGTGTTGGCTGGGATGTTAGTCCTCCAGCACACAGTGTAGTAACGTGCGTCCATGATCTTCTGACTCTTGGGCAGCGAGTTGTCGGCCCAGGTAACTTTGATGGCGTCGCGGCTGAGAACAGAGGCCTGCACCCCCACGGGGGGGAGCATGGGGGTTGGCTCTGCTGCTGAGGAGGGTGGGGTATGGAACAGTTCATACAAATCAACATCATTGTCTAAGGAGTCTGGGAGTGGCTCACAAGATGGCAGGAGGAGCACAAGGTGATGGAAGCCAGAGGAGTCAAAAAAAAAAAAAAGTGTTGGCGGTCAGGGGTTAAGGGTCATAAGGTTTAGGGTCAATGACCAAGGGGGTGGTCAAATGATGATAATGAAGTAATATTGGGAAATGGGTTGACAGAAGATGAGAAAGAGAGAGAAGAGAAGTTTCTATTAGTATAGTATAGATCATCACTGGACACTTGGCTGAAGGACTAACCACACCACAGCTTCCTTCAGTGTCTAAAACACAAATAGAACAGAAGAAGAATAAATTATTATCCTCAAAGGGAAAGAAGTTTCCACAGCCAGCCAGTGCCATAATTTACACGGACATGCAGACATGACACTGACGGGCTGTGATGCTGGAGCAGAGCTTGCGGGCAGGTGAAAATCACAGCGGGTCGATTGCAGTGTACCTTTAGTTTAGAGACTAGAACAGGGTTTTTCTCTAGACTTTCCGTATTTCCCGGATATAGAACAAAGATCAAGACAAAACTGCCTTAGTCCCGACTGCAGATTGCAGTGTCTAGTCTTCCGTTTATCCCGACTGCAGTGTGCTTTAAAAGTCACCTACAGGATACTAAAGTTGCGTATTACCTAAATCTGCTGCTTAGCAGGTTTATAGAAAATGGATTGAAGTTCACAACTCATTGCACTTTATCCATGTATTTTACTACACATCCATAACTGCCGTATTTATTTTATTTTAGCATTCACATGAAAGCAGCATCAGGGATAAATCAAAGCTGTATCGTTTTTAATCAATAACAGCTGTTCATTCACCTTTATTAGGGGGCTACCTGACGAATCCACTTAATCATTAATTGCTGTAATTAATATTGACAATGGGTAATTATCTGATAATCCGTTTAAAATGGCATTCTGATGGAAATGGAGACGCAATAATTCAATTGTGGTAATCACAACAGTTATGTGAGTTGTGATCGACTCAGACACCGTTTGGGAAATAAAACAAGGCCAGGAAACAATGCAAAGTTTATTTAGCAGAAAGTTTAGCAATCATTCGAATGAAAATGAATGAAAATTGTTTTAAGACAATGTCTGGTTTATGTCTAAACTTCATACGCAACTAAATCTGCTGTGTACTAAATACTGAAATCTGCTGCGCACTAGGAAATTAGGGTACCCTGCAATCAACCCAGCAAGTCCACAAAAAACATTCACACACAAATCAACAGTTCAGTATAGTGACAGATCACAACATAACACACTGAACAGCACTCTGGCACTGACCCACTGATTAGTACTCTGGCACTGACACACTGATTAGTACTCTGGCACTGACACACTGATTAGTACTCTGGCACTGACCCACTGAACAGCACCCAGGCACTGACGCATTGGACTCGCTGATCAGCACGCAGGGTGCAGGTTCGTTTCCCTGCAGGGACTCTCCCCCATGTAGAGGAGGGAGCAGTTAGCCCTCGGTCTACCTGAGCAGAATGCTGCTGCACTGTGTAAACCTTCTGCAAGTGAAACGGTTTTCTAGGTCATCTCTCTCTCCCAGAGTTCTGTGTTCATTTGTTCTGTGCTGAAGCTCTGAATATCCAAACCCCTGCATTTCAAACAGAAGCCTGCGTCTCGCTCCTCGCTCTAATTTGCTCGGATACTTTGTCAAAGTTTTGTGTCTGATGTAGTCAGTGGCGATGGAGCAGCAGGGAGCACCCCCACACAGACACACACACACACACAGTTCCAAAGTTTCAGAGAATAACGCGCTGATCAAGGTGTTGGGATGAAGTAGGGACGCGCTGTCACGCGTACAGGATATAATGTAGTGTGCTCCACGGCAGAGGCGCACTGCTGCATCTGTCACATTGCTCACTCAGGCACACAGACCGCATGCTGTGACTGCTTAATATTCCAAAAGAACCCTCAACTTCCTATAACTTCATACTCCTTAGTGGTGGAGCGGATGGGAATAAGAATTGTAGCCAAAAGGTTTGAGTGCGCGGGGCATGGTGATTGTACGAGCATGAGCAATGTGCACTGAAGTGGTTATGAAAATAAAAAGCAGCATATAAAAGGACAATATTTGAAAATCTGAGCGGTCACCATGGATACACGGAACCAGCTCAGAGTATACGCACTCAGAGCATGAGTATATGCGCTCAGAGTATGAGTATATGTACATGAGTATATGCGCTCAGAGTATGAGTATATGCGCTCAGAGTATGAGTATATGTATATGAGTATATGCGCTCAGAGTATGAGTATATGCGCTCAGAGTATGAGTATATGTATATGAGTATATGCACACAGAGTATGAGTATATGCACACAGAGTATGAGTATATGCGCTCAGAGTATGAGTATATGTATATGAGTATATGCACACAGAGCATGAGTATATGTGTTCAGAGCATGAGTATATGTGTTCAGAGTATGAGTATATGCACACAGAGCATGAGTATATGCGCTCTGAGCATGAGTATATGCGCTCAGAGAGTATGTGCTCAGAGCACGAGTATGTGTGAACAGTCACGTATACATGTACAAGTCACCCATTACTGTTTTACCAGCTGGTTTACCTGTAGCTGCCATACTGCGATCAGCACAGTGTTTCATTTGACTCTTAATGGTTCCTGAATGCAGGCGATTTGATACAGTCACTACACAGCAGTGAGAGGAACACAGCATGCCATACCAGACTGTGGCCTGGTGATGGCGCTCTCATAGACAGGAATCCCTTCTCCCATGTTGTTGAATGCCTTCAGTGTGATTACATAGTGGGAGCTTGAATCTTGACAAAAAAACAAAGAGAAGAGGATCATGCAGTCAATGAAATGACAGGCCCCACCTGCACCTTTCCTAAAACATTTCACCATATTTACAGTATACAGCTGTATAATATCCTTTTCCTGTGGAATGCAATGGGCACTTTTAGGGTCGGCACAATTAGACACAATCTTCCTCCTCATACACAGCCTCATCTTAATTACAATGGCAAAATCATCCCTTCTGTCTGTCATACACCTTACAGCAAGTACTGGTCAATCACACTTTAGAAGCAATCCATCCTGTTCAAACATCAATCATGTTCTTTTTGGATTCAGATTCACACGTTGTGAACAGTTTGTATGAGCTCCTTCACTATAACAATCACAGGAAACAGTACATTAAGCATGCATGCCTGGGCTGTACTTAATGGAAAAGTAAAAAGAACATAAGAATATATAATCAGAAGAACCACTCAGCTTATCTAGGTTTATCATATTGTCTACTGTCTAGAGCAGGGTTTCTCAATCTTGGTCCTGGAAGACAGCAGGGGTGCTGGTTTTCATTCCCTCATTTAGTTGATCAATTAAAGCAGTTAATTACACAATGAACTCACCTCAATTAGTTTCTTGTATCTAAATGAGTTGCTGATTTTAAGGTGAAAATCACCGCCACCGCCAACTCCAACCTCAGCACCACCCCCTTACTCCACCCTCAGCCTACCCCCTTACTCCACTCTCAGTCCCACCGCCAACTCCACCCTCAGCCCACCTCCAATCCACCCTTAGCCTTGCCCCCTCTCCACCCTAAGCCCCGCTCCCTACTCTACCCTCAGCCCTACCCACTGGGAGCCCACCCCTGCTCGCACCCAGGTTCTTGACGGTGTAGTAGCGCTGCTTGTAGTCCACTTTGGCCATCTGTGCGTGGGGGCTGCCGATACCGTAGCCAATGATGTAACCTCGCACCACAATGTCCTGCTTCTCCGGCGGCGTCCAGCTCACCACAATGCTGTTCACCAGTGGCCGCACGTGTAGAGAGCTGGGCATGTCCGGGACTTGCGTCTCTGAAACACACATCCCACAGAACCCTGCATCTCTAACACATATCCAGGAGAACCTTGCTAGAGCAAGTGAGAATTTAAGAATAATGTCTATTCTCTGAAAACAGCCAAATGCCCTTGTGTAAGGTTATGCACTCTGAATACTGAACACAAGTGGTATTACGCATTAAAACCCCTCACTTATCCTACATGTAAAATATATTTATTTGATTTAATATAATAATTACTACACAGGATACCAATTATCAATTCAATTGCCAAATTATTTGATGGGCAGAGCAATCTGGTGGACCTTCATCAAAAATATACAACTTACAATTCAATTAAAATGAACAATCACGAGATGAAATGGAAGAAAATGTGGGTGACAATTGTTGGGGCTATCCAGTTTGGAATTGACGTCTTTCAGGTCGCGGCAGATGAGAGCAGGGCTTGACGTGGTACGAGCAAGCTTGTGAAATGGTAGCAATCATTTTTTCCTGAGAGTGGTGGGTTCACAATTGGCTAGATACAGCAGTTACGACCTGCAAGCCTCACCTTAGTTGTCAAACGGAAATAAATGTTCCATATGTGAGAAGGCAGAACTAAACCCTACATATTGGAGGTTCTGATTTAGTATTTGTTAAGGTAGTTGAACCTACGTCTGTAGATTGGACGTTGAATATTTTTCTAACTGTTGTAACTGAATAAACCAGCTGTTAATTTGAATTGAATTGTGAGTTGTATATTTTGATGAAGGTTGATCCACCAGATTGCTCTACCTATCAACAAATTCAGAGATGTAATTGATAATTGGTATCCTGTGTAGTAAATATTATATTATATCAACTAAATATAGTTTACATGTAGGATAAGTGAGGGGTTTTAACGCATAATACCAATTGTGTTCAGTATTCAGAGTGCTGAACTTTAAACAAGGGCATTTGACTGTTAAGGCTACTACATTTTTATTCTAACTTCACTATTACGACAGCACACGGTGTGCTGATCCAATATGGACCACGCTGGTGCCAAAGCCACATACCTTACTGCCCTGGTGCCATTCAAAGAGTAAATAAACCTGTCAGTTATGACACCTGGGAAGCCCACGTTTACAATCAGTGTGTAAAGATATGGACATGGCCAGGCTAAATACTGTTTACCTACGCATCATAAAATGCATAGCCCTCACAGACATTTTGTCTCTAACACATTTCAAAGAGAACACATCTAACACACTTCAATTTCAGGAGCAGTCATTTCATGAGTAATAAAATAAACTACAGCCATAGTTTTTCTGATTAAGCCTTTCAATCACTAAAATTAATATGTGAGCAGGATCAGGGTTTGGCTCTATTAGGAAATGAAGATCTAATCACTGACTATTCAGAAAAGCATTTAAATATTACAATTCAAAATAAAAGACAAATAATGTACAACTCCAAAATACATCTTCAATTCTAAATTAGAACAACAGAACAACAAGCTCTGTTTATATCCTGACTGAGTGTATGTGAACACTAAGCTGGAGCCAGCCTAATTTTAGCCCTTTCCCACTGTTTGATTTGATTTGATTTGATCTTTATTTGTCTCGAACATAGAAGACATAGAAACAAGTTAAAAATGGTAAATAGTCTAACAAACTATTTCCATACAGTCCTAAAAAAGCGTTCGAGAAGGGACAGGAGGAAGTAAAACACTTATCCAGTCCTGCCCCTTCCTTACAATATTTTACATTATATAAAAATAAAATAGTTTCTTTCTAAACCTAAGTATAACAAATATAACAAAAATATATCAGTACATTAAGTATCACAAATATAACAAAAAATAACTGTAGAGCTGGAACCAGACTGGCTCAATATAGCCCCTTCTCACTATAGAACTGGAACCAGGCAGGCTCACTATATCCCTTTCCCATTGTAGAGCTGGAACCAGACTGGCTCTCAAGTTTTGAGAATGACACAAATATACATTTTCACAAAGTCTGCTGCCTCAGTTTTTATGATGGCAATTTGCATATACTCCAGAATGTTATGAAGAGTGATCAGATTAATTGCAATTAATCCAAAGTCCCTCTTTGCCATGAAAATGAACTTAATCCCCAAAAAAACATTTACACTGCATTTCAGCCCTGCCACAAAAGGAATAGCTGACATCATGTCAGTGATTCTCTCGTTAACACAGGTGAGAGTGTTGATGAGGACAAGGCTGGAGATCACTCTGTCATGCTGATTGAGTTAGAATAACAGACTGGAAGCTTTAAAAGGAGGGTGGTGCTTGAAATCATTGTTCTTCCTCTGTTAACCATGGTTACCTGCAAGGAAACACGTGCAGTCATCATTGCTTTGCACAAAAAGGGCTTCACAGGCAAGGATATTGCTGCTAGTAAGATTGCACCTAAATCAACCATTTATCGGATCATCAAGAACTTCAAGGAGAGAGGTTCAATTGTTGTGAAGAAGGCTTCAGGGTGCCCAAGAAAGTCCAGCAAGCGCCAGGACCGTCTCCTAAAGTTGATTCAGCTGCGGGATCGGGGCACCACCAGTGCAGAGCTTGCTCAGGAATGGCAGCAGGCAGGTGTGAGTGCATCTGCACGCACAGTGAGGCGAAGACTTTTGGAGGATGGCCTGGTGTCAAGAAGGGCAGTAAAGAAGCCACTTCTCTCCAGGAAAAACATCAAGGACAGACTGATATTCTGCAAAAGGTACAGTACAGGGATTGGACTGCTGAGGACTGGGGTAAAGTCATTTTCTCTGATGAATCCCCTATCCGATTATTTGGGGCATCCGGAAAAAATCTTGTCCGGAGAAGAAAAGGTGAGCGCTACCATCAGTCCTGTGTCATGCCAACAGTAAAGCATCCTGAGACCATTCATGTGTGGGGTTGCTTCTCAGCCAAGGGAGTGGGCTCACTCACAATTTTGCCTAAGAACACAGCCATGAATAAAGAATGGTACCAAAACATCCTCCGAGAGCAACTTCTCCCAACCATCCAAGAACAGTTTGGTGACGAACAATGCCTTTTCCAGCATGATGGAGCACCTTGCCATAAGGCAAAAGTGATAACTAAGTGGCTCGGGGAACAAAACATCGAAATTTTGGGTCCATGGCCAGGAAACTCCCCAGACCTTAATCCCATTGAGAACTTGTGGTCAATCCTCAAGTGGCGGGTGGACAAACAAAAACCCACAAATTCTGACAAACTCCAAGCATTGATTATGCAAGAATGGGCTGCCATCACTCCGGATGTGGCCCAGAAGTTAATTGATAGCATGCCAGGGCGAATTGCAGAGGTCTTGAAAAAGAAGGGTCAACACTGCAAATATTGAGTCTTTGCATAAACTTAATGTAATTGTCAATAAAAGCCTTTGACACTTGTGAAATGCTTGTAATTATACTTCAGTATACCATAGTAACATCTGACAAAAAGATCTAAAAACACTGAAGCAGCAAACTTTGTGAAAACCAATACTTGTGTCATTCTCAAAACTTTTGGCCACGGCTGTAGTCCTTTCCCATTGCAGAGCTGGAAGCAGGCTGGTTCATTATAGCCCTTTCTCACTGGAGAGCTGGAACCAGGTTGGCTTATTATAGCCCTTTTCCATTGTAGAGCTGGAGCCAGGCTGACTCATTATAGCCCTTTCCCACTGTAGAGCTGGAACCACACTGGCTCATTAGAGTCCTTTCCCACTGTAGAGCTGGAACCAGGTTGGCTCATTAGAGCCCTTTCCCACTGTAGAGCTGGAACCAGGCTGGCTCACTGTAGTCCTTTCCCACTGTACAGCTGGAACCAGGCAGGCTCATTATAGCCCTTTCCCACTGTAGAGCTGGAACCCGGTTAGCTCATTATAGCCCTTTCCCACTGTAGAGTTGGAACCAAGCTGGCTCATCATACCCCTTTACCACTGTAGAGCTGGAACCAGACTGGCTCATTAAGAGCCCTTTCCCACGGTAGAGCTGGAACCAGGTTGGCTCATTATAGCCCTTTCCCACTGTAGAGCTGGAACCAGGCAGGATCATTATAGCCCTTTCCCACTGTAGTGTTGTGTGTGCTTTGCTACAGTATGGCCAGATTGCTACAGTATTACTGTGCCTTACCGTCCAGATCGCTCTCGAACGTTTCTGCAGTGACCCAGTCGGTTGCTGCACCTGTGCCATTGATGGTGACGGCTGCCACCCTGAAGGTGTACTCCGCCCCGCGCTCCAAACCTGCCACAGGGGGGTGCAGGTGTTACTTTAAAATACTCTGTCATCAAGTCTGTGTCATGTTTACTTATTTCCTATATTAGAACAGTCATCCAGAGTCTATACTGAATGAATGCAACTCTGTGGCATGAAGAGGTGGCATGCTGTGATTGTGGGAGACAATGGATTTACTATAGAGCAGTGACACGCCTGAGCTTGATTATGTCTCCACTCTGAGTTCTAAGTTCAAAGAAAAAGTGTGCAGTTCACGGCCCTGACCCGCGTTACCCTGACCCATGCGGCCCGGACCAGCGTTACCCTGACCTGCGTTACCCAACATTACCCTGACCCGCGTTACCCAACGTTACCCTGACCCACGTGGCCCGGACCAGCGTTACCCTGACCTGCGTTACCCAACATTACCCTGACCCGCGTTACCCTGACCTGCGTTACCCAACGTTACCCTGACCCACGCGGCCCTGACCTGCGTTACCCAACGTTACCCTGACCCGCGTTACCCTGACCCACGCGGCCCTAACCTGTTACCCTGACCTGCGTTACCCAACGTTACCCTGACCCGCGTTACCCTGACCCACGCGGCCCTGACCTGTTACCCTGACCTGCGTTACCCAACGTTACCCTGGCCCGCGTTACCCTGACCTGCGTTACCCAACGTTACCCTGACCCGCGTTACCCTGATCCACGCGGCCCTGACCAGTGTTACCATGACCTGCGTTACCCAACATTACCCTGACCAGCATTAGGAGACCCACCATCGATGAGCTGGAAGAGCTTAGTGCCGACAGCAATCTCCGCCACCTCACTTTTCCGTACGCTCTTCCTGTAGCGGATCCTGTAGCCAATCAGCTCTCCATTCTCAGTCCCAGGGGGTGGGGGAAACCAGCGGACCATCATGCTCTGGGGGCCAAAGAAGGGGTTGTCAGTGAACGCTTTAGATCTGCTTTGCATCTGATACGGTCTCTGAAAGACCTGCAGCCAGTTGCCTGGCTGGTAGTCACAGCCCTGACTGGTGCATTCTGAGGTCAGAGAAGGCTCACCTGTGAGTTGAGCGCTTCCAGTGTTAGGTTCTGTGGGGGCGTGCTGGGAACTGCAGGTTTTGGATTACAAGATAAGCAGTGAACATTCAGCAGAACACTCCTGCTCTACCTGCACACCTGTTCACACTGACCACGTTTTCTCACCATCCGATAAGGTCCGCACACTGACACCCTCTGTAGATACGCCTGGCCCATTCTTGTTGTACGCCACCACACGTAGGCTGTAGTCCGTGAACTTCTTCAGGCTGGTTAGTGTGTAGGACAGCCCAGACACACCCAGATCCTGAGAGAGGAACTCAAATTGCACATTACCCCCTATATCCCCCCTAAAAGTGTACATCACCCCCTATACTCCCCCTCAAAGTGCACACTGCAGCCTGTACTAAACCCACCCACCCTCACCTGCTCGTGTTCCAGCCCTTTCTCCATGTAGTAGACTCTGTAGGTGAGGGTCTCTCCGTTCCCGCTCAGGGGCATGTCCCAGCTCAGAGAGATGGAGGTGGGGGACGTGGCCCCAGCCTGCAGGTTTGGGGCAGGGCCCGGAACCTGAACTGCAAACGCAGCCAAAAACAGGATGTGTTTAATACGCTGTGACTGACCTGATTAACACTGCACTGCCCACTTGCACTTAATCTAAACTCCTAAATTACCACTGCAAACAGGCCAGGAAACAGGCAGCAAAGAAACAAAGGCAGCAAAGAAAAGGACAAAACAAAATGCAGAATACAGGCAGAAGGACAGCAGGGCAGTGTTATAGACGGGCTAATAAAGTGGTGGGTGTGTGGGAGGGGGCAGTAGGGGGTGGAGCTCGTACCTTCAGCCTGGGTGAAGACGATGAGGGGGTTGGAGCTTTCTCCCAGGCCGGCTTGGCTCTGTGCCGCCACACGGAACACATACTTCCTGTCCGGGTGCAGGTTCTCTACTGTGGCCTCCAGCATGACACCCGCATGACTGGAGTTTAGTACCCGCTCTCTGAGAGGGAGAGAGAGAGCATTGTGTGAGTGCATTCCTGTGAGGAGCCAAACCAGGGGCCACTGTTAAAGACACTGACAAAGTTACTCAAAGTAAAACTTAACAATATTCTTTGTAATTAAAAAAGTTAAAATATTTTAATTGCACAGAATATTCTGCAGTAATCATTTTAGGGTCTACAGTGTTCCTATGACCCAGCTAAGGCTTTTAATTTCACAGATAAAAACATAATGAAATCATTCACATGAAGACCATGAGGGATAAAACAGCTCTTTTTAGAACAGCTGAGAATCAAGACTCTGATCATAGCAGAAAAGGCAGAACATCTTATCTGAGAGAGAGAGAGAGAGAGAAGAGAGAGAGAGAGAGAGAGAGAGAGAGAGAGAGAGAGAGAGAGAGAGAGAGGAAACAGAAAGAGAGAGAGGGAGAGGGATTGAGAGGAGAGAGAGTGGTGTGGGCGGGGCCTACCTGTTGGTGCCCTCCTGGCTGTAATACACAGAGTAGGTAATGTCATTTCCATCAGCGTGCGGTTCGGCTGGCATGTGCCAGGTCAGTTTGATGAAACGGGTGGAGACCAGAGAGGCAACCACATCACGTGGGGCCGAGGGAGTGAGGCCAGCATCACCATGGAAACCTGCCATTACACCGTCAGGGGTGCCAGTGATCAGTGAGATGGGAGGGAGGGGAGGTGGGGAAATATCTTAGGTGCAGAGGCGGGGGGGCAAAAAATTCAGAAAGGAAAGTGAAATAATATAAGATATAATACAAAAATAAGATAAATACAGATAAAAACTTTAAAATTAAAAAAATAACAAAGGGGCAGCAAAGAAAAGGCACAAAACTCAAAATGAAACTCAGAATACAGGCAGAAGGACAGCAGATATCAGGTTTGTAGTGTTATAGACGTTAGGCAATGCCTGTGTGACAGAGCTCACTGAAGACTGACCAGAAAACCGCGGTGTCACCTGAGCTGGAGCGAAAGGCCACAGGGGTCACGTGACCCGGAGTGCTCTCACTGGAGTCACATGACCACTATGCCCTCCCACAGCAGACGAAGGGCCTCACTAATGGCAGCCATGTTGGACTGAGACGCACAGAAGCAGCCGGCTGCTATGAATGTCACAGTCAGGACTGCTTTAAGTCAACTCAAGTCAAGTTAACTTCCCACTTCCCAAGTGGAAAATTCATTTGGCAGAGTTTCAAAAGTACATAAAACACAAAAAGCAGGTTAAAAAGAATATATACAATTATAAAATTAAAAGGTTAAAAAGAATATACAATGATAAAATTAAAAGGGTATCTAAAACTACTAGAGAGATAAGTTATTAAACTGTTCCTTTAGTAAAGTGCTTAATATGCTTACTGTAGAACCTAATGGGTGGGAATGAAAGAATTGCCATACCCATCGGTACGGATCTTGTGTTGGAGAAGACGGCCCCGTCTTACTGTATCTACACAGGCTGTCATGGAGAAGGGTGGCAGGCGTCCCCTATTATCTGTTCAATTTTGTTTCCCATCAATTTCTCTTGTAGCCTGGGTACAGATATTTGGTCCAAGCCAATTATTTTCCCTGCCTGCCTGACTTTTTTTAAAATCCACTATTCTCATGTTGCTGAACACAGATGAGACAGAAGGAGAGAATACTCTGGGCCACACTCTGATAGAACAGTGGCATGCGGACATTATTGACATTAAAAGATTTTCTCAGGAAGCGTTTTTGCATTTTAGTATACCCGCAGTCTGTGAATTTAAATTTGTTGTCAATCTCAACACTGAGGTATTTGTATGTGGTGACTCTTTCAATAGGCATCTCTTTCATTACAGTAGGAGTGTTCAAAGTTTACTGCCATGTCTTTTGAGTCTTTTTCCATTGATCTCCAGGAAGTTACGGTCACACCAGTTGGTGAAGTGTGTGATCTCTCTGGAGAAGCTGTCCAAGGAAGACTGACTGTGGTCCAGCAGGCCGACAATGGCCTATTTTTTTATTTTATTTTATTTTTTAAATAATTTTTGTTTCAGATTTTTATCCCCATTTTCTCCCAGTTTGGTACCCAATTAGACCCACTATTTAAGTCAATCCCCCCCTAGTAATGGGAGTTCACTGCCGTAGTCCTGCAACCGGTAGCAACATGCGAACCTGACGCCTCTTCCGAGACGGCACTAGCCCAAGTATCAACCGTAACCCGGTGTACTGCAGGACCACTCTTATGCGCAGCTAATCTCATGTCGGTTTCCCTCCCAACTCCCTGGGGCGGACAGCCAATCGCCAGCCCTGGTGGCTCTCCCAGCCAGAGCCGACTCTGGCGAGATGGGGAATTGAACCCCGGTCTCCGTGGCCAGCGTCGGACGTTGTAACCACTGGGCCACGCGAAAGGCCGACAATAGCCTATTTTTTATGTAATGGTGCGAGTTGGGGGATGGGGTTACCCATTCTGCTCTAAAACCCACTCACAGTAAACAGGACTGCTTGGGCAAGGAAACACATTACAGACAAATCCTTCAGAAGACTTTCATATTTCACAGTGTGACCCTATTAACCTATTAATGATATCATTCATACACTTAATCCTCACGTAACTTGTCCTTTCTCTCAAAATTATGTGATATATTCCAGGTCTGAAACCTGTGTGTTAAAGTGAGTGAAAGTGTGGGAAAGTGTGTTAAAGTGGGTGAAAGCATGGGAAAGCGTGTTAAAGCCTGGAAAGCAGGTAAAAGCATGTTAAAGCCTGGGAAAGTGTGTGAAAGCGGGTGAGTGCTGTGTTTTATTGTGCTTGTGATGGCTGAGTGGGGGTAAAACTCACTGCGGTTCAGGACGATGAGTTGAGCGCTGGACTGCACGTTTCCTGCCTGGTTTTGGGCCAGGCACTGGTAAAAGCCCTCATCCGACTGCACCAAGCCCTGGACCTGCAGATCTCCTCCTCTCTGAGCACAACATACACAACACAACACAACATCACACCAAAGCACACACAACACAGTGCGTGCATTCTGTCGTCGGCAGAGGAACTGAACTATAGGTCTGCTAGAATTGGCTAAGTACATCTTTTCCTCATAGTCTAGTATTTAACTTTACTTGTGCTCCCTGTCTTTGTCAGTTAACAGTCTTAATAAGTGCATTGTTGTAAGGCATTAGACTTGTGTTGCTGTAACTAATTGGCTTTAAGTAATATTGTGTTTATGTTTTTGCTGTTCTGCTGTACTTCTACCCTAGTTGCCGTTGTCAGCAATGCTGTTTTTATTGCTGCCAAACATTGCTGCCAAACATTGCTGCCAAACAGGAAGTAGTTTCTATTGCTGTGCCATAGGCCCATTGTCTAATTGGGTGCGTGACTTACGCCTCTGCCAGGCAATCTAGTAATTGGTGTTGGCACTTATAAAGGGTAAACCAACAGAGTAAACAACCTCTTTACCCTGTTGGTAAAGGGGCAGCCTCAACGTACGATGACAAAGAAGTCTTATCCACGGGAGTCTGGTTGGCAGTACAGAAGGCCGAGTTCATCCTGTGTCTCCCTGGCTCTCACCGAACCCTGGACTGCGCAGAGAATACGGCAACCCCCCCAGCGGGCCCCTCCGCTGCCCCCTCCTTCACTCACACCCGTAGGGCTCGGTATTAGGTCCTCTTCTCTTCTCCATTTACACCAAGTCTCTTGGCTCTGTTATACTTATACATGGCTTCTCTTACCACTGTTATGCCGATGGAACCCAACCGTTTCTCTTTTCCCCCTTCTGACGCTGGAGAAACGCATCTCTGTGTACCTGACGGGCATCTCACACCCGACTGACTGATTTTCATACCTTATTGTCTGATTTCAATACCGACTGATCTGATACCTGATAAGTAGGTCACATCAGTGCTGGAAGAGCAGGAGACTCACAAGTATTCGGAAGTAGTCGCTGGGGATGACCGTGTCCCCATCCTTCAGCCAATGGATGGTGGGGGGCGGGGTGCCCGTTGCCTCACACTGGAACAGGACGTTCGTGGACTCGTGTGCGTAAACGCTGGCCGGCCTCTTCAGGAACCGGGGGGGAACTGAAAGACAGGGGATAGCATGGCTGGGGGGGAAGACAATCGGTGTTGCACTGACAGCTGACAAATTGTTCGGAAGGGGAAAATAAACACCGGAGGAGCTGGTTGGGTCTGACAGACCAGTCACTCAATAGCTGCCATGCTTTCATAAGCACACAAATAAGCCATGTCAGTCCCAGTAAAGACTGGTATTATTATAAATCCGCCTGCACTCCACTAAATTAAGAGTTTTTTCCTTCTACTAAAACCTTTTTAAAAAACAGAAATCCTTCCAATGGTATTGCTTTGTTTAAAAGGCCTTGAAATATTCTAGATGGGATAAGTGTGACATTCTTATTCCTTAACTGAAACAGAACGTGTTGCATTATGACTGACACCACCTGTGGTCGGAGTGCTTTTGCCAAAAAAAAATTCTTCAGATTTTCTCCCATTTTTTGGTAGCCAATTAGACCCACTATTTTTATGTCAATCCCCCCCTAGTAATATGAGTTCGCTGCCGTAGTCCTGCGACCGGTAGTGACGAAGGCAAAGTAACGCCTCCTCTGAGACGGCACTTGCCAAGCCGTCGACTGTAACCCGGTACTACAGGGCCACTCTTATGCGCAGCGAACATCATGTTGGCTTCCCTCCCCCCTCCCTGGGGCGGACAGCCAATCGCCACCCCTGGTGGCGCTCCCGGCCAGAGCCGATTCTGAACCCCGGTCTCCGTGGCCAGCATTGGACGTTGTAACCACTGGGCCACGCGGGAGGCCAGAATAGCCTCACTTTTAAAATGTATTTATTTTCTTGTCGTTGAGAGCAGAATGACAAGTACCTGCAAATTTGCACCACAAACTCGTGGGTGGGGGTGGGGTGAACACACAAAATTGTGCTGGTCAGAGTCAAGACCCAGTGTGTTTGTGGGGGCTATGGATGCAGGGCGCAGTGTGCGTGGGGGCTCTGTCTGGACGCAGTGTGTTGTGTGTGTGTGTGTGGGGGAGCTAGTGAGTGTGTGTGTGGGGGGGCTTAGTGTGTGTGTGTGTGTGTGTGTGCATGGGGGGGGGGCTCTGTATGTGTGTGGGGGGGCTTGGCGTGTCAGAGCAGTGTGTGCATGTGTGTGGAAGGGGGCTGTTCTGTTCTGACCTCTGCAGTGAGGCACTTTGGCCTGCAATTACAGCATATAAAAAGTACTATACAAATAAAGTTTATTATTTTCATTATTATTATAATCATCATCGCTCCCAGGCCTGGTCGAGGCACAAACCGTGAACAGTTAGCTCTGCCTGGGCTTCAATGGTGTCATTCCCCTGGTTCGCAACACAGCTGTATATCCCAGCATCCTCTGCGGTCATGTTGAGTATCTGAAGACTGCCCCCGCCCACCACCTCGAATCGCCCAGCACTGAGTGAGATAGAGAGAGAGAGAGAGAGTGAGCGAGCAAGAAAGAGACACTGAATTAACATGAAACAGGAGAATAATATTTAGAAAAGCAGAGATATGAAGAGTACATTCTGCTCAGAGAGCAATCTGTGATAACAGAGATTTCTAAACTTAGTGACAGCAAATGGAAACACAGAGTTTGTTAAATCATCTTTACTGAAATCTGGATTTCTAAAATAAGCCGTGACAGAGGTAATTAGTCCAATCGTCTGAATAAATTAAGGTCGAATTCATCTCCAGAGGCAGAGTCAGAACTGAACTAATAAAACAATAATAATAATCATATATACATGTACACTGCTCAAAGAAATTAAGGGAACACTTAATCATCACAGTATAACACCAAGTCAATTAAACTTCTGGGATATCGATCTGTCCAGTTAGGAAGCGTAAACGATTGTGAATCAATTTCACCTGCTTTGGTGCAAATGAAAGTGACAACAGGTGGACAGGAGAGGCAACAGCAAGACAACCCCCAAAAAGTAAATGGTTTTGCAGGTGGTGGCCACAAACCATTTCTCTCTCCTTATCCTTCCTGACATTTTTCTCTAGTTTTGCATTTTGCTAGTGCCCTTGTCACTACTGGTAGCATAAGGCGGTACCTGCAGTCCATTCAGGTTGCACAGGTAGTCCAGCTCCTCCAGGATGGCACATCCATACATGCCGTCGCAAGAAGGTTTGCTGTGTCTCCCAGCAGTCTCAAGAGCGTGGAGGAGATACCGGGAGACAGGCCATTACACGAGGAGAGCTGGACAGGGCCATAGAAGGGCAACAACCCAGCGGCAGAACCGGTATCTGCTTCTTTGTGCGAGGAGGAACAGGAGGAGCACTGCCAGAGCCCTACAAAATGACCTCCAGCGGGCTACTTGTGTGCATGTTTCTGACCAAACTGTCAGAAACAGACAGGGTGGCGTGAGGGTGACGTCCCAGTGGGACAGCATGCACACAGCCCAGCACCATGCAGCTCAATTGGCATTTGTCAGAGATGGTCTGGGGAGGCATATCCTTCACAGATGAGATAAGGTTCACACTGAGCACATGTTACAACCTGAAAGAGTCTGGAGATGCCCAACGTTATGCCGCCTGATCATCCAGTTAGGTTTACGGTGGGTCAGTGATGGTCTGGGGAGGCATACCTTGAATTGTCAGACCTTACGCTGTACCCTGACTGCAGTGGGCCCGGGATGAAATCCTCAGACCCATTGTCAGACCTTACGCTGGTGCAGTGGGCCCTGGGTTCCTCCTGGCCTCACGATGCCCGGCCTCATGTGGCCAGACTGTGTAGGCAGTTCCTGGATGACAAAGGCATTGATGCTATTGACTGCCCCTCACGTTCCCCAGACCTGAATCCAATTGAGCACGTCTGGGACGTTATGTATCGGTGCATCCGCTGCCGCCAAGTAGCGCCACAGACTGCCCAGGAGCTCACTGATGCCCTGATCCAGGTCTGGGAGGAGATCCCCCAGGACACCATCCGCCATCTCATCAGGAGCATGCCCAGACATTGTCGGGAGTGCATACAGGCACGTGGGGGCCATACACACTACTGAGCCACATTATGAGTTGTCGTGATTAAATTCACACAAGTTGCATCAGCCTATGACCTCAATTTTTCACTTTGATTTTGCGGTATGATTTTGAATCCAGCCCTCAATGGGTTAATGATTTTGGTTTCCATTGACCATTCTTACCTCATTTTTTTCTTGACGAAGTACACAATGTAATCAATAAAGATTTTCAACTTGAATATTTCATTCATCGAGATCCGCGATGTGTGATTTAAGTGTTCCCTTAATTTCTTTGAGCAGTGTATATTATATACACAGTGCCTTTTTAAATTTTTAAATTTTCAAAACACATGCTCAAACTGAATTTGTATAAAGAAGAAATTAGTTATGTCAGAAAATATTTTAAATAATATAAATAAAACCAAATAATAAAAACAGAATTGCTTCAAATATTTAAATGGCAATTAGACACAATAACGCTTGAAAAAATAAAAAACGTAAATATGCTGCTTACATAAGTATTCAGACCCCTCGCATTGATATTTAGTGCAAGCACTTTTTGCTGCAATAACAGCTTTGTTTAAAAAAAAAAAAAAAAACATTGGGAAAAGTTTCTACAGATTACAAGAGTGTTTCCCTTTTCTGGGACTCTCTGCTGCCACTTTAAATTCAGAAATATAGTAAAGAATATTGATATCTTACAGCACAGCAAACTACAGTACAGTGTGTATGTGATTGAGTCTGCATGTGTGTGTCCGTGCGTGAGTGCGAATGTGAGTGTGCATGTGTGTGTGTATGTGAGTGTCTGTGTGTGTGTGATTGTGTGTGTGTACGTGAGTTAGTGTGTGTGTGTGTGTGTGTGTGTATGTAATTGTGAGGTGAGTGTGTGCATGTGATTGTATGCGTGTATATGTGACTGTGAGTGTGTGTGTGTGATTGTACACTGCCTGGCCCAAAAAAAGTCACCACCTGGATTTAACTAAGCAAATAGGTAAGAGCCTTCCATTGGATAATTACTGCAGTGATTAATATGTTTTAGCTGGCAACAAGTTATTTAACCCTAACTGATGCAGTGAGTAGCTTCTCATTTCTTAAACAACATGTCGGAAGACATATCCTGTGGTCGTGGAAAAGATGTTAATCTGTTTCAGAAGGGTCAAATTATTGGCCTGCATCAAGCAAAGAAAACAACTAAGGAGATTGCTGAAACTACTAAAATTGGGTTAAGAACTGTCCAACGCATTATTAAAACCTGGAAGGATAGTGGTAAACCATCATCTTCGAGGAAGAAATGTGGTCGTAAAAAAATCTTGAATGATCGTGATCGGCGATCACTTAAATGTTTGGTGAAATTATATTGTAAAAAATCAACAGTAGAACTCACGGCTATATTTAATAGTGAAAGTAAGAGCATTTCCACATGCACAATGCGAAGGGAACTCAAGGGATTGGGACTAAACAGCTGTGTAGCCTTAATAAAACCACTTGTCAGTGAGGCTAATCTGAAAAAAAGGCTTCAATTTGCTAGGGAGCATAAAGATTGGACTCTGGAGCAATGGAAGAAGGTCATGTGGTCTGATGAGTCCAGATTTACCCTGTTCCAGAGTGATAGGCGCATCAGGGTAAGAAGAGAGGCGGATGAGGTGATGCACCCATCATGCCTAGTGCCTACTGTACAAGCCTGTGGGGGCAATGTAATGATCTGGGGTTGCTGCAGTTGGTCAGGTCTAGGTTCAGCAATGTTATGTGCCCAAAGAATGAGGTCAGTTGACTACCTGAATATACTGAATGACCAGGTTTTTCCATCAATGGATTTTTTCTTCCCTGATGGCAGAGGCATATTCCAAGATGACAATGCCACAATTAATCGGGCTCAAATTGTGAAAGAGTGGTTCAGGGAGCATGAAACATCATTTTTACACATGGATTGGCCACCACAGAGTCCAGACCTTAACCCCACTGAGAATCTTTGGGATGTGCTGGAGAAGACTTTGCGTAGCGGTCCATCATCAACACAAGATCTTGGTGAAAAATTAATGCAACTCTGCAAATGTTGTGACATTGCAGAAGCTTATCGAAATGATGCCACGGCGAATGCGTGCCGTAATCAAAGCTAAAGGCGGTCCAACGAAATATTAGAGTGTGTGACTTTTTTTTTTTGGGACGGGCAGTGTATGTATGTGTATGTAAATGTGAGTGTGTGTGTGCGCGTATGCATGAGGAGGGGATCTCTCACCTCTCATGGATACGGCGATTTCCCAGCATCCACCACACCTCTGGCAGGGGGAATCCCGTCACCACGCAAGGGAGGAGCACATGCTCACCCTCCACCTTCGTCATGGGAACTGGTTGCTGTAGGAATTCCAGCTTCTCCTCCACTTCAGTTTCTGTAGCAACAGTGTGTGAGGTGCCACAGAGAAAGACACAAACACTCTTCAGCCAGGAACTGTGACCACAGTTCATAAAAACCACCAGCAGGTCCTGACTGAGAATTTGACCTGTATTACATTTTAAATATGGCCTTTGTCCTTATTGTAGTATGAATGCAGTGGTATATACTTTTTTTGCAGATATGAGTTATTCAAGCTAAATTTGAACAAAAAACATTTCTCTGCAACTTCCTGTTCATCTTACTGAAACCACAATCTCCCATAATGTATGTTTTTCTCTTGCTCACAACAAGGAAAATAACATGCATTGCAGTTTTGGAAAATGAGGCAGTAGGAAAAAGAAAACACTGGATCACTAAGTCTTTTGTGTAAAAATGGACACAAAGTAGAGATTTTTGGGTCCAGTTCAGCATCTTGGAGCTCTTTTCAACAAATAGCTTCAGTAATTACACAGCTGTATGACCGGATAGCAGAATAGAAATATACAATGTTATCTGCATCATCTCGCCAAATAATAACAGTGATAGCATCATGCATTCAGGCCTCGCCCCATACCTGTCAGGACCTGGAGCTCTGCCTCCTCACTGGCCTGGGCGGCCGGGGCATTTCCCACCATGCAGCGGTACATTCCCGCGTCCGCCTCTGTGGCATTGCTCACCACCAGGGCGCCGCTGTCCAGCTGCACGACCCTGCGGTCCAACCACACGGCCTCCCGGTTACGCTCCCACTGCACCAAGGCCACCAGGTCAGAGTTCACCCCACAGGTCATGACCTCACTGTGACCCTGCTGCACGGACGCTGCCTCCGGCTGACTGGAGAACCTGGGCAGCCCTGCAGGGGGAGGTGCAAGATCAGCACAAGGTCAGCACGAGGTCAGCACAGGAGCTCCAGCCCCGATCACACCCTCAGTCTCTCCCACGGCCCCTCAAACCACGCCTCCCTAGCATTCTGAGCCAATAAGAGGAGCCCTCCCTCACAGGAGAGGCTGGATCCTCCTAAAAGCCCCTGACCAACACACCTCTGCACCAAACCGTCAGACTAATTCTAACTGAGCCCACAAACAAACTAAACCCAGTGTACCAATTCAAACGCAACCCTTACTACTACTTAAAACTAAACCCACAGGCTAACTAAACCCATAAACTAATCAGAACTAAACCCAGAGACTAATTAAATCTAAGCCATCAGGGAAAACTGGCTATTGTGCTGTACCTCTAGAATAGTTCTCAGTGTTTATACCGTGTTATTTTCAGTTCCAGTGCCGAATGCAATCCCAATTACAAAAGAGAAATAAAACATGAAATCAGCAGCATCGCTCCACAAATGGCACATTAGACACACATTAAAAAACAGAACACCATCTTCACATCTTAATTGATCTGATTGGTTTTGATGTTTCGGCTGTGAGTGCTGGGGTTTCCTGGCATGTCAAGAATCATCAGCCTACCAATTTGTTTTCCCTCCCTCTCCCTCTCTCAATCCCTCCCTCTCCCTCTCTCAATCCCTCCCTCTCTCCCTCTCCCTCTCCCAATCCCTCCCTCTCTCCCTCTCCCAATCCCTCCCTCTCTCCCTCTCCCAATCCCTTCCTCCCTCCCTCCCTCCCTCCCTCTCCACTCTCTATCCCCCCTCTCCCTCCCACTCTCTATCCCCCTCTCCCTCCCTCTCCCACTCTCTATCCCCCTCTCCCTCCCTCTCCCACTCTCTATCCCCCTCTCCCTCCCCTCCCGCTCTCTATCCCCCTCTTCTCTTTCTTTCTCTCTCCCTCCCTCTCTCCCTCCCTCCCTCCCTCCCTCTCTCTCAGGTCTCTATGATCTCCCCTCAGCAGGTTTGTTTGCGTGTACTCCAGACAAGCAGGTGTGTTTATGTTTGTGTGTTTGGGTGTGCTCTGGGGAGATTTCAGGTTTCCAGTCTGATCTCCTGCCCGAGATGTCCCACAGATGTGACCGCCCTGCTGTGAGGGGGGGAAATCAATCCCAAATAAAAGTGTTAAAAATAGCCTGAAGGGGCCTCCCACGTGGTCCAGTGGTTACAACGTCCGACGCTGGCCACGGAGACCGGGGTTCAATTCCCTGTCTCGCCAGAGTCGGCTCTAGCTGGGAGTGCCACCAGGGGTGGCGATTGGCTGTCCGCCCCAGGGAGGGGGGAGGGAAGCTGACATGACGTTCGCTGCACATAAGAGTGGCCCTGTAGCACCGGGTTAAGGTCGACAGCTTGGCGAGTGCCGTCTCGGAAGAGGCGTTACTTCGCCTTCGTCACTACCGGTTGCAGGACTACGGCAGCAAGCTCACATTACTAGGGGGGGATTGACATAAAATAGCGGGTCTAATTGGCTACCAAATTGGGAGAAAATGGGATAAAATCAGAAACAAAAAAATAGTTGCCTGAAAGGTTCACTCTGTCCCCCTGCCAGCGTAGGACTGCAGGATTACTGCAGACATGGGGGTGAGGGGGCAGGCTGTATGTTCATTAGTCATTGAGCAGGATGTGCACTGCGGGTCTATCTCTGTATGGAGTGGAATTAACACTATGATTAATGCTTCCTGACTTGAGCTCTCGAGCCCCCCCCATGTCTTACTCCTGTGCTGGTGTAACAGAGGCAACACGCTGACTGCTAACGATAACTCCCAATTACCATCCCCTCCTACGAGCAGGACAAGCCCCCTGCAGCCTGGTCTCTCTCGGGACACACAGACACAGTGTACATGGACACCGTGGTGCACTGGTGCTGCGCATCTCTGCACCGCCTGACACACACTGACTCCACCGCATCGCCCTGGCCTTCTGCTACACTGCCCTGGTTCTGTACCAGCCCCGGAACAAAGACTCATTCAGGGCAATGTAATCAAATCCAGCGTAATCTAATCATTTCACTCTGCAGTCAACCAAATGAGCTGCGCAGCCACTGCATCAGGGGAGTCAGAGGAACTACATGCACAGCTAGCGCAGGTAGACTTTGTCGTCATTCTCACACAATGCAACTAGGACAATCCAACTGACTACACCCCTCCCTCCCTGGGTGACACTATGGCTGCTAAGGGGGTTGGGGAGGGGAGGAGTGGGATGATGAATGTCTGGACTGGAGAAGATCTTATACATTCTCACATCAACACGCATTATCACTTCACTGCCATTGGCTGAGCAGAGGAGTCTGAGGACAGAGCTGAAGAGACAGAGAGAGACAGACAGGTGGAGGTGTGTAAGGCAGGAGTGAGAGAGGTGGAGGTGTGTAATACAGACACACACACACGTATATACACACTCGCACACACACACACATATATACACATACACACACATCGTACCAGTGACTGTCAGTTGTGTGTAGCGGCTGCTGATGGTACCCAGGCCAGGGATAGAGGCCATGCACTGGTACAGGCCTTCATCTGCCTGGCCGTCCCGGGAGCGCACCACGCTGGTGACCAGCAGCGAGCCGTCCGCCAGCAGCTGGCGCTGGTCATCACTTGCCAAGTTCAGGAATGTTCCGTCCTTTCTCCACTCCACCCTGACGGGGGCATCGCTGTGCACTGAGCAGTTCAGCAGGGCAGCCTCTCCCCGCACCACCAGCGTGTCCGCTGGCTCTGCGGAGAACCACAGTGGGGTGAAGACCATCGGGGCGGAGCCTGCAAGAGGAATACGGTCACATCATGGTCACGTTCAGCCCTGACGAACCTGGTCACGTCACTCTCACGTTCTGGCAAGAGAAACGGTCAAATCATGGTCACGTTCAGCCCAGGGGAACATGGCGTAAGAGTGTAATTTTTATTGTGTAGAAGAACCTGAACATTTGGTCTGAGAACACACAGACGATGGCTGTGGATTCTAATGCATTTTCTACCTGTGGAAGCAGTGCCTCATAGCACCAGTGTAGCGGCCACCTTCTACACCCCATCAGGCGAAAATCATCAGC
Source organism: Aldrovandia affinis (assembly GCA_029706075.1). NCBI lineage: Eukaryota > Metazoa > Chordata > Actinopteri > Notacanthiformes > Halosauridae > Aldrovandia > Aldrovandia affinis. Next base: position 13,969,239 of record JAINUG010000003.1, read on the forward strand.
AGGGAGAAACTGCCTCACACTCCAAGGATGGCTCATGTAAATATGCCTCTTAACTGTACAACACAGGACTCTGCTGTAGTATTTTGTAACGTACGCACATTCCCACGGCCGGCTGTGCATGAAACCTTGCTGTCGTCTGTTATAAACATCAAATCTCTTCATGAATATGGCGATTCTTATACACCACCATATTTGGATTGACCAGCATCGGTGACCTTCAGGCCCAAGGAACTGCATCACCATCCAAAGCAGGCAGAGGTCCACAGCATGCCGCGCTGCACCAATCAAACCACGAACATGCGGACAAGCTCCTGGCCAGAGCAGGGGTGGATCCAGGGGTCATAGTCCATGTTGGAACCAATGACATAGGTAACGGTAGGTTTGAGGTTCTGCACGACAAATTTATAGAATTAGGATCAAAGTTAAGGGGCAGAACCTCCACGGTGGTCTTCTCTGGAATTCTGCCAGTACCACGTGCTAGCAAAGGCAAGCAGAATTCTTTATGGAGATTTAACACATGGCTACAAACCTGGTGCAGGAAAGAGGGGTACAGGTTTATGGGGCACTGGGACTCCTTTTGGAACAGGGGTGACCTGTACAAGTGGGCCGGGCTACACTTGAACCGGAGGGGTACAGCTGCATTGGGCCAGCGTATGCTTAAGGTAACGGAGGAATATTTAAACTAGGGACTGGGGGCAGGGAGGGGAATTAGTAGTAGTAGTATTATGGATAGGGAGGTACAGACTGCCCAGATGGAAGATACCAGGGCGGAGTATAATAAATCTGAGGATATAATTAATAAAGATTTTTTATATCATAATGTGAATAGAGGTGGTTCGGCACAGTTATGTGTGGAGGGGAAGAACAACATAAGTGTGAGTAAGGCTCTGAAGTTCATGTGTTTAAATGCGAGAAGCATAAAAAATACATTTTTGGAACTGGAGGCTGTCATGCCGAATGGGGGTTATGACATTGTTGGGATTACTGAAACATGGCTTGGCACAGCGGATGGGGATTAATATAATGTAGAGGGGTACAAATTGTTTAGGAAGGATAGAACTAATAAGAGAGGAGGGGGAGTGGCCCTTTATGTGAAAGACAATCTTAATGTGCAGGAAATTCCAGGTATTAACTCATTCGTTTCTTGTGAGGACATCTGGATTACATTACTGGGAGATCATGAGAAGGGCCTTAATATAGGAGTATGCTATAGACCTCCAGCTTCAGACAGTAACATAAATAGTATGTTCTTTGGTAACATAAAACAAACCTGTGCTGAAGGAGAGACTATAATAATGGGTGACTTCAATTACTCCTCTATTAATTGGGAGATAGTGACAGGTCAGGGTAAATGTGAAGAGGAGTTTTTAGATATGGTCAATGACTGCTTTTTGGCACAGTCTCTTATTCAGCCTACGAGCGGGAAATCAATACTGGATCTGGTTTTGTGTAACAATCCTGATAGAATTTGCAGCACAGAGGTAGGAGAACCACTAGGGGCAAGTGACCACAGTACTACAGTTATTTTTTATATTTTTGGGCAAGTTAAGACAGCCTCCTCTAACTCTAGAATTTTTCATTTCAGACAAGCTGGTTTTAATAAAATGAGAGAGAATGTAAGTAATATAAATTGGGTAAAACTTCTACATTGCAGAACTGTGAATGAAAAATTGACTATATTTAAAAGGGTTATTGTAGCTATACAGTGTAAATTCATCCCAAAAGTAAGGGAAAATAGTCTCCGCAGAGGCAAAAAGAGCGACTGTACAGAGTATATAAAAAGGATAACTCAGAGAGAAACAAGTAAGATTATTGTAATATGCGGGCTAAGGCTAAAAGGGAAATAAGATCAGCTAAAAGGCGATTTGAAATGAAAATTTCCCAAGATGCAAAAAGTAATCCTAAGAAGGATTTTTCAATATTGTAGTAGAAAAAGGAAAGTTAAGGATGAGGTTAAGTGCATTAAGGATAAGGAAGGAACTTTGGTTTATAATAATAAGGATATTGCTAACACACTAAACAGTTACTTTGTTGAGAGCTTTACTACAGAAGAGGTTATAAATATGCCTACATGTATAGCCATTGTACAGAATGTTTTGGAGAACTTTGAGATAAGGGACATAGAAGTACTACAAAAACTACAAAAACTTAAGACAAATAAGGCAGCAGGCCCGGATGGCATATTTACATTTTACATTTTACATTTTAAGCATTTAGCAGACGCTCTTATCCAGAGCAACTTACAAGATGTGCATTAATACAAGGTAAGAACAATCATAGTTAGCGCACAAGATCAGTGCAGTAATACAGCAATAGACATCATTGCAGGCGTCTGCGTATCATACCTGTAACACTGGGAGAGAAAAGGTTAGTGTTTTTATTTTTATTCTTATTTAATTTAATTTAAATAGTGTAGAACAAGTAAACAGTGGTGACGACAGGTTGACTAGATGGACAGTATACAGTGCTAGTGGAGTCTGAAGAGGTGGGCTTTGAGTCTCTTGCGGAAGATTGGAAGTGATTCCGTAGTCCTGACCGATTGCGGGAGGTCGTTCCACCAGCGAGGGATCAGGACAGAGAAGAGGCGAGACCGCGAGGAACGGCTGCCAGGCGCCCGGAAGGATGGGGCAGTCAGTTTGCCAGAGGAGGCGGAGCGGAGGGGTCTGGGCGGGGTGTAGGGAGTGATGAGCGACTGGAGGTATGGGGGAGCAGTACCTCTGGCCGCTTGAAAAGCAAGCACCAGTGACTTGAATCTGATGCGTGCTGCGATGGGGAGCCAGTGCAGAGAGGAGAGTAGAGGGGTGACGTGGGTGAACTTCGGCTGGTTGAACACCAGGCGAGCGGTAGCGTTCTGGACTAGTTGCAGTGGCTTGATGGCACAGGCCGGAAGGCCTGCCAGCAAGGAATTGCAGTAGTCCAGACGTGAGATCACCAGGGCCTGGACCAGGAGTTGAGTGGCCTCTTGGGTGAGGAACGGTCGGATCCTCCGGATGTTGTGGAGGGAGAAACGGCAGGTCAGAGTGATCGCTGCAATATGGCTCGAGAAGCACAGCTGGTTGTCCAGGGTCACTCCAAGGCTCCTGGCAGACTGAGACGGAGACACTATGGAGCCTTCCACTGTGATTGACGCATCAATCATCGGGGAGCCCTTCGCAGGGAGGAAGAGCAGCTCTGTCTTCCCCAGGTTCAGCTTTAGGTGGTGGGTGGACATCCATGCGGAGATGTCAGCCAGGCATGCAGAGATCCGTGCCGGGACCTGGGTACCATATATCCCAGAGTACTCAAAGAACTTGGGGAAATTACATATAAACCATTGACAGATATTTTTATGCAATCCATAATCACTGGAGAAATACCAGATGACTGGAAGCATGGTAGTATAATTCCAACATATAAGAAGGGGGACCGTACTGACCCAGGGAAGTCTAGGCCTGTCAGTTTAACTTGCATCGCATGTAAAATGCTGGAATGTATTATTAGGGATAAGTTGGAATTTTTCATTCTAGAAAAATAATAGTATTTTAAGGGAGAGCCAACATGGTTTTCTCAAAGGGAGGTCCTGGACTTTTTTGAAGAGGCTAAAAAGTGTGTTGACCTGAACCAGGCTTATATTATATATTTGGACATTCAGAAAGCATTTGACAAGGTACCACATGAGAGGCTCATTGCTAAAATGAATTCAGTAGGAATTGCAGGAGTAGTTTCAGAGTGGGTTCATAAAGGAGGTTATATTAATGTTATATAATGCCTTTGTCAGACCTCTGTGTGCAGTTCTAGGCACCGCACTACAAGAAAGATATAGAAGCTCTTGAAAAAGTTCAAAGAAGGGCAACTAAACTGATACCTGGTACCAAAGGTAAAAGTTATGATGATAGACTTAAGGCACTCAATCTATTTAAGCTTAGCAAACGGAGATTTAGGGGGGATTTGATTGAGGTTTTTAAATTCCTAAAAGGGATTAACAAAGTGAAATACCAAAGATTTTTAAAGATAAGTGGGGTCAGCAGAACAAGAGGCCACAGGTGGAAACTAGGCAAACTAAAGGCAAATTCCGCACAGATATTAGGATTTTTTTCTTTACAAAGAGAGTTGTCAATGCCTGGAACAGCTTGGCAGGTCAGGTAGTAGAGGCAGAAACACGGGCTATTCAAGTCCAGGCTAGATGCAGTACTAGATACTCTTTAGATTAGGACATGACGAGCCTAGATGGGCTGAACGGCCCGTTCTCATCATTATGTATTCTTATGTTTTTATGTTCAAACCTAGAGAGGTCAGGTGGAGGTGTGTGAAGGGGGCAGGCAGGGAGAGAGGAAGGTGTGTGAGAGGGGGCAGGCAGGGAGAGAGGAAGGTGTGTGAGAGGGGGCAGGCAGGGAGAGAGGAAGGTGTGTGAGAGGGGGCAGGCAGGGAGAGAGGAAGGTGTGTGAGAGGGGGCAGGCAGGGAGAGAGGAAGGTGTGTGAGAGGGGGCAGGCAGGGAGAGAGGCAGGGGAAGGTGTGTGAGAGGGGCAGGCAGGGAGAGAGGAAGGTGTGAGAGGGGGCAGGCAGGGAGAGAGGAAGGTGTGTGAGAGGGGGCAGGCAGGGAGAGAGGAAGATGTGTGAGGGGGAGCAGAGGTGAGAGATGGATGAAGGTGAGTACAATTTCCAAATTCACAAAATGAGCCATTTTGCGCAGACTAATAAATTACTCATGTTTTTAAAAAGAATGTATTAGTAATGCCTAGGCGATCAAGAAAATACAGCCGTTGTACACAGTGCCTCCACATGCATATTTATGAAGCACTGTGACATTGCTTGACATTTGTTTGGGAACTTACATTGCAGGTTTGAATAACTTATTTTAAATTAGTTCATGCTGTCACACTTTCTTATACAATTGATAAATAGTTTGGTTGCCAGTTGGCTCTCAAGATCATCGTTTTGCTTAATGCCTGCGTCCTGCTAGAATATTTATGTGAATATTCATATATAGTTACAGTATATATTCATAATAGTACATATTGTACTGTTGTTCCACTGCTGTCCCGTGCTGTGTTGCACTGCTCTGCTGTGCTGTGCTGTGCTGTACTGTGCTGTGCTGGTGCTAGGGGGGCCTAAGGACCAGCATCAGAACTTCTACAGAACTTCACAAAAATATACGCACCCACAATGCAAATACACAATGCATATACCACTGGCCCAGGTAACTTCATTTCATTGAATTTCTTTCCCTCTCAGTCTCTCTAATCTCTCTCTAAATTTAAATAGATTTACCTGTGATTAATGTTTTTGATCTGTCCATATGTGCGCATCTTGGTGTGTGTGCCTGCATTTGTGAAAGTTTGTGTCTATGTATGCATGTGTGTGAGTGTACTAATTGTCATCACCATTGCTTTCATGTTTAATACTGCATTTTGTAATGTGTGTCTATGTTGATGACTGTCCAAAAAAATAAAAATCTACTGACTTTTCTTTCCCTGTGTTATACGTACGGTATGCAGCTGCCTACGATTATGTCTATTACTGTGTCATTACACTGATATCCTTTGCGGACTATGATTAATCTTACCATGTATTAATGCACTAAATGTAAATGTAAAATGTAAATGTAAAAAAAGTATATTTTTAATAGCACATTCAGAGTGAATTCCTACTCCTGTTTGAGCTTAGTGCTTAGCGTTCAGTTTCTGAAGAACAAACAGCCGCTTAGCACTTTCCCCTGGAGCCCCTCTCTGCCAGAACCCCCCCCATCCCAATTCTCCCTGACAGCAGCACCTCCTCCCCCCCCACACCGGGGGCCACAGCCTCACACTGACAGCCTGATTAAAGGGAGAGAATAAAGAGGAAATGAAAGGCACTTTAAAAATGAAGCAAGTCTAAAAGCAAAGGAGCATCGTGCAGAAAGACAGAGTGAGGTCTGGCTGGCTGGAAGGCATCTTACAACTCATGAAAAAAAATAAAGGGAGAGGAGACACAAACTCCCCCCCGCCACTCGGCGAGACACTCGGCAAGGCACAAACTCCCCCGAAGGAAGAGAAGCAGCTCCGTCTGAAAGCAGCTCTCAGGATCAATTATTCATCTCTGCCATTCGCTGCATGTCAGACACTCCAACGCAGGGCATGATGTTTATGGAGCCCCATGGGGAGGACGGGGTTACAGATAGAGGAGGGAGTTACGGGAGGGGGAGGGGGCAGGGTTACCCAAGGAGGGGGCAGGGTTACAGCTAGAGGAGGGAGTTACAGAAGGGGGGGGGGCAGGGTTACCCAAGGAGGGGGCAGGGTTACAGCTAGAGGAGGGAGTTACAGGAGGGGGGGGGGGCAGGGTTACAGCTAGAGGAGGGAGTTACAGAAGGGGGAGGGGGAGGGGGTTACCCAAGGAGGGGGCAGGGTTACAGCTAGAGGAGGGAGTTACAGAAGGGGGGAGGGGGCAGGGTTACCCAAGGAGGGGGCAGGGTTACAGCTAGAGGAGGGAGTTACGGGAGGGGGCGGGGTTACCCAAGGAGGGGGCAGGGTTACAGCTAGAGGAGGGAGTTACAGAAGGGGGAGGGGGCAGGGTTACAGATAGAACAGCCCCATCTGTTCAGCAGTAAGGCTTCAGTGTAAAATAGCAGGGTAAAATAGAAATGCTTAGTAGAAATTGTGTTCTTCCATATAATATCTCAATATATTTTCACAGCTAATTAACTGAGCAGACAACACACTGGCAGGGTCAGCACAAAGTGAGATGCTAATTGGAGGGGCTTAAATGGTGGACAGAGGGCAGGGCTATCTCAAACAAGTGTAACAGCCTGCAGCACAGCATATTACATGAGATCAACACACTCACTCTACACATTAATACACATCACACCCTCTCACTCTACACATTAATAAAGATCACACACACTCACTCTACACACTACTAAAGATCAATCACACACTATCACTCTACACACTAATAAAGATCACACACTCACTCGACACACTCTTAGACACTTAAATTCTGTTCATTTTAAATCCCTCCTCAAATTTGCACAACATAGACTTTAGCTGTTCCAGAACACCCTGCATCTCCTGACAACTGCCTGCACAGGGCACAAACAGTGTAGCAAATGTAAATGAAGAAAAATAAATGTTTTAAAAAACAGGCGAAGAGAGCAGAACCCTTTCAAAATAAAATAATTATATCACTCCTGGGATTTCAGTTAACAATGTTTCATTTGCTCATTATTTTTCAAAAATGCATTTTAAATTATTCTCTGGTGGCCTTGTTAATAACGGGGAGGCTTTTTAAAAAGAACAGCAATTAGCACTTACTATTCCATACCTGTTCTGTCCACCAGGGAAAAGAATAACTTTCCTAGTGGCAAATAAATTGAACAAAATCAACAAATTTATTTCCTGGGCTTTCATGTACATCTCTCACCATTACAATCAAAAGGGGTGAAATAAGGTATTCATCCTGGCTTTCAGCACCCCGACCAATACCCATCCCCTCCTCCTCACCAACAACCAATACCCATCCCCTCCTCCCCACCAACGACCAATACCCATCCCCTCCTCCTCACCAATGACCAATACCCATTCCCTCCTCCTCACCAACAACCAATACCCATCCCCTCCTCACCAACGGTGAATACCCATCCTCTCCTCCTCGCCTGTACCCTGCAATAGCTGCTCTCCTGCTCACTGACAGTACAAACTAGTAGCTGAGGAAAGAAACTGCTTGCTTTCCTGCCTCTACAGAAGTCACAGCTGTGCTTATCGATGGAGAGTGACCTCCAGAATGGATCATTTACAACTGAGCATGTGGATTCATCTCAGCGTGGGGGGGTCCATACTGTGTATTCTGCACCTCGGTCCCCCACAAACCCTGCATGCTCTCATCTCATTTTGCCTCCCCCTCTTCTCTCCTGAGCCCCAGGCACAGTGGGGTGTGGTTGTATTTAACATGCAGCATCCCACAAAATGAAAAACACTGATATGATGCAGGAGCTTTGCATTCCGGCTTTCATGCAGATGTTTACTTATTATCCTGTCGGAGTACAGAATTACTGGGAATTACATTCAGCAAGCAACCCCTGATGACATAATAAAATATCACCTCAAAATATGCAAAAGTACATGCTGGAAAAGCGTGTTTGGAGTAAAGGTTTTAAAGAGCTGCAGCTGCTCTATAAGGACCAAGGGCACACACACACACACACACACACACAGCTGGTCCGCAAGGACCAAGTGCACACGCACGCATGCACGCACGCACGCACACAGCTGCTCTGTAACGACCAAGGCTGAGAGGCTGCAGTGGGGCTAGTCTCATCAAAGAATGACTAATGCAATCAGACCAACTGGGGATAATGAAGCATCAGGCATCAACCTGAAACAAAATGCACGCACGCACGCACACACACTCTCACACACGCTCTCACACACACCCACACCCACACTCCCCCCCCACACTCACTCTCACATACACACATACTCACAAACAGAGACACACTCTGCTCATGCATCTGTGACACATTAACGGGGTACTGACAAATGTGGCTGAGTCTGAACAGTGCAGCTCTGCTCACCCAAAGGACACTAATGACCACTAATTGCACTAGCTGTCCTGCTGGATGCAGCGGTGACCGTCAATGAGGTCTGCGGATGTGACCGCAGCCTTGCTCAGCTCACTCACGAACCAGGGATGTGCCGCCAGCTTCAGGGAGGCCTGCCTTCACACTCCAGACAGGACTCACTCAGCAGCAGCACCCTGACAGTGAGAGAGGAGCACCCTCCCCCTCCACGTGTGTGTGTGTGTGTGTGTGTGTGTGTGCGTGTCAGTCTGTGTTAGTGTGTGCAGGCATGTTTTTCTGTGTGTGTGTGTCGGTCTGTGTTAGTATGCACACGTGTGTTTCTGCGCGTGTGTGTTAGTGTGCGTGTGTTAGTGTGTATGTGTTGTGGCATCCCAAGAGGCCACACAGGAAAGTAGCTGCCTGGCCCTTTCATTCTTGGGAGCCACTGGAGGCAGCCTGCAGTCCCACACCTGAAACAATTGAAGCAATTGATGACAGCTGACGTAAATTTGGGGAGTTATAAATAGGACTGTTTTGTGTCACAGGGGGGTGGAGTTGATTGAGATTGAGATTGAGATTGAGATAGTGAGAAAGTGAGCAAAAGAGAATTGTTTTTGGATTGCTGTTTGTGTTTGACTTCGATTGTTATGAGGACCCCGTTTTGTGAACCATTTATTGGATTGTTGAGGAACTGAATTGGATTTTGACAGTGGATTATGGACAAAGGCAAAGATTGTGGACTGTATGCGTTTGTTTTTCCGATTACCCCACCCTTTGTGGATTCATTTAATAAAATTATTGTTTTGTTTTGGAATGCTGCCTCCTCTGGATTATTCGATTGCCTACGCCCTCTGAAAAGGTATTTGAGTGTCACCCCACCTCATGTGGCACTAGTGTGTTAGCGTGTGTGCGTGTGTGTTAGTGTGCACGCGTGTTTGTGTACATGTATGTACAGAGGCTACGGAAAGTATTCAGGCCCCTTCAATTTTTCCACACTTTGTTATGTTATGGACCTAATTTAAAATGGATTAAATAGATTTTTGCCATCAATCTACACACAATACCCCATAATGACAAAGTGAAAACATGTTTTTAGAAATGTATTAAAAATAAACGTAGTCATTTACATAAGTATTCAGACTCTTTGCTATGACACTCCAAATTGAGCTCAGATGCATCCTGTTCCCTTTGATCGTCCTTGAGATGTCTCTAGAACTTGATTGTAGTCCACCTGTGGCAAATTAAATTGATTGGACAGAATTTAGAAAGGCACACAAGCCAAGCCAACCAAGCCATGAAGTCCAGGGAACTCCATAGACCTCTGAGATAGTATTGTGTCAAAGCATAGATCTGGGGAAGAGTATAAAAACATTGCTAAAGCATTGAAGGTTCCCAGGAGCACAGTGGACTCAATCATTGTGAAATGGAAGAAGTTTGGAATCACCACGACTCTTCTTGGAGCTGGCCATCTGGCCAAACTCCGTAACCGTGCAAGGGCCTTGGTCAGGGAGGTGACCAAGAACCGAATGGCCACTCTAAAGGCCTCAGTTTACTTCAAACAAAATCGAATTTGGTATGTTTGCACAGGTAAGATGGCGGGTTTGGCTTAGATCACTGCAGGGTGTGCAAACTGGCTAGACGAACTTGTCCAACTTTTCGCACAGCCCCTCCCAATACACCGTCGCCTGCAATTGGTCAACAATATCAAGTGTTTCCGGTTTATCATCACGTTATCAGCTTGTTATCATCACGTCCAGCTGTTCCTTTACTTACGTCGTTAGCTCTAGCTAGCTATATTTCGCGTTGACAAGCGATTTTTTTTTCTGCGAATCCAGTTGGTAAGTTTGCTCTTGGGGAAATGCACCGCTTTTGTAGCTAGCTAACGTTAACTTGCTACCAAAATCCTAATTTCACCATCAATTGTGTGGCATAGGCTAGCTGCTAATCAAGTTAATCACCTTGATAATTACCTACAGTATATTAATATGGATAGTCAGATACCATTTATTCAAAGTTGTCATCTTCAAAAAGAAAATTAACCTGCTTAGTAATGACAATTGCTGATGCACAGTTGTCTAAATGTAATATAGGCCAGGCTAATCCATGGTCTACTACATCAAAAAATTAAATTCAGTCACTTGATGCTATATACAACGTACAATGAGAAATTACATTTTGCAGTTTCTGGAGCACACTTTCTTATGTCTGTTACAGGATCCTATCATAAGGTATGATGGTTTAAACATATTTATTTAGTTATTTATTTTTTTAGATTTTGTTTCAGATTTTCTCCCATTTCTCCCAATTTAGTAGCCAATTACAACCTCTCTTTTTCATGTCAATCCCCCCCTCATATTGTGAGTTCGCTGCCGTAGCCCTGAGACCAAAGTATCGTCTCCTCTGAGATGTCAATCGCTAAGCCGTTGACCGTAACTCCAGTACTTTAGAGCCACTCCTGTACGAAGCGAACTCATGTCGGCTTCCCTCCCCCCTCCCTGGGGTGGACAGCCAATTGCCGCCCCCTAGTGGCACTCCCGGCCAGAGCCGACTCTAAACATAGGGTTATTTTGTACATCAAGCATGACTGCATTGCACATTCGGCCCTTGTCAATGTTTGTTTCATTGGTATTTATATTTCTGGTTCTGTAGTCTAGCTACAGGGAAGCTCCCCCATCTGGCGTGGAGCGTCATTAAACAAACAGATCTGAAGTCGCAGCGAGTATACTGACATTTGGTCGCAACGCCGTATTCGACAACAGTTCGACAGCCTGTGCAAACACAACAAATTCGATTTAGTTTGAAGTATACTGAAGCCTTTAGAGAGCTTCAGAGTTCCTCTGCAGAGATGGGAATACCTGGCAGAAGGACAACCATCTCTGCAGCACTCCGTCAATCAGGCCTTTATGGTAGCACTTGGCATTCAGGCCAAACAGTTCAATTTTTGTCTCATCAGACCAGATAATCTTTTTCCTGATACTCTCAGAGTCCTTTAAGTGCCGTTTGGCAAACTCCAGGTGGGCTGTCATATGCCTTTTACACAGGAGTGGCTTCCGTCTAGCCACTACCATAAAGGCCTGATCCATTTAATCAATTTTAAATTAAGTTTATAACACAACAATGTATGGAGAAAGGGGCCTGAATACTTTCCGAAGCCACTATGTCCCAGCCTGGATAGCCTGGTTAGTGTGATGAACTGACCGGTAACATGCAAACACACAGGCATGCAGACGCATACACACACACAAACTCAGACACACTCACTCACTGACACGCATGCGCGCACACACAAACACAGATGCATGCACACACAAACTCGTACAGACACACACTCACGCGTGTGCATGGACTCACACACACGTACCCACTATAACACACGCGCACAAACACATACACACACACACACACACAAACACATGTGCACACTAACACAGACACACACACTCACGCACACACGTGCGCACACGCGCACTAGGTTCTGCATCCTCATGAAACACAACCCCTGTCTGGTAGGCAGGTCCCTCTCACATTAATGGGACGAAATTGAGCAGGAAGGATTTATGGCATACAGCCTCTAACCATAGCTTTAATTAGATTCTGAAAAAAGCCTTCCTTGAAAGGCATTTACATCAGCAGTTATGGAGCTAATGCTAACACACACATTTACATCCGCACTGAGTGTTATGGAGCCTGCTTCATACCCTAACACGCTAATGCTACTGCTAGCACTAATCACCCAGGCTAAGAGGCAGGAAGGATATGCTATTAAAAAGAACAGCTTGACTAATCAGAAAGCGAGGGTGATTCTCTCACAGATAGGACGTTCCCTGTCCCCAGCACAGCGGGGATCACTATGGCAACAGGAAGTCACTGCCTACACAGGCTTTTGGGAGAGGTCTGCACACTCACACCCCCTGATTTACTCACTCACTGATTCACACATGTACTCACACTTCACACACTCACACCCACTCATTCACTTACTGATTCACTCACTGACACCCACTCATTTATTCACTCACTGATGCACACGTGCACTCAAGGCCTCTACATGCTCGAAGGACAGCAACACGACAGCAACACAACCAGGGCTCTGCAACATCAACGCAACCTTTGCAATTTATGCAGAGGGAGTTTCGCGTACCTAGCACAAAAATCTAACTCGCGACCGCGGCGCAACCGTGCACGTAGATGTTGCGCATCATTGATTGGTTGGTTAGCCAATGGAGGCGGTGCTGTCATAGTCATAGTTCATAGATCTCAGGAAGTAGAACATATTTGGGGTAATTAAAAGACCACACAGAAACACCCACGTAAATGTACCCACACTGCTCATGGTAACGCCAAGTTGGCACCCGGCTCCCTGTTAAACTTTGCTCTCATATTAAAAGTACTAATAAAAAGTATTAAACGTATCCACGTTCACAAAAATAGCAGACCCTTCATTCAATTCAAAATCCCAAATCCAGTAAGGAATGGCGCTTGCTTGACCTTTCCCTGCTCCCCTGTTCCTCAAACTCTTGGTCCTGTGAATGATCGCACTGATCAGTTATCCAATACCGCGTCCGTCAAGCAGGGAATTGTTTGACAACATGTGAGGGCGATCAGTTTTCCGATACAATTTCCAAAGTTGCCCTCCTAGCTCAGGTTTGCCGGGTTTAGACGCGCTCCAGGATCCAAATGAACAAAAATGAATTCAAAGCTCTGACAGTGTAAAAAAGAAAATGGTTTATTTTATGAACATGTTGCAAAGTATCTGCCATATAATGAAAGCGCCCGGATTCAAAACAATATGCACCAAAATTTAGATCAAGAGTGTTCCATTAGAGATTGTTCAAAAGAAAGCTGTAAAAATGTCATCAAAATACCTAGAGTCATTGTTACCTACACCATTGTTCCAAATGACTAAAGGTACAGGGAATGGGAAAAGGGATGGATGTCAAAAAAACTCCATTGATCCATAATTACATCTTATTGTGTAAGAAATATCCTCTCAGTTTGAGAGAATATGTGTATTTAATACAATCTAAAAAATCTATCTAATAACTTCTAATAACCTTTTCCCTGTTCTCCTCAAAAGCTCATGTTCCCAAACAGAGGCTGACGTCCCATCCCATCCAGAAAACACAAATCTCCTCAGAGACACATGGAATGGATTATCTTTTATTTTTGCTTTGTAATTTTTTAAAAAGCCTTTTCAATGTCATTAAAAGTATAAATTCAATGACTGTACTAGACCAGATATTCACTACTCAGACAACATTTCAAATGGAGAGAACATCGAGCCAGCAGTGGGGACAAACCGCGCTGTGAGAGGTGCAGTCACTGGAGCCACATTATTTTAGTCATTAATCAGTTCGCTGCTCCACTGAGAGCAGAGGGCTGTTTCTCACTGAGATAAAGAACTCCATAGCTGCAGGTAATCCAGCACACACATTGTGTGTGTGCGCATGTGAGAACCGTCTTCACAAGCTCTCTCTAATGGCAGGGGGCATGGTCGGTCGCCCCCCCAGCAGAGAGCAGAGACCAGAGAGCAAGGACCAGGAGGCATTATAAATCACAGTAACAATAAATAAATCTGATAATAACCACAACCCCAATGTGGAGCATCAGGCAGCAAAACACACACACAGGAAGTGATATACAGGAAAAAGTCTGCCGATGCCTGCAGCTCTGTCTGTCCTGCCCAGATTGACCTTTGACCTCTCACCTTCACACACCCTGGAGACGGCTTGTTCCGCCTCCATCTGCAGGATGCAATGAGGATCCATTAAGGAGGCGGAGAAGATTAAACAGCACCACAGGGAAACATGCAATTAGGATGTCTTGGCTGGGAGAGGATGAGTGAGCTCAACACATGTATAAACCATTTGTTTAGAGCAGGTTCTTCATGACCTGGTGTCCAGTCACTGCCACTGACAATCACTCAGTGTGTGTGTTTGTTTTCATGGGAATACGAGCAGAAAACACTGTCTTGCAGTCTGCTTGCTTGCTTGCTTGCTCGCTCGCTCACTCACTCACTCACTCACTCACGCAGACACAGACACACAGACACACAGACACACAGACACACAGACACACAGACACACACACACAGACACACAGACACACAGACACACACAGACACACACAGACACAAGAGAGGGAACCCTAAAGAGAGGGGAACTCACAGACTGAGCTCCACCACAGAGGGTACAGTTTGAGTTCGAGAGAGGAGCACTTGAGCCCCGGGTTATTTGCATAGAAAATGGGTTTCCAATAAACAGACATTTTCAGACTGTGACCCAACAATCAGCAATGTGACACTAGGTCTCTGCTTTTCAACTCTGGAATCTTGATAGCAGCACTCTTTCTTTCCTTCAGTTCACTCCTTCCATGCATGCACAACATAAATTGCTACCAGAAATTCCAAACTCAAAATTAAGAGAGGGGACATCCAGATCAGACTGAGGTTCTCTCTTTCCTGGCATTTTATAACATTTCCCATAACCAGCGACTTGCAACGTCTTTGACCATTTTCTTAAAGGCTCTGTCTGGTATGATTTAAAACATTATTGTATATTGCAAACAAATCCATCTATTTTTTTTACAATATAATACATTTTATTCATGTCAATTATATCAAAACATACTAGAGTGAATAGTCTCATGTAATTTCCCCCCTCCCTTTTCTTCAATAAAATATTACAATATTGTGGTGGACATGTAGCCTATAACTCTTTCCTGTTTCATTTTAGTACTATTACTTATTTTGAGAAAACGCGTTATAAATCCAGTCAATTGCGTATAAGGCAAAAGATGCGCAAAGGGGAGCGATCAATCTCACATGCCGCTTCTTAAAAAAACTGGGAAATTCCAATTTTCCACGGTGATCATTTGCTCACATGTCCGTCGTTTGTTCAACAAACTAAAAAATAATATTCCGGATTCATGTTCCCAATTTGATTTTAAAGACCATTTAACAATGTATCAATTATTTAAATCTGCCTGACGTAGCTTTTATAAGAATTGGATAATCCTCCACAGCCTCACCATTACATCAATATTGACAGAAGCATCGGTGTGAACACTGACAGAGCTGAAACTATATAAATTATATTGCATAATTGTCATAATTAATAAATCAAACGAATTGATATTCTATAAAACGTTAATGTTGCATACGCAGTGCCTACACTTCGAGCTCTATAATTGCACCTGTAACACTACACGCTATACGACAAAAGCGAGACCGCTGAAGGTGGGAGACTCACATCGCCTCTGGTTTCATGACGTTTTTTCCGACCAGCAGCTTAAAACGGACATATTCATTTAGAACGAATAAAATGCTATCTTACTCCCATGATGCCTCCCCGAAAGCTTTCCTTTCCGCCGCTGAAGCGTCAGTCTTTCATGACATTAGAATATGCTTTGGCAATTTCTTATCAAACTAGCAACACTTTGAACGCTTATTTGCGCTTATGAGCCGAAGCCGGTAGGCTACGATACAAACACAGGGAGTAACAGACACCTACCCATTCACTGTTCAACGATATCTGATTCACAGGGCGTGCTTAACTAAAAATGCTGGCATGCAAACAACAATCCTGGAAGTGAAGCTGGCGGATAGCGGCGATCTAACGATCTAATTAACGCATGTCCCCTCCAGAAGTGTCTCAGTCATCAAGTTTGGTAATGGAGGAATGGGGGAGGCAGATGTTCGGGTCCCGCTCTTACCTTTATCCGCGTGTGGAGCTGCGCTGCCGGAGCACAGACAGGTGAGACAATAGAGAGAGAGGAACAGCCGAACTCGCCCCTCCGCCATCACTTTTAACAATATAAATGTTAATACAAAAAAAACTCGGGGAATCCTTGTTTATAATCCCCTCTCACCCTTCTGTATCACCCAAAGGCCAAGTTAACGAGTTCGGTGCTCCACCTCGATAATGTTAAAAATGATCCGGAACCAGCTGTGGGTGAAACTGTCCGGGTGACACATGCAGCCCCCCCGTAGGTGTGGAGAGACGAGGGCTCTGACTATTTTCTTTAACTTAAAGAGGGCTGATGGAGGCTCAACTCAATCTATAACTGCAGCGAAGCCGAGACTGAAACTGAATATATGGATGTGTAAACGTGCAGAGGGAATTAAATACAAGATAACCTAAACAACCCCCCCCCAAAAAACTGATGACACGGGAGAATTCTGGAAGACGCTCGATGCGAAGACCCGTCGTATCGACCTGTGCAGACTGAGCGAAGCAGCCGCGTGCTGGGGCTGGAATGCGGTGCGGACGCACGCAAAACACGGCTGGGACCACTGACAAGACTGGATTCCGGATGCAGTAGCAAGTCAAAAAATACGGTTGCGGAGACTTATCTGGTTTTGGCAGGGGTTTTCCGAGAAGGGCTGATGATGGTACAGGTTTTTGTTCTCGCCCTGCACTAAAACACCTGATTCAACTAATCAAGGTCTTGATTGAAGACCATGATTAGTTAATTTGTTGAATCATGTTTTAGTGCTGGTTAAATTTAGCAATTAGGACTCCACTGATTTGACCTGTCAGCCTATAATTTAATCTATTAAAAACAACCCCTTTCCTTAGGCTATATTTGTTATATAACATATAGAAAATTTAATAAAAAGTTGAAAGGGATGTGGATATGGGAAATGTATTCTTCATGGCATGCATCTTATTTCTGACAATATGGCTGGGTTTGCATGCTCCTTGGAGTCCTCTTCTCAGGAGTACAAGTTGCACGCATTCAAGTGCTGGAGCTTGGAGAGAACAGAACAAGTGATTTTCAGCCATCTCATTTTTGTGTACAGATTACATTTATTGAATATACATCTCAAAATGCTCAACGATATCGAGGAACAAAGCAAGTGAACCTGTGCATAATCAGATAATTGTAACTGCAATTTATTAATGTTTTCTTTCTCTATAATTTCCGATTTTTCCCAATTTTTTCTCCTAGTTTGGTGGCCAATCATACCCTTGATTTCTTCAATTTACCCTCCCTCATGAGCCCGCTGCCCACAAGTACGGGACCAACCACTACCCCAGGGCCAGCAATGAACCATTTCCTTAGACATGGAAATTGCCTATTTGTTTTGCCCTCAGGGAAGCTTTCTGAACTCGTGCCAGCTTTCCCTCCCCCTGGGGCGGACAGCTAATTGGCGCCTCCAAACAGGACTCCTGGCCAGAGCTG
The DNA here is from genome assembly GCA_029706075.1 of Aldrovandia affinis. Lineage (NCBI taxonomy): Eukaryota > Metazoa > Chordata > Actinopteri > Notacanthiformes > Halosauridae > Aldrovandia > Aldrovandia affinis. The sequence goes on from JAINUG010000003.1 coordinate 13,986,938, forward strand.
GGCTGGCACAGCTGGGGATCTAACCCTGGCAGCAGTGGGCAACCTGCACTCTGAGTGAGTGCCTTTACCGTTACACCAACCGGGGGCCCACGTAACTGTAATTGTTGTTGTTTTCATACTAACAAAGGTTCCAAAAACACATGGCTTTAGTTGAAAAAGGAAACATTTTTACCATTTAATCACAAAAACAGACATTTTTTTCCCATAGGACCAAGAATCAAAGGTCAAATTTCAGTCGGGTTACTCCTGATAGTGATTAAATTCCAAGTTTCCCACTGATAATTACAACTGGGAGGCTCACTGGGAACCAGCATACACAGTGCCCCTGATTCAAGTAGTCAACTACTTAATGAGTGTTGATTAGTTGAATGAGGTATGCTGGTGTTCTTCTGGGGGTTAGCAAAGATTTTGAGGTGAAAACAAAAACCAGCACCAGATCCTATGGCTCCCCAGGATCTGGGTTGGGGACCCCTGGCTTAGAGTTTTAACAGGTGAATCAACAGAACGATCCGGAAGAAAACAGTGTCAATCCTGCTGCAAAAGCATTTTTATTTTTCTGACACAGATTGGGAACTTTCTAAGTAAAATGTAGTACATAATAACCACTTTTCCATGTATTAATTTAAGCAGACTATCACGTCAGATTATAGTTTTACATTCTTGTTTGTGCTCATTGAATGGGCTTCTCTCAGGTGACAGAAGGAGGTTAAAGGCCAATCAGTGGTAGGAAGGATGTACAACAGAAGACACGATAAATGCTACATACTTTTAAATGCTGACATATCACCGATCAAAATCATCCTACCTCCGTTAACTGCTACAACCTCTATAGGTAAGGATAAAACTGAGTCTGAGAAACTGTATTAGCAAACTGTAATGGATTTGGATAAGAAAACACTTCCTGTATGGGAGGTGGATTGTACACATACACATACACAGAATGTTATGAAGATTCAGCTTCAGATTGTTATAGACTTAGTTAAAGACTGTTATAAAGGCTCAGCTTCAGACGGTTATAGATTCAATTTCATAGAGGAGGATGGGCTTCCCCTCTTGAATCTGGTTCCTCCTAAGATTTATTCCTATTTGTTCCACCTAGGGAGTTTTTCCTTGCCACCATTGCCCTAGGTTTGCCTTTGTGGGGTTCAAGCTGAGGTCCACTATTTGTCATATTGTGACAAATGTTTTGTAAAACGCACAAATACATTTTGATTTAAATACATTTGGATTCATACTCTTATGAAGATTTAGATTCAGATTGTTATAGACTCCATTTCAAACTGTCACAAAGGCTTGGCCTCAGACTGTTAAAGTGCAGAATATTGGAGTGGGTGCATTGTGCACATCTGCAGGAAGGCACTGTGGGATGTGGGATGTGAGATTTCAGCCTCCCCCCCTCTCCTTTTAGCATAGACAGCTGGATTAGAGTAGTCGGTTGCCGGACTCAGGGATTACAAGCATTATAGCTACAGGTGAACCACTTTCTATTAATGCCATCACGGTAAAGCAACAAAACCTATTAATTGAGGAAAGATTAAGTGGCAGAAGGCTTAGCTTATCACGTGTCAGATCAATCTTGTTTTGTTCGACTTTTTGGGAACACGCCAATGGTGTCTGTTACAGTGCCTTTCAGACTGATGAGACTGTCTATTGAGGAAAAAGCGTAATTAATTCTTAATTAATTATTTTTTATTGGCTGTAGCACTGTGCACGCACTGGCTAAATCCATGAACTTTTCAGGTGCTAGCCAATCAGGGACAGTTTCTATTTTTGACATTAACAGGTGTGATGTGAACTATGTGTGACCACTGCAAGAGTGAGGTCTTGTAATACTACGCCACTTTGGGAGCGTTACCCAAAGAAATAATGCTTTATCACCTTAAAAGACAAGAGGGTTTTCCCCAACACACAGGTAGTAGGTATGCAATTTAAAAACAGAGATGTGAAATTCAGCTCAAATGGGTAATTTTATTTAAAACTTTAAATAAAGCACCAAGCTAGAGATGGAGGGAAAGTTAAAACAGCAATTTTATTAACAATAGACACATACCGTAGGCATTATTCTGGTTAAGAATAATGACTACTCTTAAGTACTGCTGACTGCCACCAGAGACAATAACCATAAAACCATGGAGAGCGGCGAGCCGACTGCAGGGGGGCTGTAACTTCACTGAGGGACTGTCCGTTTCAGCGCCACGCGTGCTCGTGCTCCAGGTGTCACACACACACACACACACACACACACACACACACACACACACACACACATACATACACACCACACGCACTGCAAAAGAGTGAAAACAAGGTGTCAATGTACTTGATTAGCACTACAACCAATGATAACATGCAGTGTGAGGGACGGGGACCGCTGTCCTGGAGAATGCCCCGCCCACAAGTACGGCCGCAACCGCTCCAAACAAATCTACAGCCTCCAATCCCCACCCCCTGCAGAGTGCTATCTGTTTGGGGAGCTGTGTCTCAGCGTGCAGCAGGGAGTTCCCAAACTACACACTACATGGCGTAAACACAGAGCCTCCACACATGCTTCCACATCTGAGAAACCCACGCCTTTGGAACAAGCACCTGATTATCGCAAGGGCCAAGGAGGGAAATTCACCCAATAAACTGCAAAGAGGAAGCCATGCTCCCTTATGACTGACTCTGGAACCACTTCACCCCCAAACTGAGATCAAAGGCTGAAATCACTGCACCTGTCAGAGCTAATGATGAGATCACCAGGTGTCATCTCACTTTATATTTGGAAACTACTACATGCACGTTAAAGTGTGGTGTAATTGTTATGCTTACTGTAGAGTGTGGTAGTGTGGTGTAGTTGTTATGGTTGTAAAGGGTAGTGTGGTGTAATTGTTATGGATGTAAAGGGTAGAAATGTGGTTTAGTGGTCATGGGTGTGGTTAAGGGAAAAAAATATTCAATTTGCCAAATTTGGAGGAAGTGTTGATCTCTTCCATAACTAGAAAAATAAGAGAGATCAATAGCGTTTTATCTAAAAACTCTGCTTTTGGTTCTCTCCAAAGAATTCTTATTATTACAATGCTAAAACATATATAATCTCCCTGGTATGGAGCTTACTGATACCAGACGCTCATTGACAATATGGCTGCTGTCATCTTTGTGTTAGTTTTTTTACTTGTTTATTACTTGGTTGGATTTTTTTTTGTACGTATTTGTTTATCTATTGTGCTTATTGGTTCTGTCAAAATAAAATTAATTATATCAAATATAAATACAGAGCTGTATAAATGGATAATGTGTACATTTGCAGCTGTGTAAATGGACCATAACATTAAGAATAATTATTTAGGTTTTACTACCAACAATAAAAAACATGATTAAAGTTGTAAAAACTGGGAAGGCAGAGGGGAAATTATAGGGACTGCCTAAACATGACAGAACTCTGCCTTGAGTTTCTTGACGGAGAGTCTCACAATCTGGCTGTATTGACAAAGAAATATGGAGTTGATAGTGTCTGGGAAGTGCATTTTTGTCATCCTGCGCAGGCAAACAGAATGTGGCCCAGCCTAACCTAAATTCTCAGAAACAAATGTGGTGCCAAACATCATTGACAGGTTTATTACATGAATAAAACCAGGGCACTATGGCATGCATGTAGCCAGCTCAGTCCATAGTAGATCAGCACACCAAACCTACAAGCTTATGTCACACACCACAATTTCAGGGTTCTACCTATGAGCTGGAAATTATGGATCAGGGAGAAAATAATTATGGCCCACCAGATTAAAAGTGGAGGTCAGCATGGTATGATTGGCCTTGTCACCTGGTAGCAATTTTATTTGCCTGAGCATATGGGTCAATGACATGCATATTTTTGTGTCCGAGTTCATTATTTCCATTTAAAAATTAATTAATCAATTCAAGTCATATATGATTTTATTATATAAAACATGTTTAGTTTGAATCAATTTTCAGTACATTCAAATAATATATATTACTTTGTGTTTTGGCATCTCAAACCCCCAAAATGTCAGGTGGCGCAACCGTCCGAGCAAAGGAACAGATTAAGAAAACTGTAAAAAGTGGTATTTTAATAATAATAAATTCAATATAAAATACTGTGGCATGATTTTATGTTTGAAACCTTTCAAATAAACACAATTTTACAAATAACAATAGTTTTAAAGCTATTGAGATAATTGAGGAACTTTTGTCCGGCAATTTGTGCTTTTCAAATGTCAGGGTGGCACAACTTTTTTCGTTGAGAATTATGACATTTTAAAATGTACTGAAAGAAGTGTAAAAATCAAATAAAGGTACTATAATGGAAAAGCGGACTCTCCAGAGTCTTCATTCTGTGGCGTTTACTGCTACAATATACATTTACACTTTTACATTTGAAGCATTTTGCAGACGCTCTTATCCAGAGCGACTTACAAGATGTGCATTATTACATGGTAAGAACAATCATAGTTCGCGTAAGAGATCAGTGCAGTAATACAGCGATAGACATCGTTGTAGGCCACTGCATACCATACCTGTAACACTGGGAAGGAAAAGGTGAGTACATTATTATTTTTAATTTTTTTGAGGAGTAAGCAAGGGTACATATACAAAAAGTATTGAACAAGTAGGCAGTGGTGATGACAATTGGCTAGATGTACAGAATTAAGTGGTAGTGGAGTCTGAAAAGGGGGTTTTGAGTCTTGCGGAAGATCGCAAGTGATTACACGGTCCTGAATGATTGTGGAAGGTAATTTCATCACCAAGGGGTCAGGACAGAGAAGAGGCGAGCCCACGAGGAGCGGCTGGCAGGCGCCCGGAGGGATGGGACAGTCAGTTTGCCAGAGGAGGCTGGGCGGAGGGGTCTGGCTGGGGTGTAGGGTATGTTGACTTTCTGGAGGTAAGGGGGAGCAGTTCCTCTAGCTGCCTGAAAAGCAAGCACCAGTGATTTGCCAGTGCAGAGAGGAGAGTAGAGGGGTGACACGGGTGAACTTGGGTTGATTGAACACCAGATGTGCGGCAGCATTCTGGACTAGTTGCAGTGGCTTTATGGCACAGGCCGGTAGGCCTGCCAGCAAGGAATTGCAGTAGGACGTGAGATCACCAGGGTCTGACATCCAGGCAGAGATGTCAGCCAGGCATGCAGAGATTCGTGCCAGGACCTGGGTCTCAGAAGGAGAGAAAGGGTTGAGTGTCGTCAGCATAACAGTGGTAAGAAAAACCATTGAGCAGAGATAACAGAACCAAGTGACTTAGTGTACATGGAAAATAGGACTGGCCCTAGCACCGAGCCCTGTGGGACTCCAGTAGAGAGGGTGTGGGGAGAGGAGAGGGATCCTCTCCAGGTCACCTGGTAGGACCGGTCAGCTAGGTAGGACTTGAACCATATCAGTGCAAATCCAGAGATTACCATCTCGACGAGAGATGAGAGCAGGATCTTGTGGTCCACAGTATCAAATGTAGCTGACGGGTCGAGGAGAAGGACAGAGCTATGAGATTGGGGCCATTTGTAGAGCCTCAGTGACCACAAGCAGAGCAGTCTCTGTGGAGTAGCCTGCCTTGAACCCAGATTGGTTAGGATCAAGCAGGTCGTTCTGTAGGAGATGAGCAGACATTTGGTTATAGACAGCCCGCTCTAGTGTTTTGGAAAAGAATGTGAGGAGAGAGACAGGTCAGTAGTTAGAAATGACAGCAGGATTCAGAGAGGGTTTTTTGAGGAGGGAGAGACATGGGCGCTTTTGAGGGGAGATGGGACAGAGCCAGAGGAAAGAGAGGAGTTGATAACATTGGAGACAAAGGGGAGGATGTCCATAGCAATGGACCGGAAGAGGGGGAAAGGAATGGGATCGAGAGGGCAGGTGGTGGGAACATAGATGGTCATGTACTGTATATAAAAAAAATTCAAACTTAAGTAACGTTCAGTAACTGATACAACGAATGCTCCAGCTCCCAATTTTCTTCTGGACGTGGTGGAGGGTCTCCTCCCAGCTCCGGTTCCCCCTCGCATCGTTCTGGAAGGTGACCCTCAGAAGCTTTATGTTTTCTGTGCATACAGGGAAAGAACAGGTTAGCGACTCACTCCATGACGGCGACAGGAACAGCTCACTCTTCCCCCGGGGGACCAGGGTGTCTGTGGCCAGCACAGAAGTCATCCACCACCTTTGTAGCGGTGGTGATGGAACGACTATCTGTGATGGTGATGTCATCCATGTACACCATCAGCCCGAGCCGCTGCCCACGGCCACCTGGCAGTAGGTAGCCCCAGATGTTTTCCTTTCACTGGATGGCCTGGAGAAACGGCTCAAGGTAGATGACGTACAGGAGGGGCGCTACAGGGCACCCCTGCCTGACGCCAGACCTGATGGCAAAAGGGGCAGAGAGGTGTTTATTGACAACCACTCTGCTTAAGATGTCACCAAACACATCCTGGTCCAGCGCTGGAAGGGGTTTGGAAAGTTTAGGCTAACCCTGTCAAAGGCTTTCTCCTGATGTAGACTGAGAAGGCCTAAGGGCATATAGCCGGTGATTAGTGGTCTGAGTTTTGTAAAGAGGGAGACCCTCTCGGCCTCGTTATTAGGGCCTTACACGTTCATCACCCAGAGTAGGGAACCTCGGGCATCGAGGTTGGTGACGACGATTCGCCCACTCTCTATCATGTCAGATGCTGTTATTCTGACATAGGGGTTGTTGATCCACGTGCCGACCCTGTCAGCTCGAGTTGTGTTAGAGACCAGAGAGAGTCTTCCCTTCTCCATCCCTTCCTCAGACTGTCATCCATGGAGCGGAAGGGAATCCCACACTCCTGTAGGAGGATGACGTCCAAGGGTAGCTGTTGCAGGATGGAGAAGACTGTTGTTGAGGTCTTTAATACTGCAAGTATTGAGGGTTGTAATGGTAATTGTTTGGGCCATATTGGGGGAGATGGGAAGAAAAAAGGCAAAGAAACAAAAAAACAAGAAAATACGTTTCTAGTTGGGGTGAGAAATTAACCAGTTTTATTGTGTTTGCCTTATGCCATTACAGATTGGGTTGAGACGGTCCCTGGGTGGGGTTTTGTTTATCCCTGGATGGGGCAGGCCTGCAGCCCAGAAGCGACCGGTAACCAATAGGGCAGGGTGGAGGTGGGTGTGAGGGGGGGTTGTGTACCTGTTTGAGGTTTTTGATTGGTGATACATTTTTCTTTAAGCGGGGGGGACCTGTGGCCTACTGCTTTTTGGAGTTTGGAGGGGTTCTGCTACTGTCTGGGTGGGTTTTATTAATGGGAGGGGTTGAGGGCTATTGCTGGTTATGGTGGGGTTGGGCCTTATGGGTTTATTTATCTGTTTGTGTCTGTGTTGTTCTCCGTTTCCTCCCTTTCACTTGGGTCAAGTCTGGAGTGGGTTCTGAGTCGGTGGTGTCTGAGGAAGAGGCGGGCTCTTCTACCATTCTGAGGGGCTCCGAGACTGCTTCTTCCTCACCTGTGGTTCCTTGTGCTGAGGGTCTCCTGCGGTGTATACAGTGAAAGAGGTGGTTCAGGCTGGGTTGTGGTGGCCACGATTGAAGAGGGGTGAGGAGGGTGCAGGCTGCAGCCAAGTGGCCTAGCTCGCTGCATCGCCTGCACAGCTTGGGCATGCCGTAATAAAACACCATGCCCCAATTGTTCCCCAGCGTGATGGTGCTGGGGATATGTCTCACCCCACCTACTGCTCCTGGGTCAGGCTGCATTCGGACCAGCCACTTTCTGGCCCCAGTCCATACCCCATCCTCATTGCCTCCGACTTGACAGAGCCGTACCTGCCCAACCACATTGCCACACCTTGGTCATGTACAGCTTCGCTATAAAACTGCACAGTGGCCACTTTGTTCTCTGTGTCGGACAGAGGCTCCACATCAAAATTAATAAGGGGACTCTTATCCTTCCCCTCTCTAAAGAGCTTCCAGAACCTCTCCAGGACATTAGCATTCTTAAAACTAATCTTGAATGTATTGGGTGTCATTGCCACTGCAACTAGTCCAGAATGCTGCCGCACGTCTGGTGTTCAATCAACCAAAGTTCACCCATGTCACTTCTCTACTCTCCTCTGTGCACTGGCTCCCCATCGCATCACGCATCAGATTAAAATCACTGGTGCTGGCTTATCATGCGGCTAGAGGAACTGCTCTCCCTTACCTCCAGACACTCATCACACCCGCTCCTCATTCCACCGCTCCTCGCGGTCTTGCCTCTTCTCTGTCCTGACCCCTCAGTGGTGGAATGATCTTCCGCACTCGATCAGGACCGCGGAATAACTTGCGATCTTCCGCAAGACACTCAAAACCCACCTTTTCAGACTCCACTACCACTGAATTCTGTACATCTAGCTAATTGTCATCACTGCTGCCTACTTGTTTAATACGTTTTGTATATGTACAGTGCCGTGAAATAGTATTTGCCCCTTCCTGATTTTCTCTATATTTGTCACAATGAATGGTTTCAAAATGTAATATAAGACAAGGAGAACACAAAATACAGTTTTTAAATGATCATTTCATTCATTGAAGGACCCCATATGAAAAATGAATTGCCCCCTGAACTTAATAATTGGTTGCACCACCTTTAGCAGCGACAACTGCAACCAAATGCTTCCTATAATTGGAGATCAGTCTTTCACATCGCTGTGGAGGAATTTTGGCATCTCAATGGGGGTTAAAGTCAGGACTTTGACTAGGCTACTCCAAAACCTTAATTTGGTTTCTTTTGAGTCATTCTGAGGTGGATTTGCTCTTGTGTTTTGGGTCATTGTCCTGCTGCATAGCCCAATTACGCTTCAGTTTCAGATCACGGACTGGTGACCGGACATTCTCCTTCAGAATTTTCTGGTAGAGCAGAATTCATGGTTCCTTTAATGATGGCAAGTCTTCCAGGCCCTGAGGCAGCAAAGCATCCCCACGCCATCACACTACCACCACGTTTGACTTGTTGGTATGATGTTCTTATTGTGAAATGCTGTGTTTGCTTTATGCCAGGCATAACGGGACCCATGTCTTCCAAAAAGTTCCACTTGTCTGTCCCCAGAACATTCTCCCAAAAGCCTTGGGGGTCATCAGTGTGTTTTTTTGCAAATGTGAGATGAGCACTTAGCAGTGGTTTGCGCCTTGCAACTCTCCCATGAATTCCATTTTTGCCCAGCCTCTTTCTTATTGTTGAATCATGAACGCTGACCTTAAGCTCAGGCTAGAGAGGCCTGCAGTTCTTTAGATGTTGTCCTGTGTTTTTTTGTGACTTCCTGGATGAGTCGTCGCTGCGCCCTTGGAGGAATTTTGATAGGCCAGCCACTCCTGGAAAGATTCACCACTGTTCCAAGTTTTCTCCATTTGGAGGTAATGGCTCTTACTGTGGTTCGCTGGAGTCCCAGAGGCTTAGAAATGGCTTTGTAACCCTTTCCAGACTGATATATCTCAACAACTTTTTTTCTCATATAACAACCAAGTGATTTGAATAAATATAGGAAAATGTTGATAGCATTGTTTTGGGAAGGTTCTTGTTTAGTTTGTGTGAAATATACTGGCGAAAGTTTAGTTGTAACTTGGCATCATTTTGATATCAGAAATTTGGTACGCAGACCAATTTTAGGAATTGTGCTTCACAGATGTATAGAGTATATGCATTTTATATGTGAGTAGCTACTTGCCTTTTATTAACATTGAAAACGTTTTTGTTGAGATACATTTTTTTACAGCAAATGTAAATGAGTCAATGACAAGTAAGGTTTTTCACAGCGAAAAATAATAAATATTGAGCTAAATGGATTTAAAATGCAATTTGAAGTCCACAAGAATGTATTGTATATATTAATATTTGTTTTATAGCTTTTAAGATGGCATTCATTATTTTTTTAACAAGATTTATGATTTTACCACCCAAAAAATGTCAAATGGCACAACTGTATATAAATTAAAAAATATATACTTTTAATTTATTTCCCACAACTGAGAACAAGTAAATATAATTTATTGTAAGGTCTAAAATACATAACACATAATACATTCCCCTTTAAATAGCTTATTTATGGTACTTTTATTACATTTCTTTGAAACGGACACTTATTTATGTTTTAAAAGAGCCAATTTCCCTTAGGGCCAAAGAAAACGTTTTTTTAACCGTAAAAAGTATTTGTGTAGCTTATATCAGGTGTTGTAGTTGTATTTATGACTTAACTTTGCAGTTTCAGTGAAAAATTATGTTTTCAAATGTAAAATAGCTGGTTGCACCACTTGACATGCTCAGTAACAACTCATTATCACAAAATAATAAGAAATAAGTTAATGCATTTTTTACTGGTTTCATTTAGATTTTTATTTCAAACCTCTAAACAATTTATTCTGCAAATAATTCATATAATTTCATTTAATTAATAAGATGTGCATTCTGAACAATTAAAATACTACATGTATTGTTAACATAAGAATGTGTTTGATCATAAATTCATTAAAATATTAACTCTGAAACATCAAAAGTGTCAACGAACATATCCCAATAATAAAAAAACTAAAGTGATAGTTACATTCAAATGGATGATTTCATTGGTTAAAATACAATTATTTTCAAATGTAGATCAAAATCATTGTTTTCATGAAACAAAGGCATTGCTTTCTGAAGACACAAATAGCGCAAACATCTTTGAACATATTTTTAAGATAGGGTTGCTACGTGAAAGGATTTTATAACCCTAAATATAAACTCTGTGTATTAGATACATCAACCATCAACCTGTGAATTATATACATCAACCAACAAACAGTTTCAAGTACAGGCTCAAGCACTGTGGCTTTATGGCTCAAGAACTGGAGGTTCACAATGAGATGCTGGGTTGTTGTTTTTTTACCGGACCCTGGAGGTCAATGTCCCTAACTGACTGACTGACTCTCCATTATTGAAGCACGTGCGAAAGAGGGTCCGACTGAACTAGTCTCGCCTAGTGTTGTTCAGGTGTTTCTTTTGAAACTCCCAGTCTACACTGTGTAGTTTTATGTGGCGTCTATTGAGGGGCTCTGGTTCACAGATCACTTGAATTACATCGGATATGTAATAAAATATAATGTCAAGAGGATGAGGCCAAAAGAAAGCGTTCTTCACTCTTGACTGCTGCATGCCGCAGTGTAACTAAAGTGTCACTAATATGCAATCATCCACTCGTGGATTTTATTAATCGATTTAAATCATTTGAGACTGCACAATTCTGAATACACATGTGGCAGCCATTATGTACTATATATTTAAATTATTCAAAATATGTGCGAAATTCCTTTACACTTAAAATATCAAATCGTATGGTTAATAGTTAGTTATTCAAATGTGACTAATAAGTGGGCTGTACTGTAAGAAGTATGCAACGCTACTATTAAGCAGTGGTGGGCCGTCAGGGCCTGCAAGGCCTTCTCTGCTGGCCTAAAAAATATCTGAATCACAGACTGATGTTAATTATATTTTGTCCATGAATACTTATTAAATAATTCCTAATGGTCTGTTCACTTCCTTTCATAGCTGTTCCCCTGGTTGCGCTGCATCCAGATGTGTATTTTCATATTAAAGCATTTAACCAATCACATTTCAGCCATCATTTGTTGCCAGGGTCAAATAAATCTGCCTGGAGGCCTTCACAATCAGTTCTGCAGGCCCTGTAGCATAAAATAAGTGTTGATCAAACTGTTGCTTCAACCAATCAGATTTTGAGTTGGGGACACGAAGGCCTTCTAGAAGGCCAAGGTAACGTCAGCGTATTCACACCCTTTGATTGGATAGTCAGAGAGTGTCTGACTATGATGTAATGTGATTGGTTAAATGCTTTAATATGAAAATACACGTCTGGATGCAGCGCAACCAGGGGAACAGCTATGAAAGGAAGCAAACAGACTATTTGGAATTATTTAATAAGTATTCATGGACAAAATATAATTAACATCAGTCTGTGATTCAGACATTTGAGCGGATATTTTCAGCCCTAAAGCGAATTAAAACTTATGCCAGAAATACGACAGGGCAGGCTCGACTTTCAGCATTAGCTTCGATGGCGATAGAAAATGACTTCTTGATGGAACTGAAACACACGGATAATCTGTACGACAGAGTAATTGAACTCTTTTTGAGGAAAGAAAGGAGGATGGATTTTGTGTACAAATAATAAGGATTTTTGGTGAGTAAAATGTTGCTATTTTCCTAAATAATATTGCAATTTTATGAGGTTATTATTATTGATGCTTTTTTATGTGTGTCGCAGCTGTAGCACCCCGGGTTTGTTTCTTCAGTAAAGGCATTTATTCTGGATACACAAGTTATCTATCTGCGATGCAACGGCAATGGGTGTCTGTTCGGTTTGTTTTTGCACTTTGTTTATTTATCTTTCTTCAGTCATGTTTCATGAGAGAGAATGACAGCGATAGAGACGAGAGAGAATGACAGCGATAGTTAGAAGCGTGAGATAATTAGTGATTAGTAGTGTTAGTAACTTAATCTAAATCCCTAATGTTAGTAGATTAGTTGGTTAGTACTATATACATCTAACTAATATATACAAAGTGTAATTAGAAAGTAAGAAGGAAGTAAAACGAGATTAGAAACGAAGACGGAAAAACCGAAACATAGAATTTCCCGAAGTGCATGACAGAACGAGAATGAAACATGACTGAAGAAAGATAAATAAACAAAGTGCAAAAACAAACCGAACAGACACTCAAAACATAACAATAAGATGGCTTTTATAGCCATAAAATAGTTATTGAGGGGTGGATTGATTCAGACGGAGCACTACTGAAGGCCTAGGTGTGAAATGCACGGCCCGCCACTGCTATTAAGTAATAGTTCCTGTACCAACTATGTTGTTACCATGACAATAACCAACCCTATAGGGACTTTAGTTGTAATGTATCCAGATATTAATACAGTACCTTGCTTTCCTTTTGGCAAGATACTCTGCCCTTGCAATTGGATCGTCTTTTAAACTAGCTCTGTTGTGTAGATTTTTCCTTGGTTGATAATGGTATCTACAAAAAATGAATTAAAATAGATACACTTAAATAACTTAATATCATACAGAAAGATGTATATAATGATTAGAAAGTATTTAATATATTAAAAAACATGAATTGGCACAAATTTTTCCAATTTAAGTAACTGCAATTCTGGTTGCGCCATTTGACTTTTCAAACTCAATTCAAATCTAACAGGCATTAACCTGGACACCTATAATAACTTTTGGCCTTGAACTCTTAAATTAAAATCTAAATTGTTACAAAAAAACAATTTTCATAGTTTTCCAGGGGTCATACCATTTGGCATGGTAACTTGAACCAAGCTCACCATGTCTCAAAAATGTTAAATTAACAAGTATTTGTGAGAGACTTACTAACCTTGTTGCTGCAGCACAGGGGTCATTTGGGGTCCTCTTTGTTATGTCAGATCCTGTTTAGGGTTTTCTTAAATAAATATGACAAAAATTATTTCTTTTGTTGGTGGTGCCATTTGACGCATTTTTCGGACAAACGTTTTTTAAGTAGGCTAGTAGAATACATTTCAAATAGCTGTTTCACAACTTTTCATCATTTATAAGAATTTTAACATGAAATGATGCCAAACTATTTTATTAAGGGTTTTATTGAGTAAACTAACCTTTTTACTACTATTTTTTTTTCTTAATGTGTGTTCGGACGGTTGCACCACTTTACTTTTTGGGGCTTTGAAACACCAAAACTCCAAAAATGCATTATATTTCCAATAAAATGAAATTGGTTCTCCATAAAGGAGATATTGTAGAATGATTTGATATATTATATGAATTTATTTAAAAAAAATCTTTACAAAGATAATGGCTTCGGACACCAAAAATGCAAGTCATGTCATTTTTTCCACATACAGCTTAGGTTGTTCTCAGTATAAAAAGCTCCGATATAATATGACTAGTTAGCCTATACTTTGGACTAATAAACAAATGCCAATCACATATCTATAAGTCATAGCTGATTATTTATGTATTTCGTTTTTTTCTCTCCAGTGGGTAGCAACACAGACAAACATACACTATTTAGCCGAATGCGTGGTGTCTTGGGTTACGTCTGATCCCAACCACTCTTTACGTTCAACTGCACGTCAGCGTGTTGGCGAAGGGGACATTTAATTGGCTACCGGCTAAATTTGAAATCTAATCGAACTGTTCGAATTTTTGCGCGGAGCCGAAATATTCAGCAGCAGAAGCGGAAAGTCATTATTCCCTAGGGGAGGACGCGGAATGAGCGCTCATAGACCGTTGCGACACGACTCGCTCATTTTTCCGCTAGCGTATTGGCGCGAAAAGTTGAAAATAGTTCAACTTTTGCGGAGCAGCTCCGCGCATCAACTGTCACTTCACGCCAGGTGACCAATCAAAACGAAGGGGGTTTGTTGATGCGTTGCATACTGGGGGGAAAAATGGAGGAGAAAATAATTTTGGCGGTGTACGACCACCCAGAGCTTTATGATCTGAGGTCCAGTATGTATCACAACATCATTTAAAAAAACCATGCGTGGAGAAACGTCGGGTTTCTTGTTGGGCTCTCTGGTTAGTATACTTTAATTATTTATCTAGTTAGGATATCATTTATATCGCTACTGAGGTTAACGTCCATAGCCGTAGCATTGCTAGCTCGTAACGTTACTCCCAAACCATCTAATCTCCCAACTTGTTTCTGACCTCAACAAGACAGCTATTAGTGAAATATCATCATAGCATTTTATGCATACTTTGCATGTGCTAACTGTCGAGTTATTAAATGCATTTGTACGTTAGGTTACTAACAGGTGCTCATGCATGCTGTTAACGTCCATATAGCCATCAATTCATTGCTAGCTAACGTTACTCCCAAACCATCTAATCTGCCAACTAGTTTGCATGTGCTAAATGTCGAGTTATTAAATGCCATACAGCCATCAATTCATTGAGAGAATTTGTTTGATTTTGGTCACCTGTGGCAACTAAAAACGAGCACCGCGCCTCCGCGAGTCCCAGCTCTGTGTTCACAAAATATCCAAAGCAGAGCGCATCGCCGATTTCAGGCAGAATACGCTCCGCAGTGTGAACGCCCCCTAAAACAGTAAGTTCACTATGATGTTTTCCTAGATTTGGGTAATGGCTAGCTAAATTAACTAACGTTAGCCTTCAACAGAGCACACAAACAACATCTGCCATCAGCTAACCGACTGTTAAGATGCCGATTCGCCAAATAGACATAATTTTGTACTCTGGACAAGTCCGGGTTTTGAGTTAACCTTTCACCGTATTATATAGTGAGGCAGTGGCGGCCCTCCCGGAGCTGCGTTTTGTGATCTTTTGTGATCATTCAAACGGCTTCACTGCCATGCACACCAAACGTACATTCAAAAGTGTTTATGGTGATCAGTTTTTATGCAGCTAACGCGTTCTTGTCTTTAATGTTTGGATCCTGCTTCGTTTTCAGATTTGGAAGCAGGATCAAGTCTTCCGTCGGCATTAGCCAGCAAGCGACCCTTTTCTCCGATCTCGTAGTGAGACCCAAACCAACCCGGGAAGCAGCCTCGTGCGTAACCGCTTTGACGTTTTGCAATACGTTATACCTATTTTTAATTTTACTTTCTTACCCAGTAATGCTTACTACTCTTACTCCCAATACAGGTTTTTAGGTGTTCTTTAATAAAATGCTTTATATCCTATAATGTTAAGATTGCATTGAAATGCTTACCAGTAACATCACATTTATTTGTATAGCGCTTTTCACAAATGCATGGTCACAGAGCGCTTAACAAAAGCGGCATTCATTCAGTTTGACAGAATACTGTCACAAGCTAGTTAGTTGGCTAACTGACTGTTAAGACCGCTGCTTTCCCTAAAATGGATGGCACACTTTTATTTGTGGTGTATTGCTACGTTAGTTTAACTGTAATGTTAGCTACCACCCAAAATGATCCATATTCATAGGCTAATGTTAGGTCAGGAAATGTAAACATTGTATCTAGCTGGTGTAACTGTATTGTGTTGATGTTTGAGAAATTAGTTGCTCTCTAGAATCTAGATGCTTTGTAGACACGGCAGCATGCTTTGGGTGGCGTCTTTGATATAAATTACCTTGCGTTTTCGCTAACGTTCGCTAGCTAGCTTGTTTCCGCATGGCTAACGTAACTTACACAGTGCAGTTTGTCAGTCGCTGAAACTCGCTAGCAAACGTTTACTTGGTTATCTCCACAATTTGAGCTGCGTGAGAATGCTTTTGAGGATGTTTTGGGGTTCAAGCACACAATCTCTGTGGTATGTGCCACTATTTCCGTTTGCCCAGGACATGGAGAACGCACTGCTGGACTTCCAAGTTCAATGGTCGAAGTTGGCGCAAGAGCTGGCGACCTGCAAAGAGGAGCTGGTGAGCTCTGAAAGGAAGAGGCAGATTTGGAGGTGAAAGTGGAGCAGCTGGATGATTACATGGACACCAAAATCCTGAACTTGCATGTTCAATGGCTGAAGCTGAAGCAGGAGCTGGCTAAGTCGTAAACAGAGAGGGGGCCTTGGGTGTTCAACTCCAGCACGCTCACAACCAGGTGGACGTGGAGATCCGCCAGCAGTAGAGGGTTGAGGCTAACTGTGAAAATTGGGGGTGTGCTATCTTTTACCACCTTATTACAAACGTATTTGTTGGCATTATACTAGTGTAAGTAACCTGCGTGGTGAATTGTATCATGATGGGATTCAACCAATGAAGTGTACAGTTTGGTAGAAGTCCTCAAAACCAAGGACCTGGAACAGTCTCATAATTGCTTAGGGCGTACATACTCAACACCAATAATTTGCCATATTCAAAGGCAATAGAGGGAACATGGTTTGGGGCAGTACCTGCACTGAAATGCAAGTAGTGGGTTTGAATCGAGCCTCGTGAATCACGGTTAGTGTAGAGAACAAAGGTCTTAATTTTCATCCCGTTTGCATGTCTGTGCCACAAGACCGTCAGGTCCAGCAGGTAAGGGAGGTGCTGCCAGGGTGGCACAACCGTGACCCCCAGTGAGAGCCGAACATTCTCACAACTTTCACAGGCTTTTGTGGGTGTCAGTTGTGCCAGGACGGTTGAGGGCCGTGCATCAGCAATGTAGCGCACAGTGCAGTAGTTATTTAATCTTGCTTTGCAGGTTAGACTCTTCTATTGGGATTGCCTCCAGTCTGCCGGACCAGACAAATGCGTCTCTGGTAAATTAATTTAATGTCAGACTCAAACTAGCGATTATAGGCTGGCTGGCTGGAACCCCTCCTGTTATGGCTGCGTTATTGAATGTGGTCTTTGCGTTCAGAGGGGCGATGAGGAAATGGGGGGTGAACCATTCGAAAGAACTGGTTATAGAGCTCACCCCCCAGAAGAGGCGCACTCTGGGAAACCAAACACGAGCACAGAACTTTTTATTTTTTGTATTTCTTCTTACGAATATATAGCCACCTAGCATGCTACACACAAACTAAATGGAGGGCAGCAAGCATTCCTGTGGCTAAGCTAGCAGCCCACCATTACAGTACCATTGTAAATGACTGTTGAATGTTTGAATGTATTTTGGTTGATATCCCTGTCTTTGTGGAATACTATGTCTTGACCCTCTTGTGTAAACAAATGTCTTGATTTTCTGTCTTTTTTCATTGAGAATTGTGATATTTTAAAATAAATGTTTTAATGTACTGAAAGAGTCTTGATTCTGTGGCATTCACTGCTACAATATACATTTACACTTTTAAATTTTAAGCGTTTCGCAGACGCTCTTATCCAGAGCGACTTACAAAATGTGCATTAATACATGGTAAGAACAATCATAGTTCGCACAAGAGATCAGTGCAGTAATACAGCGATAGACATCGTTTTAGGGCACTGCATACCATACCTGTAATACTGGGAAGGAAAAGGTGAGTACATTTTTTGAGGAGTAAGCAAGGGTACGGGTACATGTACAAAAAGTATTGAACAAGTAGGCAAGTGGTGATGACAATTAGCTAGATGTACAGAATTCAGTGGTAGTGGAGTCTGAAAAGGTGGGTTTTGAGTCTTGTGGAAGATTGCAAGTGATTCCACGATCCTGAACGATTGTGGAAGGTCATTTCATCACCAAGGGGTCAGGACAGAGAAGAGGTGAGACCACGAGGAGCGGCTGGCAGGCGCCCGGAGGGATGGGACAGTCAGTTTGCCAGAGGAGGCTGAGCGGAGGGGTCTGGCTGGGGTGTAGGGTGTGATGAGTGTCTGGAGGTAAGGGGGAGCAGTTCCTCTAGCTGCCTGAAAAGCAAGCACCAGTGATTTGCCAGTGCAGAGAGGAGAGTAGAGGTGACACGGATGAACTTAGGGTTGAACACCAGACGTGCGGCAGCATTCTGGACTAGTTGCAGTGGCTTTATGGCACAGGTCGGTAGGCCTGCCAGCAAGGAATTGCAGTAGTCCAGAGGTGAGATCACCAGGGTCTGACATCCAGGCAGAGATGACAGCCAGGCAGGCACAGATTCGTGCCAGGATCTGGGTCTCAAGGAGAGAAAGGGTTGAGTATTGTCAGCTTAACAGTGATAAGAAAAACCATGAGCAGAGATGACAACCAAGTGACTTGGTGTACAAGGAGAATAGGACGGGGCCTAGCACCGAGCCCTGCGGAACTCCGGTGGAGACAGTGTGGGGAGAGGAGAGGGATCCTCTGCAAGCCACCTGGTAGGACTGGTCAGCCAGGTATGACCATGTCAGTGCAGATCCAGAGATTCCCATCTCGACGAGACGGGAAACACTGAAACGCTTTTAAACACTGCTAGAAGAGGCAAATACACCTGTCTCCAATGAAAGGCAAAATACTTCTCACCTCCCTGACCCTGGATCAGTTTTTCAGCCATATGCATAAATGTAACAAATATATGAGTGTGTTTAAGTAGTGTGTGTGCGTGCATGCGTTTTTGAATATAATATAATACAGTGGTTTCTTTTCCTCTCAGTGTGATGCTCAAAAACATATTACTAAAATCAAACTGTAGTTCAGTAGTTGTACCATACACCGATCAGCCACAACATTAAAACCACTGACAGGTGAAATGAATAACATTGATCATCTCGTTACAATGGCACCTGTCAAAGGGTGGGATATATTAGGCAGCAAGTGAACAGTCAGTTCTTGAAGTTGATGTGTTGAAAGCAGGAAAAGTGGGCAAGCGTAAGGACTTTGACAAGGGCCAAATTGTGATGGCTAGACGACTGGGTCAGAGCATCTCCAAAACGGCAGGTCTTGTGGGGTGTTCCCAGTATGCAGTGGTTAGTACCTACCAAAAGTGGTCCAAGGAAGGACAACCAGTGAACCGGCGACAGGGTCATGGGTGCCCAAGGCTCATTGATGCCCGTGGGGAGCGAAGGCTAGCCCGTCTGGTCCGATCCCACAGAAGAGCTACTGTAGCACAAATTGCTGAAAAAGTTAATGCTGGCTATGATAGAAAGGTGTCAGAACACACAGTGCATCGCAGCTTGCTGCGTATGGGGCTGCGTAGCCGCAGACCGGTCAGAGTGCCCATGCTAACCCCTGTCCACCGCCAAAAGCACCTACAATGGGCACGTGAGCGTCAGAACTGGACCATGGAGCAATGGAAGAAGGTGGGCTGGTCTGATGAATCACGTTTTCTTTTACATCATGTGGATGGACGGGTGCATGTGCGTCGTTTACCTGGGGAAGAGATGGCACCAGGATGCACTATGGGAAGAAGGCAAGCCGACGGAGGCAGTGTGATGCTCTGGACAATGTTCTGCTGGGAAACCTTGGGTCCTGGCATTCATGTGAATATTACGTTGACACGTACCACCTACCTAAACATTGTTCCAGACTAAGTACACCCCTTCATGGCAACGGTATTCCCTGATGGCAGTGGCCTCTTTCAGCAGGATAATGCGCCCTGCCACACTGCAAAGATTGTTCAGGAATGGTTTGAGGAACATGACAAAGAGTTCAAGGTGTTGACTTGGCTTCCAAATTCCCTAGATCTCAATCCAGTCGAGCATCTGTGGGATGTGCTGGACCAGCAAGTCCGATCCATGGAGGCATCACCTCGCAATTTACAGGACTTAAAGGAACTGCTGCTAACGTCTTCGTGCCAGATACCACAGGACACCTTCAGAGGTCTTGTGGAGTCCATGCCTCGACGGGTCAGAGCTGTTTTGGTGGCACGAGGGGGACCTACACAATATTAGGCAGGTGGTTTTAATGTTGTGGTTGATCGGTGTATGTCTCATTTATAAAATATATGCAGTGTAACAAAATGATACAGAACATGAAAACAGAACATGAAACCCCAAATTCAGGGGGCTTATGTATCAAGCATGTCAGAGTAGGACTGCTGATCTAGAATATTATCATTACTTATAAGGAAAGGTAAAACAGGTCCCAGGTCAGCACAACTCTATGCTGACATTTTGGTCCAGGTCTAGGCTTTTAATTTGTGTTTGGGATAAACATGTCAGTCATTAATTTTGATCATCTGCTCTGCTGGTTGCAGACACTAGTGCAATGCCCAGAAAGGAATGGCTTAAGAAAAAGAAAGAGGGGGAGCTACAGCAGGCAGCCCAGAGTAGCAGCTCCCTCCTTTCATAGATCAGGTCAGCTAGTAGCAGTAGGGTGGATGAAAGCACAGGAAAAGATTATTAGATTTGGAGAGATATATTGTCACCTGATAAGGAGCCCACACATGATGCAGAAGACATTACAGGGGCCACTGCAGCTGGATCATCTCCAGGGGTGGCCACAGAAAAGGGCCTTTGTGAAACTGCTGGTCAAGAGGAGGATGCAATGGAGATAGGAGCCACTGCAGCTGGTCATGCACAAGAGGAGGCCACAGAAGGGAGTCAGGTAGAAGAATCTGCTGCCAATAAAGGAGATGAGACTATCTCAAATCTAGCTGCTCTGCAATACCCAACAGATCCTGCCCACATTGAAAAGTATAATATTAAGTGCAGTGACAGCTATATTGCTATGTGTTGCAATGTAGGACCATGCCAACCAGACATTACATACCCCAAGAATACAGAGCGGCGGTCTTTCCAGAAGAGATGGTATTCTAACAATCCATGGTTGGAGTACTCAGCTGCCAATGATGCCATGTACTGTTTTAGTTGCCGGCTTTTCCTCAGTGAGGAAAGGTTCAAGATCAAAACAGCATGGAAGATGGTAGGCATAAGTAGGTGGAAGCATGCCATTGAAAAAATCTGCCAATATTCAGGCACAGAGACCCACATGACCAGCATGGTAAGGTGGAATACTTACCAAAAAACCCCACTCCATGCTGCTTTGGATGTCTCTGATACCAAGGGAAAGGAAGAGAGAGAGTGTGACAGACTCAGGAATAGGGAAATCCTGACCCGTCTAATTGACATCACCATGCATCTCGTACGATAGAGACAAGCTTTTAGAGGAGATGATGAGACAACTTCCAGTGAAAACCAAGGGAACTTCCTTGAGTTGGTGAAACTGTTTGCCCAGTATGACAGCTGCATTTAGATGCTGTTTCAAAAACGAAAACATCAAAGAAAAGGCCTCAAGTGTCACTACTGTCAAACAGAACTCAAACGGACATCATCGCGGCACTGGGCACCTACTTCAGAAGGGAAATTCAGAAGGAAATAAAAGATGCAGAAATATATTCCATCTTGTTAGATGAGACCAGTGATGTCTCTCATGAAGAGCAAGTTTAATTTGTTGTGCGATATGTACATGAAATGGAGATCAAAGAAAGATTCATTCAGGTCTGCAATGTAGATACAACCACAGGCCAGGAGTTGGAGAATGTGGTTCTCTCTCTTCTCCAAGAGAATGGCTTTGAAATGAAGAACATGCGTGGCCAAGGCTATGAAGTTGCAGCCAACATGAGTGGCGTGTACAGGGGTCTTCAGGCCAGGATCCGCACACACAATGAGGAGGCCCTGTACGTCCACTGCAAAGCACATTTCTTGCCTGAACCTGGTCCTGGTTGAAAGTGCCAAGTCCAGTGTTCATTTTGTGACATTCTTCAACCTGGTTGAGAAGTTTCTACAAAGAAACATACTGCATTTTTGAAATGCCAGGAGTCAGTGTATCCAGGGCAGCGTGTTGCGGAGCTGCAGAATCTCTCTGACACTCGCTGGGCCTGCCGAAAAAGAGTCCTGAAGGCCCTTCAGAAGGTTCTGAAAGCTGTACTGAAGCTCCTTACAGACATCAATGAGAGTGATCCACCAGACCTGGCCACTGGGGATGCACAGATGTACCTGGATGCCATCAACTTTGAGTTCCTTCTCTGCCTGGAAATCACCACCCGTCTTTCAAATAACTGCCCTGGCCTCAGATGCTCTGCAGCAGAAAGATCTGGACCACTCCACTGCCTACAAAGTCATAGACGGAGTACTGGACACCCTGAAAACAAATAGGTCTGAGGAGGAGTTCAAGACCATATTTGAGAATGCATCTGAGAAGGCAGAGAGCCTCGACATTCCCATACCCATAGTAGTGCCTGGTCAGGGAAAGAAGCGGAAAGTCCCAGCGCATTTCCAACACAGCAAAACCGCTGCTAAAATCAGCCACCAGTTCAAATCTAGGGAGGAATACTACCGGATCAAGGTGTACTACACATTCTTGGACACAGTGACCCAGGAACTCCACAGGCGATTCAAAAGGGATGACGATCAAATGCCTACTGACAGAATTATCCAGTCCTTCCATTCCCTTACCGTTCCTGCCAACTGGGTAAGCAGCACAAATCCTGAGGCTGACCAAGCCATCCACACACTGTGTGACTTATATGGTGTTGAGGAAGAGAAGCTGAAATCAGAGCTAAAGGTCTTCCACGCCAGCTTCCCATCCAACGACAGCATGAAGGTGATGCTTGCCACACTGAAAGAAAACAGGGGCCAGCTCATATTCCCAACCCTGGTTCAGATTATTAAAACCTATGCTACACTGCCAGTGTCTCTACAGCCACAGTAGAGAGGTCCTTCTCCAAGTTTAAGATAATAAAGAACAAACTCAGAAGCCTCTGCAGAGAAGACAGGCTCTCCGACCTTCTTCTGCTAGCCATTGAACGAGACATTCAAGTGAGTCACAGTGAGGTTATCAGAATATTCAAAGATATAGCTCCAAGGAGGATGCTCCTGTGATTGTTGATTGAGAAGTAACACTGGAAAAATATATTATTTAGGCCTATCATTGTTTTTCTTTGTAATGTTTATTTATTTTAATGTTTGTTATGTTGTTTAAACAGGTGTTTTAGCTATATGGCTAGGTTTACATGTATTACCTTATAGAGATGTTTTCTTTATATAAGCCTATTTATTCCTTTTTATTTATTTGAATAATACTTTTAAATTATTTATTGCATGTGTTTTATGTTTTGTTATTCCTGTTCCTGGAATAAAGATAGAAGACTAAGGTCTATGTGATGTCTGTGTGAATTGCTGTTGTAGACAGGGTGATACAATCTTTAGAGCATGAACCATGCCACACTTAGGAAATTAAATTGCATCCTTCTTAACTTTCTTTCTCAAAGAAACCACTGATCTAATGTGACTGAATTGGTCGAAACAACTGAACACTGACTGACTTGCATTACTACATCAAATCTGTGGTTTCTTCATGGAATAATGTGTTTCAGTAGAATTTAAACAGGTCCCATGTTATGAACATAGTGTGTGATTATGGATGGCAGCGGTGTGGCAACATCGGGGTGGGAATAGTCCGTGTCGGTGGGGTGAGTGCCCTTTTTTTTTTTTTTTCCTCTTGAGCCCCTGCCCCCCAAAATGTTTGTGCATGGCCCTGGAGGAGGGGGTGTGGGGGTGGTGATGTTATTCCTGGGGGGAGGCTGGTTTGGTGGAGGGAGGTGCTGTGGTGTTGTTTGGTTTTTACACACCTCAACAGTTTCAGTACTGACCCCTTCCCTGTTACACATGTGATTGAGACACTGGTTCTCCATACTGTGACTCACACCGGTGCAGCTGCAGATCCTACAGGACAGTGACTCATAGCTGCTAATCTCACAAACCGTGACTCACAGCTGCGCCGCTGCAGATTCTGCAGGACAGTAATTGCACGTGTTTCTAGGATTTCAGCTTTGAGTTGAGCTGAAATATAAGTGCAGTAAATACAGAACTCACTGGCTCAAAGCCCAAAAAACCCTCAAAGAAGAGTTTGTGTAATTAATCAGTTTAACCAGGGCAATTAGTCAAAGTAGCCAAGGATTAAGAATACATTTATAGCAGCAGCAAATCACCCCAAAGGGCACCCATACACACACACACACACACACACACACAGAAAGCAGGTGCGTCCACAGGTGTGGTTCCTCTGTTAATTGAGCAATTAACATCCCATCATGCTTAGGGTCATGCATAAACATGCTGGCAGGCCCAGCTGCCCATTATTATGGCTACCATGACTAGAAGAAGAGATCTCAGTGACTTTGAAACAGGGGTGATTGTTGGGGCCTGTTTGGCAGGAGCTCAACCCAAGTTCACCCACGTCACCCCTCTACTCTCCTCTCTGCACTGGCTCCCCATCGCAGCACGCATCAGATTCAAATCACTGGTGCTTGCCTTTCAGGCGGTAGAGGAACTGCTCCCCCTTACCTCCAGACACTCATCACACCCTACACCCCTCCTCTGGCAAACTGACTGTCCCATCCCTCCGGGTGCCCGGCAGCCGCTCCCCGCAGTCTCGCCTCTTCTCTGTCCTGACCCCTCGGTGGTGGAACAACCTTCCGCAATCACTCAGGACTGCAGAATCACTTGCAATCTTCCGCAAGAGACTCAAAACCCACCTTTTCAGACTCCACTACCACTGAATTCTGTACATCTAGCCTATTGTCATCACCACTGCCAACTTCCTCAACACTTCTTGTATATGTATCCCTGCCTTCTCATTTAATAAACACCCCCAAAAAAAAAAACCAACAACAACTAACCTAACCTTTTCCTTCCCAGTGTTACAGGTATGGTATGCAGCTGCCTACAACTATGTCTATCGCTGTATTACTGCACTGATCTTGTGCGCTAACTATGATTGTTCCTACCATGTATTAATGCACATCTTGTAAGTCGCTCTGGATAAGAGCGTCTGCTAAATGCTTAAAATATACATGTAAAAATGTAGCTTCAGTGACGAAGACTGCTCAACATGCTAATGTTTCAAGAGAACAGTGGCTAAGTTGATGTTGGCATGGAAGACATCATCTACTAGGGGTAACTGGTTGAGGAGTATGTGCGACAATCTCCTGGCTACAGGACACAACTGGAATTAAATCACCCGGTTGAGAACTAAACACGCGGCATGCCTGGACATGTCTGCACTGTGTCATTTGTCATGTACAACAGGCCTCTTTTCCAGTAGTGGAAATCAGTATACTGCTCCGGTCATTGGAAACTGGAAGAGACTGGCCTGCTGGTGAAGACTTGCGCACTGATGGTGCGGATACGCAGTGCTACAAACATGGCTCTCATCAACGCACTGTTATTCACGCACTGTCCCAGGCTAATCTCTGCCTGGGGGCTCTGTGGGTCTCATTTTGCCTTGCTGTTCACAGAGTAAAGATGCTGTATAAATAAAATGTGTTTTGTTTGTTAACCTTTCAGCCAAACACCTAAAAACAAATGTCTTCATTGCTCAAGTAAATTTTTTTCCATCAACCTGGACCTTTGACAAGGGCCAAATTGTGATGGCTAGACGACTGGGTCAGAGCATCTCCAAAATGACAGGTTTTGTGGGGTGTTCCCAATATGCAGTGGTTAGTACCTACCAAAAGTGGTCCAAGGAAGGACAACCTGCGTGGATAATTATTATTATTATTATTTTTTTTTTAATGAATTTTTTCCCGTGACTGCTCAACCAAAACAAATCTCGGTCAACCAACAGCCCATCGACCAGTTGACTAAATGGGGTCAGCCCTACCACCTACCTAAACATTGTTGCAGACCAAGTACACCCCTTCATGGCAACGGTATTCCCTGATGGCAGTGGCCTCTTTCAGCAGGATAATGCACCCTGCCACACTGCAAAAATTGTTCAGGAATGGTTTGAACATGACAAACAGTTCAAGGTGTTGACTTGGCCTCCAAATTCCCCAGATCTCAATTCGATCGAGCATCTGTGGGATGTGCTGACAGACGAACAAGTCCGATCCATGGAGGCATCTTAAAGGATCTGCTGCTAACGTCTTGTGCCAGATACCACAGGACACCTTCAGAGGTCTTGTGGAGTCCATGCCTCGACGGGTCACAACTGTTTTGGTGGCACGAGGGGGACCTACACAATATTAGGCAGGTGGTTTTAATGTTGTGGCTGATCGGTGTATATGTGGAGCTAACAGGCCTGCTAGAATACAGAATCAGCAGGCAAGCCCCATTACGAGTCACATAAAACGCAGCTACAGAGGGAATCTGTGGTTGTATTTCATGCAGTTAAGAGTCTTATTTCATACAGTCAGATTCGTGCTTGTGTGCAAATGTGGGAGTTCACCTGCAGGCCTGAGACGAAAGGCTTTGGTTTCATCAGGAGAAGCTCACAATGGTAACCCCAGCCAGAGTCAGAGTTTCACACACTCAGCCTGTTTAAATTACACCGACTGCAGGCTCAGTGACCCTCAGGAGATGCTCCGAGTTCCTGGCTCAGAGAGCCGTTTCCATCACAACCAAACACATCACCTGCCTGGCCTGACTGCACTGAGAATGGGTTCAAGGCTTGAGTACCAGCCCCTAATGGGAAACTGGTACTCAAAGTCAATGGCTAATTTTGTCATGACTCTAAACCTCCACGCAAGCTTGTGTTCCCAAGCAGAGAGCTATAAAATAAACAATATTAATATTACATTGTTTATAGCAACAAATAAAAAAGGCTAATAACTTTCACTTTACTTTTACACACACTGTACATGATTAATATTTCATGAGGTAGTCTTGCATACCAAAACATATCGGAATTGATTTGCATGATCTGTACATATAAAGACACAATGCAATAAACATATTTAGAGCATACAAGGTGCAGCAGGTGTGTGTATGTGTGCACGTGCATGTGTGTGTGCATGTATGTGGGGTGTGTGTGTGTGCGTCATGTGTATGTGGGGGTGTGTGTGTGTGTGTGTGTGTGTGTGCGCATGTGTTGGAATTTCCAGACTGCAGCCACTTCACTTCTTTAAATGAGGAATATGTTAGATAAAATGTCCCTTCTGTTGAATAAAGTACCTCCTACATCAGTGTTACTTAAATCTGGCCCACAAATCCAGATTCAGTCCTGGTTTTCCCTTCTCTCAGGTAGGTAATTGAACAATTAGTGCCAGAGTGTCTTCACACCTGACCCCTGACTCTAAAAGGGAGGGTGGAAAAACAGCAGTGCTTGGCCAACGAGGACCGTGATTTCAGTAACCCTGTCATACATCACAATGTCCCCATCACTGCACTGGTGCATTGGGTTTCTGCTTGGGTGAGTAGGGGGCATTCTTCCCTCTGGACCAAGCAGAAAATCAATTACACAGTGCAGTGCTGGGGATATTGTGACTAGCCAAGCCCTGCCTTGCTTAGCTTCAGTACTAACCAAGTCCAGCCCTGTTTAGATTCAGTACTAACCAAGCTGAAATGTTTGCAATGGATACAAAGTGATTTTTAACAGGAATTAAAATTGAATTAAAATATTTTGGGCATTTGGCTGGGTTTATAAAAAAGTAATGCTGGGGAAGAGAGTGGCCTACAATAATTTTCAGTGAAACATCAGCCTTTATACTTTCAGTAGCTAACGAGCTAGGTGGCATGAAAATGGAAAAATTGCTCTAAGATATTGCCGGTTGTTTACATCGAGCAGGCTCGCTCACGTTAGCACATTTACCGTAATATAAATATTGCTTTAGAAAAATGGTTATGCCGAATGTTTCGGAAGGAAATTCTAAAACCAAAATGTCTCTTCTGTTACTACAGTTGTGGCAGCACCAAGTTTGTACATTTTTACCTCCTGGTGGCTGAGCTGGTGCAATAAAGCAACCCGCGCTGTTGAGAAACATGGGAGGGAAACGCTTTCTGACCTCCATTCCTGGGTCATGCCTAGATCCCATCTCTGGTAATGACATAGCCCCACCCCTAACTCTAGCCCTAAGCGTAACCTCAATGGTGAATGGGCCTGCCCATAACCATGGCGATTGGTGCTTGTCTACAAACCATTGTTACCAGGGGTGGGAACTAGACTTCACAAAATGATTTGTCCTGATGAGCCGGATCTTGTCATTATTATTTTTGCTTCCACTTAAACAGTGAGGGCCGAGGAATATTTTCTACTACAGTTGAGGCCAAAGGTTTACATACACCTAGGCTAAAGATATTCAAACTCAGTTTTGCACAACTCCACACATTTCATGTTACCATACATTTATTTTGGCAAGTCAATTAAGGCCTCTACTTTGTTCACATCAGAGGTCATTTTAAAACAATCGATTTGAGACAGATTTATTTAAGCTTTAAATCACTATATCAGAATTCCAGTGGGTCAAAAGTTTACATACACCAGGTTGACTGTCTCTTTAAACAGTCTGGGAGATGGCAGAAATTGATGTAATTACTTTTTATTAGCTTCTGATTGGCCACTTGTCATAATTAGGAGTTAATTGTGAGTTAATTGGCACCTGTGGTTGTATTTAAGGGCCTACCTGTAGAGCCAGTGCCTTTTTGCCCTTGATACCATGGGAAAATCCAAGCAACTCAGCCAAGTTGACCTCAAAAAAAACTATTGTGGACCTCTGAAGGTACCACGAGCATCTGTACAAACAATTGTATGCAAAAATAAACATGTTGGGACCACACAGACACTGCTTCTTTCAGGAAGGAGGCACAAATTAACTCCCAGGGCTGAACAAACTTTGGTCCAAAAGGTTCAACTGAAGCCCAAGACAACAACAAAGGAACTGGTGAGGGAGTTGGAGGCATCAGGTACCAAAGTATCTACATCCACCATTAAGAGAATCCTACATTGCTATGGCCTGAAAGGCTATCACGCAAGGAAGAAGCCCCTACTCCAAGACCGGCATAAAAAAGCCAGAATGAAGTTTTCAGGTGATCACCAGGACGAGGACCTAGCGTTTTGAAGGAGTGTTCTCTGGTCAGATGAAACAAAAATTGAACAGTTTGGCCATAATGATAAGCACTATGTATGGAGAAAAAAGGGTGAGGCTTTGAATCCGAAGAACACCATCCCAACTGTGAAGCATGGGGGGTGCATCATGTTGTGGGGGTGTTTTGCTGGAAAATGGATTGGTACACTTCAGAAAATAGATGGCATCATGAGGAAGGAGGATTATCTAGAAATACTGAAGCAACACCTCAAGACATCAGCTAGAAAGTTAAAACTTGGTCGCAATTGGGTCTTCCAGCAGGACAATGATCCTAAGCATACCTCCAAAGTTGCAACAAAATGGCTTAAAGACAACAAAGTGAAAGTAGACATCACAAAGTGGCCATCACAAAGCCCTGACCTGAATCCCATCGAAAATTTGTGAACTGAACTGAAAAACCGCATCCGAGCAAGGAGGCCCACAAACCTGACTGAGTTATACCAGTTCTGTCAGGAGGAATGGGCAAAAATTCCAGCAAAGTATTGTCAGAAGCTTGTGGAAGGCTACCCCAAGCGCTTGATTAAAGTTAAGGAATTAAAAGGCAATGCCACCAAATACTAACAAAGTGTATGTCAACTTTTGACCCACTGAAAATCTGATATAGTAAATAAAAGCGGAAATATATCTGTCTCTTAGCTATTATTTTGAAATGACCTCTTATGGTGTATGTAAACTTTTGGCCTCAACTGTATGTCACAACCCTTTCTGCTCAAAGACTGGTGGAGGTGAGGGTTGATGATCTTCCAGCCACCCACCCTGTACACGTGCAAATTTATAATACCTGAATTTTACCTTAATTTTACTTGATTTTGTATACTTGAATTATACTTGTACAAGTTAGTAAATACAAATGAAAATACAGATTCAAATTCTGCTTTCAAGAATAAGACAGGAAAACAAATTCAAAATGTTACATTCATATTCAACTACCTTTGGCACTCACTTTGCTCCATACATCACTACACAACCACGATAAACTGCAATTATAGCACTATTATCTTTATTTGTTCTCGTGTGTCTTGAAAAATGTAAAAAGAAAGTTTTGAACACTCTTCCTTGTTAAAGGGTTTTCCAGTACAAACACATCTACACCTTTGTATATGAGAGATAAAATCTTCCCTTCAGACAAATTAATTAAATTACATTTAAACTCCCCAAATTATGACCAAGGTTGCATTAAAAAGTTAGTAAAAAGTCATAATGCGCTGAAAGAACATCTACCCTGTAACAGAAATAAAGTGAAGTACATCTGCATTCTCAAACACGCTGTAACAAAATGGAACTCTTACACTAACCCCATATTAAAAAAAGATGTGCCATATTCCACAGACTGAACCTTCAAAATAAAAATGTACATACAGTATAGCTTAATAAATCAGCAAAGCATACACAATAAGCCATACGAAAATATTATTTCATGTTTTAAATGTTTTTACAAGTCTGTTATATAGAAATGAAGTTCAAAAACAAAAAGATCCCAATATGGCGCCACTGTGAATCTACCCAGCACTGGACCTACCCTAGTGTGGATCTACTCCACTGTAGACCTACCCCACATTCACACTGGATCTACCCCACTGTGAATCTACCCCATACTGTGGACCTGTCCCTACACCATGTCCCCACCCTGGTCTCTGATCTCACCCTGCATGTTAAATGCATCACAAATACATACAGGACACAAGCACGATTTACCCTCAGTAGGGGGCGCCATAGCTTGAATCTGGAGAAATCTACACTGTAACAACAGCTTGAACCAGAGCAAAGAGGAGAGCTGCTCCAGGAAGAAGAGAAGTGTCCAGAGAATGCTGGGAATGCTGAACTTCCTGTGGAACCTAATGGACAGCAATCAGATCGCCTCCATAGCAGGAGAATCTGTCTCAGTCAGAAGAGAGCAGTCCTGGTGCAAATATATACAAATGAAAATATATCCTTCATACTCTCTAATCACCACCAACCAAAACACAACACAAAGATTAAGGCTGCACACAGACATAGCATAGAGAGCGAAGTCTCCCCACACCCTCACACCTGTGCAGACTGCAGTCTCTCCATGTGCAATAGTCTATATCCCATTCAACAAGCAGGAGGCCCATCCTGTCCACAGTCGCGGGGCACTCTAGTTCCTCTGGAAGGCTCCCTGGGCTGCAGTCGAGGCCACACTAGCAGCTGTATTCTGGAAGCTTCTGTTGGTGAGCACTCCCTGGGAAAACTCGTTCTGGGCCTTCTGGAAGCTGGCGCCTGTTCTCCGATACTTGGCGTGAACCTGCAGGGGGCAGTATTACAACTGTCACACACTGAATGTCCTGCAGGGGGCAGTATTCCCACTGTCACACACTGAATGTCCTGCAGGGGGCAGTATTCCCACTGTCACACACAATGTCCTGCAGGGGGCAGTATTCCCACTGTCACACACAATGTCCTGCAGGGGGCAGTATTCCCACTGTCACACACTGAATGTCCTGCAGGGGGCAGTATTCCCAATGTATTACACTGGGGTTGGAGATAGGCCCCAGTGATAAAAACCTTTCATTCTGTAGGGTAACAAAGTAAAATCCGTACCATTTTCAGCAAGATAATGGACAGCACGGCACAGACGGTAAAGAAGCCGGCAACCACCATCATCACCACGGCAACAGCCAGGTTACTACGGATCATCGCAATGGATGCAATCCATCCGCTGTAGCAAAGAACAGAGAAGGTCACTTTACACACACGCACACGCATGCACACATGCTCACAAACTCACACACACGCACACTAACATTCACACACACAAACACTCTCACAGGCAGACACATGCACACACACACTCACACATACACATACACAGTCTCTAGACATTTACCTGTTTCCCCACTTAGGGATCCCGACACTCTGAATGATGTACACGGCAACTTGGAAGAAAAAGACGAAGAAGAAGAAGAAGAAGCTGAAGGAGCTGTCAGACCTGGAACAGAAACACATGTGTGTGTGTTAGCTACTTACACAGGAATGTGTGTGTGTGTGTGTGTGTGTGTGTGTTAGCCACTTACACAGAAGCACGTGTGTGTGTTAGCCACTTACTGAGGAACATGTATGCATGTGTGTTAGCCACTCACTCAGGAACACTTAGCCACGTAGGCAGTAACACGCATGTGTTTGCTACCTGCACAGGATACATTATTATGCTACTACAGTAACAAAAATACACAGAGAAGTAAGTCTGTTAGCAATGCATATTTCACTCTCCCAGGAAGTGGTAACACCACTCTCAGCAAAAGTCAGGCTCACTTGAAGGCTTTGTAGACGGGCCGGTACCAGCACAGGAAGGAGGTGGGGCAGAACAAGAGGAACCACAGGATAGCCAGGCCAAAGTCCACCCCGTACACCGGGTCCGTGGTGAAGTATGCCAGACACGCCAGCACGTCAGGAACAGGAACAGCTGTCACACAAATACAGTGTCACACAGTGCACTGTCACACAAATACAGTGTCACAAATACAGTGTCACACAGTGCACTGTGTCACAAATACAGTGTCACACAGTGCACTGTGTCACTCAAACGCAAATATTACTGAAACCAAAAAGACATTGGACTATGCCTTGACCAAAAAAATAAAATAAATACAGAAGCTCAGAGATACAAATCTTAGAGCTATGGACTGAACGCAGTATAAACCCTGAAATAACATACAAAATAACACCTTATCAACACCAAGCTCTCCATTATCACTGGTGGGAAAAAAGAGAGCATTAAGAGAATCACACTTTTCTTTTATGAAAAAGGGGCATGTCTCAGCAGTATTGCTAAAGAATGTGGGAAAATCTTTGTCAAAAAAGGGTTTGATACAATGAACAAAATCAAAAAGTTGTGTCCATTCTATTCTTACTGTTGGCGTGGATGAATACATGGGTGTTTTGGGAATATTTGTGAATGAACATTCTGGCTGATGAGGTGACAATCGCTGCTATTCGCTGGCTAGTAATAAGCTAGCAAACACTCCACACAGAAAATATATTTTGTGTAGGCTACACATGAATAATGTTACTCAACTCAATGTTATGGTATCATCAAAGCACTGCCAACAAGCTTATCACTTACTAATTTGTTTTATGAAACATGATGCCTAATGTAAAAAAAAAAAAAAAAAAACTTTTAAAATTTTAAATTTCAATCTAAAAATCAATTTAAAATTGCATTAAATTGAATTATTACTCTGAAGATAATGAACTGATTTGTTCACAATATTCAAAATGTTGTTGATTTACTTTTTTAATGCGTCAATTATTAGTCAGAAATATTAGTTTGAACATTGTTAATGGTTAACTGATAAGAGATTGCCCCACTAACCAATAAGCAAATTTGAGCCAAAAGCACATCCCTACACACACACACACACACACACACACACACACACACACACACACACACACACACACACACACACACACACACATACACATACACACACATACACACATACACACATACACACAGTACACACAGTACTCACATCCACAGGTAATACATCATTTTGCAGACTCTCTGGTAATCTAGAGGGATCTCTTCTTCAAAGTCCTGGTAGAAGCAAGGCTTTATGGGAAATATCTTGGGGAGCGGTGGCCAGTTGTTTTCTCTGCCTGTGAAACAAAGATGGCTTCACCCCTCAGACAACAGGCAACTTTAAACAAGCATTAGTGCAGTTTAAGGCAACATCATCCGGCAGCGCCCTGAGCCCTGTATAGGGACTGCACTGCTTGCTCCACATGGAGAGAGGCCTGTATGTATGAGAGAGTATGTATGCATAGAGTATGTATCTGTAGAGCATGTATGCATAGAGCATGTGTGTGTAGAGCATGTGTAGAGTGTGTATGTGTGTAGAGTATGTATAGAGTATGTATGTGTAGAGTATGTGTGTGTAGAGTATGTATAGAGTATGTATGTATGTATGTGTGTAGAGTATGTGCATGTACAGTATGTATGTGTAGAGTATGCATGCGTAGACTATGTATGTGTAGAGTATATACGTGTAAGTATGTATGTATATGTACAGAATGTATGCCTAGAGTATGTATGTGTAGAATACGTGTGTGTAGAGTATATACAGTCAGGTCCATAAATATTTGGACATTGACAAAGTTATTGTTATTTTAGCTGTCTACCACAGCATACTGGAGTTGAAATTAAATAATGAATATGAGCTCAAAGTGCAGACTTTCAGCTTTAATTTGAGGGTATTTACATCCAAATCGGGTGAACAGTGTAGGAATTTATATGTGGCCCCCCCTTTGTAAGGGACCAAAAGTAATTGGACAATTGGCTGCTCAGCTGTTCTATGGCCACGTGTGTGTTAGCAGATAAAAGGTCTAGAGTTGATTAGAATTGCTTTCAAGCTGGTGGATGGCATAGCGGTCTAACGCACCACACTTTGGCTGGTCCGGTGTGGTGTGCGCTGCCTGTCAGGGATGTGGTTCGAAAGCCGCGTCTCTACCAGACCGGCCCTGGTCGTCAGCCCGATTGGAGGCGGCGTTTGGCCCACATGTGTAGGGTATGTGTGTGTAGAGTATGTATGTGTAGGGTATGTGTGTGTAGAGTATGTATGTGTAGGGTATGTGTATGTAGAGTATGCGTAGAGTATGTACAGTGGGGAAAATAAGTATTTCACCCCCTGCTGATTTTGTGAGTTTGCCCCCTTACAAAGAAAGGAACGGTCTGTAATTTTCATGGTAGGTTCATCTTAACAGTGAGAGACAGAATGTTAAAAAAATCCCAGAAAATTACATTATATACATTTTAAACATTTATTTGTGTTTTATTGAGGAAAATAAGTATTTCACCCCCTAGCAAAACATGACTCAGTACTTGGTGGAGAAACCCTTGTTGGCAAGCACAGCGGTCAGACGTTTCTTGTAGTTGGTCACCAAGTTTGCGCAGATCCCAGGAGGGATTTTGGCCCACTCCTCTTTGCAGATCCTCTCCAAATCCTTAGAAATCCATTTTCAGTGTCCTGGCTGAGGGAAGGAGGTTCTCACCCAAGATTTCCCGGTACATGGCCCCATTCATCCTCCCCTCGATCCGGTGAAGTCGTCCTGTGCCCTTAGCAGAGAAACAGCCCCAAAGCATAATGTTTCCACTGCCATGCTTGACACTGGGGATGGTGTTCTTGGGGTCCAAGGCAGCTTTTTCTTCCTCCAAACACGGCGAGTCGAGTTGATGCCAAAGAGCTCGATTTTAGTCTCATCTGACCACAGCACTTTCTCCCAAGCCTCCTCTGAATCATCCAGGTGCTCATTGGCAAACTTCAGACGGGCCTGTACATGTGCCTTCTTGAGCAGGGGGACCTTGCGGACACTACAGGATTTCAATCCATTACAGCGTAGTGTGTTACCAATGGTCATCTTGGTGACTGTGGTCCCAGCTGCCTTGAGATCATCAACAAGCTCCAGCCGTGTAGTTCTGGGTTGTTCCCTCACCTTTCTCATGATCAGGTTCACTCCACGAGGTGAGATCTTGCGTGGAGCCCCAGACCGAGGGAGATTGATGGTCAATTGGTGTTTCTTCCATTTTCTAATTATCGCACCAACAGTTGACTCCTTCTCACCAAGCTGCTTGCCAATGGTCTTGTAGCCCATTCCAGTCTTGTGCAGGTCTACAATTTTGTCCCTGATGTCCTTAGACAATTCTTTGGTCTTGCCCATTGTGGAGAGGTTGGAATCTGATTCATTGATTGATTCTGTGGACAGTTGTCTTTTATACAGGTAACGAGTACTTAATTAGGAGTACTAATTAAGTAAGAGGACTAATCTGTGTGCCTCCTGGTCACATAACCGGTCTGTGGGAGCCAGAATTCTTGCTGTTTTGCTAGGGGGTGAAATACTTATTTTCCTCAATAAAACACAAATAAATGTTTAAAATTCATATAATGTGATTTTCTGGGATTTAAAAAAAATATTCTGTCTCTCACTGTTAAAATGAACCTACCATGAAATTTATAGACCGACCGTTCCGTTCCTTTCTTTGTAAGGGGGCAAACTCACAAAATCAGCAGGGGGTGAAATACTTATTTTCCCCACTGTATGTGTAGGGTATGTGTGTGTAGAGTATGTGTAGAGTATGTGTGTGTACAGTATGCATGTGTACAGTATGTATTTGTAGAGTATGCGTGTGTACAATATGTGTGTGTGCAGTATACCTGATGCACCCGTAGGGGCTGCTCTCCTCTGTAGATCCTGCTCCTTACGATCCAGCTCGGCTGCCTTCCTCTCCAGCTCCTCCTGCTGTCGGAGAAGATCAGCCTGGGCTGCAGCTACTGTCGCCTGGGAAGAGGCAGGTCACACCCGACACACTTGAACACTCCTGCTCATCACATGGGGGTTTGTTTGAGTGTGTGTGTGGGTCTGTATGTTTCTTTATGTGTCTGTGTGTATGGTGCGTGTGTGTGCGTGCATGTGTGCATCTGTATGTTTCTTTATGTGTTTGTGTATGTGTGTGAGTGTGTGTGTGTGTACGTCTGTATGTTTGTTTATGTGTTTATGTATGTGTGTGTATGGTGTGAGTGTGTGCATATGTATGTTTATGCGCTTGTGTTTGTGCATGTGTATGGTATGAGTGGGGGTTAGTGTGCATGTTTGTATGTGTGTGGGAGTGGGAGTTAGTGTGTGAGTGATTGAGAGTGGGAGTGGGGGTCAGTGTGTGTGTGAGATTGGGGGTGAAAGTGTGTGGGTGTGTGTGTGTGTGTGTGTGTGTGTGTGAGAGAATGGGAGCAGGAGTGCGGATTAATGCGTGTGTGGGATTGGGAGTGGGAGTACGGATTAGTGTGTGTGTGTGTGTGGGAGTGGGAGTGGGGGTCAGTGTGTGTGTGGGGTTGGGAGTGGGAGTGGGGGTTTGTGCGTGTGTGTGTGTGTGTGTGTGTGTGTGGGTGTGGGTCTGACCTGTGGACTGGGTTCCTCTGAGGCCTGCAGTACAGCTGGCTGGGAGAGTGTGGTCGGGGCAGGGATCGTGGTGGCGGTTTGAGTGTTCTGAAAAACATAAACAGACTGACTTGCATTGGCTCAGATAAAGACCAGCTTTACTCTCATTAGCTGACATGGAGACAGCCTTTACTCTCGCTGATGGAAACAAGATTTACTCTCATTGGCTGAGATGGAGACAAGCTTTACTATGACTGACTGAGATGGAACTGAACAGATTAAACAAAGCGCTGAGAACATTTAAGATCAAACCCATAAATCCCTGATTTTCATTGTTAAAAACAGCTTCATACACCAGTGCATGAATACTAAACACAGCATGAATACTAAACTTCAGCCAGGGGCAAAGACAGCCCCTTCAGTTTATTACAGTAAAAATAAATAAATAAATCCCAATCAGCAATTACAGTAGAAATGTAATAAAGCCTGATCAGTAGTATTTAATTACAGAAAATATGTAATAAAATGTGGCCACGCCACAGAGGAATGAGCAGAAGGTTCACTGCTGTTTGAATGGTGGTGTGTGTGTGGCTCACAGGTGTTATACGCATGGTCTTACCAAGGTGGTGCTGTCAAAGGGGTTGAACTCCTCGACTCGGTCAACAGCAATCGTAGTAACCTCTGTGACCGAGGGGTCCTGTGGAATGGGAACCAGACAATGACCGTAATGACTATTAGTCTATATTCAGTATTGTTTACAACTGTTTATTCCAAAAGCATAAATAAAATGGGAAGATATTTTACACTACTATTACATTATCAAAACTAATAAAAAAATATTAAATATAAATATACACACACACAAAACATATTACATTATTTTGCAACAGATGTAGTAAGGATGACACAAAATATTTGATTATTTGACCAAGACACCACAAATTGATTACCTGGATCAGCAAACAGGTGATATTACAAGAAAGAAGAAAAAGGGGAAAATGTTCACAAAAAAATAAGTCAAGAAGAATGTTTTCTTTCAGTTCAATATTGATGAAGGAGAGTGCTCGCATAACAAGACTACTCATCGATGATTCCTTTCCCTGCCTGAAAGCATGCAGAACTCTCTACACCGAGTCGCACAGACTTGTAATTTCACACAGCGTCCGCGGGAAAAGCAGTGGTTCGTCATTCAACCGTGAGAACCATAGAATATTCCATCATCACATTAACCAAAATAAACTATCAAATCCTCTAAAATCGATTAATCATATTAACCAAAATAAACAATAAAATCATCTAAAATTGATTTGTCATATTAACTGAAATAAACTATCAAATCCTCTAAAATCTATTCATCATATTAACCTAAATAAACTATCAAATCCTCCAACATCAATACATCGCATTAACCAAAATAAATGATCAAACACTCTAAAATCGATACATCACCTCATTCTTACATTGAAAATAAAAGTTTGAAAGATTCCCAGGGTCGTATCTGGATAGGGGGCCCCTAAAAAATGCCATGGTTTATACCTTTTATTGTTTAGTAATTGTCTCCTGAATGTGAATAAATAATGGTTGTTAATTATGAATAGAATCTGAAATAAAATGATTGCACAAAGTCTGCCTCGTTTATTTCTGAAGAGCACATAATGCTCGCTTGATTCGTAGTTCAGTAGCTTTTCATCTTGCATCTTACAATTATATTTAAATTGTGAAAGACAGCTTGTGGCTGATTTCTTCAAGAAGAATGGTGTTAATCACCTATTGTCCATAACATTGATAAGATAGATATCATACAGTGCTGTGACAAAATATTTCCCCCTCTGTGATTTTTGGCATTTTTGTACATTTCTCAATTGGATTTAGTCAGATATTAATGCAGAAAATCACACAGGAGGCAAATACTGTTCACGACACTATGCCTTAATTTTTGTGGTATTGAATATAGTGTTTTCAAATAATACATAAGTGTTTTAATTGCATAAAAATCGTAATTACCGTAAGACTGTTTTAATAAGTTGGAATCCTTTCATTGTACAATATGCTATATTTGTCCATAGTTTACGGACAGGCAGCTTCTATTAAGCTTTGAAAGCTAAAATAGTGTTGGTCTGCAAGATGGCCGAAGTGTAGTTATCAACATCTTCGCATGGGGTTGCGTGTCGGGTGTAGTTGGTGGGGTGGGGTGGGGTGGGGTGGGGTGGCATCGCATGAAGGGTGGGGGGGCGCGGCTCCCCTGCA
Organism: Aldrovandia affinis; assembly: GCA_029706075.1. Classification (NCBI taxonomy): domain Eukaryota; kingdom Metazoa; phylum Chordata; class Actinopteri; order Notacanthiformes; family Halosauridae; genus Aldrovandia; species Aldrovandia affinis. The sequence goes on from JAINUG010000003.1 coordinate 14,026,162, forward strand.
TTTAATTATATAGCGTCCTGGTTCAATTTCGTGGATTCTAAAACGACACAAAGTTGTATCACCACGTAATTGACTGACAGGGATGAGGGACACATCTTTGTGGTCAGACAGTGGTGTGTGGTCAATCTCATCATCTCTCTTTATCCATTTTCCGCAACACAAATGTGTCAGCAACCTCCAGCTGTTCACACAGATTGCTGCTGCTTTCAGACACCTTGAATATAAACTACCCAGTTACACGTTCAATCGTACAAACGATGATAAATAGTACCGCAACTGATAAAGTAAGACAATTATCCTCTGTTCTGTTGTGTCTGTTTAAGGTCGTCCCGGACCTAAAGTAGTGAGATTAGCTACCAAACATAACTGCTAAATAACTTTATATGCGCACCATTTTCCTAACGTTGGTACGTTCGGAAGCTAATGAACTAAAGTGGTTTAATTCGGTTCATTTGATCAACGTGAAAGCGCTTTCAGAACCCACCACACCAAAAAACCCACACTGCAGTCTTTAAATCGTTGCAAATTAGCTATAGTGCGCTTCGTCATCTGGTGAGAAAGCAAACGCACTCTGGTTCGGATTCCAGCAAGGGCTCCAAGTGTGAAAACGACCTAATTCAAGTCGCCAGCCATGTTTGGCCTATGTTAAAAGTGTCATAGGCGAAGAGGTTATTTATGGCAAAGTATTAAGCTAGCTAAATTAGCTCATTATTACCTATTACAAATGTCCACGCAAATAACGATAGCTAGCTAGTGTTAGTTTGTTAACTACTCGTCATGGGAAGAACATAGCCTACATATTTGTCTGCTGTTGACGAAATTGGATATCCGAGCAACTGAGTTTCGGCTAGCTTGCTAAATGTGACGTTAACTAGCTGGGTCTGGTGACGATATTAATTCAGACGATTAACGCTAGAATAGCTGTTTTTGGTCATGCACAGCACAGCCGTTTTACTGTCGCTATATTTTGAATGAGGATGATAAACAGTCATATAATTTCCTCCGTGCCTAAAAATGATAAAACAGAAATGCATCACTTTCTTCTCGTCTTTCCTTAGGGACAAAAAGGAGACTTGTCAAAAGTGATTGGTTTCCGGCATGCCACTCGAGCCACGTCGCCAGTACAACCTTACCTTGGCACAACCCAGCAACCAAACCAACAGGTTTCTGGAGCTATGTTTTTCTCTTACAGGCTTCCGGTTATAGGAAGTTTTAAACTTTAAACGAGGAGCCATACCTGGAAAGGATTAACATCCATTGGGCCTGCGAAAGGGTTGTTATCAAATCCTGACATTTTGAGCAACAGGTCTTCTCTCCCTAATGATGTAAACAATAGCTGCTCTCCCACACTTCCAGCTTCAACTCAACTTCCTCGAGACGAGCTTCGTACACAAGCGTTTTGATATGACGTCACATTCGGGCGGTCTCGGGTGAACACAAAGGGGCGTGCCGCCGGAACTTGCCGAATGAAATAACCCTCTTGGGACAATGTACTCATCCCCAAATCTTTACATAATATGGATTATATGGATAATCTATGTATGTGCCCTTAACAGCACATAGTAATGTAATAAATACGAGTGAACTGTGCCTGCTCTTAAGTAACATAGCCAGAGAACATAGAAGTTATAAAGAGAAAATACTTCTGCAGCATGCGCTGTGTCAACATGTATTTTCTATGCAATGAAAATATTTCATTGGAATATTCAATTTGAAAACTTGCGTTTAAAAAGTGTATCCTGTGCCCGTACAATAATAAGGTACTAATATTTGACATGGGGATGGGGGTGTTGGTTCAGAAAATATTAATAGAATAAGTACATAATGAAGTAACCCGCACACGGTTTAGTATCATGTTAACATTCTCTTTATCATTGTATCATTTATTGTTCATTGTATAATTATGAACAAGTGTTATATGAAGTGTGTTCACAATATTTCATGTTTCCATTTTAGGCCTAGATTTGATAAACATGTACAAGAGCATTGTCCCTAAAATGTACTTTTGTATTAGGGGTGCACCGATATATTGGTGGACTACTGGTATTGGGCCGATATTTGCCTTGTTGACTGCAATCAACTTATCGGCCGATAAGATCAAATTTACCAATGGCAGTGGCCAATAATTATCTGTCAATTTGTGTTGCGTCAATCTGGTCTAAATGATCAAACTTCAATGGAAGGGCAGCTTTTCGTGTCTGCATATGATTTTTTGCTTGCCTCTGGCTCTCTTTTTTGCCATACATTTTTTATATTCCTTTTCGTGATAACTTCTCAAATTATGGAACAGATTAGGGTTTAATCACAGGTACGCGTGCACGTGCACCTACACGTACCCAATGCGAGCAGCATTGTTCACATACTCCACTTGTGTGTCTGGATGTTTAAAAGCTATATCCACTAGGGGGCAGGTCAGAGCCGAAACAGTTGTCTCTGGCTGGCATAAGTTGACAACTACTTCCAATTCTGCACAACAAGGTTGTTTTGATGTATATCTTGAGAAGATGGCAGAAACAGCAGCAGCGGCGCCAACAGGTACATCGGGATGTAACTATGTATTGTCAAATGTCCCATGCAATATGGCCAGGCTCATTGCAGCAGTAGCACCAGTCAGTGGCCCAGGCCCGTGATGGCGGAGACTGGCGTTGGGGGGCAGAGTGGACCTGGCATGCTGGTGCCGCTTCTCCTTCCGTGTCGCTGTCATCATCGGTGGCCATCCTGACCAGTGGGCGGCGAGCAGGCGCTTGACTCAGGGAGAGGGGTGTTAAAACCACTTCCGCTTGCTCAGCTATTAGAATAGCTTTGGCTAGCGAACCTGGAGCGGTGAGGCGGACGTGCCGGCACAGCTCCTCCAGGGCTGACCGAAACATCGATTTCCAGGGGAGCGCGTGCTCCATGCGTGGGGAGAGGTCAAGAAGCTCTTCCTGGACAACAGCTAGGGGAACGGTTTTGCTCCATCCATTGGGGTAGCCCAGCTGGGCGTGATAGCGGCATAGTGTCCCGGCACGCGAAAGTGCTTACCCAGGCGCGTTAAAACTCTCTGGTCTCCGGAACTCCTTCCTTCACCTGGCACCACTTCCGGCGGAACGGCGCGTCTATCTCAGCATGGGTGGTAAGATCTTTGGCCTCCGCAGCTTTGCTCTTCCACGTTCGCTACATCCGGCGGATGGACCCTTCCATCTCAGAATGCAGGCAGGGGTGTTCGGCCTGATCCATTCCTCCCTCGAGTTGATGCTGCACCCGGAAGATGTCGTCACTGATGACTCTTGCTTCGTCTTGTACTTCGTATATCCCACTTCTGACACCACTGTAGCGAGCATGCGCGGTGGGGTGCAACAAGAAGACAAATGGAGTCAGGCTGCAATTTCAATGTGGCTACATTCTTCGTACACAGCTAAGCCCCATAGCCACTTTGTTATAAAGAGGTGACAATATCCATGCCCCATACACCACACGACCCTGTATATTGTCTTTCGGTCTGTCTTCAGAACAGGCGCGTCCCTAAAGGATCACACCGGCATGACGTGGCAGCCATCTTGCATACGCATATTTAAGTGAAGTATATTTAAGCCTTGTTTAGACGTATTCCGGTCTGCCGCCAGGACCGCTCTGTTATAGTACTTGCAGAACACGCCTCATTTCTGGTCTTTCTCAGCTCGTTTGTAACCGAACAAACCCACACAACTGACGTGCAGCCTTTCTTTGGGACTAAACCCGGTTCGTCTTCAACCTCGTTGTCACATTTTGTCTGGGCCTACACTAGTTAGTGGGTTTACTGACTGAACAAATGCACTCCATGCGTCGCTAGCTCCGAGTTTGGCACTATGATGATGCTTTCCTCTGGCTTCACTACAGTGAATTGCGCTTCATATCAAGGCTGGCTGGGATTGGCTGTGTTGCTGTGTTGTGTGTTTGTTGTGTTGGGGAAAAAGGAAAACGAATGCAGGACCTATTCTCCTCCACGCAACAGCTATAGCCTAACCGCAATCATGGACATTTTAAAATTGCCACGGTTGATCATTGAAATTACGATAACAGTGTAAAATTCGGTTATTGTCCAGCACTAATGGATGCTGTTCTAGTTGCTTTCTAGCTGCTGTTTGATATGTAGCACAGTACAGTGAGCATGTGAAAAAATGTTACAATAAAAGCTGTTCCATGCATTTGTATTAGCTATTGAATTTGTGCTCATTGAAAAGTATAATGAAGTATAATGATGGGAATAATAATAATAATAATTGGCACAAATAGGACAATAAATAACAAATTATCTGTATCGGCTGATTGTTTTATTTGAATTATTGGTCCAGAATTTTCATATCGGTGCATCCCCATTTCATATCCCTATCTAGTGATGTTACGTCTGACACCGAAGCTCCGATGCAGTGGCGGATACTGGCATAGGCGACATAGGCAGTCGCCTAGGGCGGCACGCCGGCAAGGGGCACACACACAGCTCTCCATATACAGACACAGACGTGAGCTCACTTCAGTCTCGCTCATCTGCACTCAGCGCTGGGCTACGCTAGCATCGGATCGATAGTATCGATAGTAACATTGGCTAATTTAATAAATAGCTAGAGTTAACGTCAGTTACTGTTATGTTTCTGCATGTCTGTTCTGTTGTTTTTGTACTTTGTTTATTTTTCATTATTCATCTTTCTCGATTCTGTCACGTTCTGTTCCCCGTCTGTCATCGTTCCTGTTTATTTCGAGATCCACTCCTTGTCTTGTCATGCACTTCGGGAAATTCTATGTTTCGTTTTTTCCGTCTTAGCTTATTATCTCGTTTTTCTTCCTTCTTACTTTCTAAATTACACTTTGTATATATTAGTTAGATGTATATAGTACTAACCAACTTAACTACTAACATTAGGGATTTAGATTAAGTTACTAACACTACTAATCACTAATTATCTCACGCTTCTAACTATCGCTATCATTCTCTCTCTCGTTGTCCTATCCCTGTATGCTTCTCATGTTTCACTTCATTCGCATGCAGATTTCTATATGCATTCCTCCCCTTCTAACTATGCACGTGTATGCCTGCTCTTCCAGGTCGTTTATTGTCTATGTGTTTGTGTTATTCCCAGTATGTGTCTTTCGTTTCCCCTCGTTATTGGATTAACGACTCCCATTGTTTTCACCTGTGTTCCTACCCCTCTGAGAAACGGGCAAAAGATAAAGGTATGTGTTATGTCATCTCATCATGAACATTATGCTACGTTTTGAAGTAGTCTAGTAAATAATCGTGCTAGCTAGGTATTGCATCAATTGCTATTACATACTAAAGTTAATGCTAGCTAGTAGCTGAAGCATTTAGCTAACATTACACTGGCTATAATGACGCTGAACTTTTTCTGTGAATTGTTTGGGGTAATAATAGCGCTATACTGCATCACTATGAGCTTACTACTAGCTAGTTAACATAACATGCATATAGTCCAGCTAAAGTAGCAGCAAAACAGCAGAAGCTATCTTAAGTCTGGTTTGTGCATAATGAACTTTCAGCCACATTGAGCCAGACTCAGCCAGTATTGAAAAGGTGCAACTCCGCTGTGTTCAATTTAGTTTTATTTGTGTGCACCTAGCACCTAGTGTGCAATATGTTTTAGTGTTCTTTGGACAGCACCTCCTTATTTTTGTTCCTTTTAAAAGAAGCATGCTATTTTTATGTATCTATTTATTTGTATTTATTGTTCAATTTAAATTTATTTGTATATATCTTGGATTTTTACAATGTAATATTTTCAACTTAACCATCGCTTCTGAGCTTGCTTTGTTAAGGAAATGATCACGTGAAATATGACATCCGAAGGAAACACTGCTTCGTTCCCTCAGTAAATCACATGACTGGTTTGATTTGCTGCGTCCCGGGTTTGACACGTTTGAAACGTTA